>VFFE01008903.1:11603-108221 GCA_008921705.1 Burhinus oedicnemus | reverse complement strand
TTTTTTTTTTTTTTTTTTTTTTTTTTTTTTTGCATCAGGAACAATGTCTGAACACAGACACGTATTCTCCAAGAGCTGAAACAGTCAAGTCAGTTGGCGAGCCACACAAGTAGGCTATTCATGTACAGATATGTCTACAATGCTTAATCCTAGATGCCAACAGTTCCACTGTGAAAGATGTCATATTTAGCAACAATGGAATACAAGTCAAAGAGGGAAGATACAGACAGATTTAATTATTTTTCTTTTCTTTTTTAACAGTAGTTAACAGTTGGGATGAACAGATGTAGCTCTTGCTTACTTACCCACAATTCAAGTAAGCCTTCTTGGTCACAATTCACGTTTTTAACAAGCTGCTAGGTCCTATCCTCACCAAGTTCCCTACCAGCAAACATGTTTAGTGCTATGTTCCTTGCCAAATAGTCTAACACATTTTATTTTTTTTCCAGTTCAGGCAAGTCTTAACTTTACTATAAACCAGTTAAAAATTAGGCTATACAAAAGGCTCTCCCTTGGCAAGCAGTCTGGCCAGACCAAATGTGTGTAAGTCTGCAAAATGGTTTTGTAGCCAGGTTAAGCTAAGTATACTGGCCAGGGAACATCTATTAGCCTCTATTATAAGAAACTTATTTAAAACATCACTGAAATTACCAAAAAAAAAAAAAAAAAAAAGTATTTCAGGAGAAACTAAAAAGAATTTCTGGCCTCATGACAGATGGCTGGGATAACTCTTGTCAATTGACAGGAAGGGGAATCACCAGAAGCCTTGTGGTCCAGGTACCAGACAGGTAGTGAACTGGGCAGAAACTGTGCCATTCCCTCCTTCACCCCAGAGCCAAGAGGTGAATAAGCAGCTCATGAGGAGCTCAGAATAGTTCAGCCTCTGTAGTGGATGTGGGCAAAAGGCAAGGAAGGAGAGACCCTGGGCGTTGTGCTCCACCAGTCCTCAAGGAAGTAATCTGTCACTGTCTTTTGCAACAGAAAATGAACTTTACCACATCTTTTGAGGAAGGCAAGTAGTGAAGCTGCTGTTGGCATTTTCTTATCAAAGTCAGTTCTTCTTTAAAAATAAATTAAGGCTTCCAGAGAAATTCAGATCTTGCTGCAAAAGGTTCTATCCTCTTTGAAATCAGTTAGATGGGAAGTTTTCAGCTAGCTCTACTTCAGCATCAGTTGCTAACTTAGGGCATACAAAGTATTTGAGGTGCTTTTAACAACTCTGAGCTCAAGTTAGATAGGAACATGAGCAGTTTTGAAAGAGAACTATGGAAACTAATAGAAGTTTTACCTGTAAAGGGGAGAAACAAACAGAACCACTTCCTCAATGCTGAAAGCCAGAAATTACAACTCATAAGATTACTAGATGTTTTTGCTTAAATACCTTCCTTTTTGAGGCATTGCTTCAAAATTCTAATCCTCATACTGGAACACAGATAGAAAAAGCCTGTGAGCACAAGCGGAACATTCATCACAGCCTGAGAGAGAGACGGTGTTCTCACCTTCAGTGTTTCATTAAATTCTGGATTGGTGCTGTTACTTTTAATTTTGGTCTTGCGTTTACTTTGGCGGGACTTATCAGGCAGAAGGTATGCTTTGACATATCTGCAGATCAAGTAGTAAATTATTAGCAAGGAATAAAAATGACCAGTTTGAGCAAGGACCTGACATTGCTGCCTCAGCAACACATACAAGAAAATTAATTTTTACAGTCTAAACAATGTACACATGTAACAGAGAATGCGTGAAACATGGAAAGGTGTGGTCTTTACAAACATAGCAATGTTAGTCTGATAGGATCAGAATAACGAAAGGCAGAGCTAAATTAATTTACTCATTGTCAGAAACACAGAAGGCTTTCCCTTTTGTAGTATACAATTACTGACTGGTTACATACAACAACACACACTGAAAATACAAGAGAATGAAAAACTTCATACCTTACATATGATAGGATTACACATGATTAGGGACGCTAATTACTACTTCGTGCTGAGAGAATTTACATAGTACACGTATTCTATATTCTAGAAGTAAGAAATCAATTCAGCCTCCCTATTCATTCATATTTTTTGCCCTTTTACTGTCAATCAGGTTGATAATTTAAGTAATCTTATTGTTTCCCCAGAGCAGGCACACGTTGCCCTAATAAACATACTGAAAATGCATTTCCCACAGGGAATCCAAAACCAACCATCATCAGAATGCTGGCATGTAGCAACTGGATGCTATAAGTTCTCAGGCTCATATCACAACCCCAGGCTGCATCACTGACTACAGCGTGTGACATGGTGGAGGACACCCCTAGCAGACCCTAAAAGGAAATTCTTCTCTGTGCTTACGGATCGGTCCTTTGCTTCTTCTCATCTGCAACGGCCAGGTTTCTGCAACTTTTCACCAAGATGTTGAGGGCACCTGTTTTGTAGCTGTAGTTGATGCTGAGAAGGATTTCACCACTGACCTTCACGTTGCCATAGTCACCAGTTTCACTATATACACTCAGCATGCTGTTAATGCTAGTCTGGAGAGGGAGAGAAAAAGGACTTAGAGGTTTAAACAAATTACTCTTTTTCCAGAATCTGCTTTTTTCATACAGCTACAGCCTTGCAACATTGTCACACTTGTTAGGACTTGCTATGAAAACAGATATATCATAAAACAAAAATACCACCATTTGATGTAAAAGAGAATAAGAACTATAATTAATAAAAGCTTAAATGTCTAGACAGTTGATGTTTTTCCATGCAGGACTCAAACCTATTTATAAACATGACTAAATCTAAATTACCGCCATTTAATTCATGCATGAACTGGAGAGCAGACAGGCTACATAAATTGTAAGCTCATGCAAGTTCCAAGCAGAAAAAAAGTCACATCTCTGGCTCAGCTGTCCACCTAATTTTTACTGTCTCATAAGACAACTGCTGACAGAACCATTAGAAAAAGTTATAAGCATGCTTCCCATAATGGAGATGGTATAAATCTGTTTGTTTAAAGTGAAACTCACCTCTCATTAGCAATTCTAAAAGAATGAGCAAAATTCACTACCCACCATTTCTGCAACTTTCCTAAATCCAAAAGTTTAGCGGCAATCTCACAAAATTTTCCACTGCAACATAATATATCACCCCTCAATCTCTTTTTTTCACACATACCATAGAGAGTATTGCTATGAGGATTTCCTCTTCCAAAAGATTACAATTAGGAAAGAACTAAACATTTTTAGAGAAAACCAGAGCAAGATGCACACTGCCAGAACCGGAGGCTTTCGAGAAATCTGGTCCATGTTTTCTTTTGAGTCATTGAGTAACACTACTCAAAAACATATATAACCATCTAAATCCTAACACATAGGAACCTTGCAAGACACACAAGTACAGTCTTCAACAAACAGGGAAAAATGAGAGAGAAACTCTAAAAGTAAGCTAAGCAGAGGATTCAGGAGAACTCACAGTATCACCGTCTGTTTCAGGCACATTTAAATACGTCCATTTTCTGTCAGAGCCTTCTGGGGAGTTCTTTAAAGAAGGCAGCACAAAAGATCAAGAGAAAAGAGCATTAGATAGCTGCAGTAAGAAAGAATAAGTGCAGTGATAAATCTTTACCTACACAGACAGGTAGAGAAAGTTTGTATTGCAAAGCCATAGCGAGAAAGAAAGAAAAAGGTATTACCAAATCAGAGAAATGCTAAGTGTTTTCCATATACTTTGAGTATTGAGGGACGCATGGCTCAAGGTAATTAAATAGAAATGAAGTATCTGCTGTGTCAAAATAAACAAATTACATTTTAGAATACCAGCTCAACAGATTTGGATTTGTATTGGATTGTATTTGGATTTGTCCTCATTTATGTCTGCATGAAGTCAGTCCTCACTTAAGGTAGTCAAAAGCTAAGCAGCCATATATTTGCAGGATTGGCGTCTCTGTAAGAAATTGTAGTTTCTCTGTGGAGTTTGTAAGAATAGATAAAATCGCACAAAAACGTCTAAACAAGTCACTCTTTGGGAAAAAAGACATTATAGAATATTTGGGGAAAGATTTTCCCCTTTCTGCTTGTTAGAGCAGTATCTGGAAATCCCACCAATGACCTCAAGGGAAACTCCATCTTGATCTACCTCCTTCCTTATCAGCTGCAGGAAGGAAGAAAAAGCACAGTCAAGGGGAAAAGCCACACAAAAACATTTGGTCTGTGGCAAAACTCAACTAAGGGCGTAAGGGCCCTGCAGCAAAGAAAGCTGGAGGGATAAGCATCCCTGTGTCAATATGGTAAACAAGAACAGACATGAAAAACCAGAGGAAGCAATCATTATCCATAAAGTTAATGTTATACATCATGCAGGAATAATAAACGGCAAAATACGGTGGTTTTTTGTATTTTTGCTGGCCTTCTTTATCCTTCATTTTAAAAAAAAGAAAAATGCTTGTCCTTTTATTCCTTCATACAGTTGGCTGAAATTCCATGAACAGGACTGGTTAAAATTACTGGAGAATTAGCAACACACACCGACAAATGTGCCATATTTCCTCCTATTCCTAACATGCCTCAAGCTAAATTCCAGCCTTTACCATTTACACATTTCCACCTCTAGTGTACGTGAAAGTGGATATCCTTGGACACTTTTAGTGAACTTACTGGTCCCAGTATGTGCTACACAATGCCTACATTATCCCTGTAACAGGAAAGTAACAATTTGTGTTCCCGCTTCAGAAAGCAAACAAGGTTATACCAACATGAGGAGATGGGTAAGTTTTTCGCTACTGAATCCAAATATTCTTTTTCTTGATCTTTAAGTGGGCAGCAAAGGATAAATAAGCAACAGAAAGTCCTAATAGATAACCTCTAGTATAAACCTAAACAGATGACCTCTGACCCTAGAATTTATGCAAACACAATTTCTGAATTGCTTACAAACCACAAAGATAACTCAAATTTAGTAGAAATATTTGATATACTTTTTTCCCCACAGACGTTATTCTGTGGCATTTACACTGGACATCACATATGCTAAATGTAATGTCCTTAAGAAATCCCCTCATTTTCCAGTTTCATAAGTAGTAAACAACCACCACATATGGAGGATGCAGAGCCTCCTTTTAGTACCTCACTAGAATTATATTTGTTTTGCATCATATCTTATCTCTACAGTAAGGCACTTTAACAGTTCAGTCTTACTGATGTGATGCATCTTGACACCACATTAATGTGTTTAGAAGAGGAAAAGTGGTGGAGGATGCAGCGAAAACTAAATACACAGTTCATATATTAGCTTTGTGAAAACACAAAGAAAAATCCCCTAATGCTGAGCTACAGTTCCTGTTCAATGTCACTTTCCATTTTTGCTCATTTGTGTTACAGGTAGATTTCAAGTATCTTTACCCTTTGAGATAGTTCTTCTTTTACCTCAAATGCTCATTGTCAGAATACCCATACTGTATTTTAAATTCTCGTATTTGAAAAAAACAAAACCCATATCATGCAGTTAGAGCCTACTGTTCATTAATAACATTACTTCAACATGACTTAATAGTACACAGTCATTTGACAGATAAGTAAATGAAAAAAATCTGTACAGCACAGAAGGCTAAAGGCTTACAACAGGCAGAGGAAAGGCAAAAATAAGAGAGAGTGGGAATGTTAGTAACTGGTAACAGACACTTAAGAGGAATAAAAAAGGAACCTGTAAAACTGACCTGCTCTTGCGGGGAGCAACAGCTTGCCATTTGCAACTTCACCATTAACATAGCATTGCAGTGACATTAAAAATCATGTCACGGTGAATGCAGAGAAACGAGAGCATTGAGATGTGAGATCTCAAATCTACAGCAGTGGAAAAGCTGTGCTCTGCTTAAGGAAAAGGTCAAAGGGAAATCTACAGCAAAGGGCAAAACCCAATGCATAGACAGAATGCTGCCTACAGTACATCGAGGGAAGGGTCTCTAAATGCAGTTCCTCAATTACTGGCCTAAACAGAGAAAGCATTTAAGCACCTGCAACCCTCGTATCAATATTCAGAGGAAATAAAAATAATTCTGTCTATAAAATCCATGGAACCAGCAAGCACTGGAGACAATGAGTCATAGTCAACCTCGGGTGAGTGGGTCTAATTACACCAATGTCAACAGGCTACATTTGCTCAAGTCTGACTTGGTGTGAAGTGCCACACGTCTCTGTTGTGTCTGTTTCTGTGAACTACACAAATTAGAAGGGAAAAGGGTCTGGACACAGCCAGATCTAAGATACCAAAATGCTCTGATGGTAATTTTCTTTCTCCTCCCCAGGTAAGTCAAGCTTGCGTTCAGCCAACTCCATCTCTTTGGGATCAAGAACTTAAGTGGGCATTCCCTGGGCCCTCCTTGCATGGGGACTAATGGGGATGCAGTCTAGAAAGGACAGTTCGTTGGTTACTGTCATGGACCAAATTTTCTCTTCCCTTTTAGCATACAGACTCATCTCTCTTCATCCTCTTCAGCTCTCTCATCTTCTACCTGGAGTTTGTTGCAGTTTTCTGGTACTCTATATGCTGACCAGAGCTATTCTTAGGCATGAGTCATGAAGAAGAGTGCCCAGTGAGGGCTTCATGACTTTTCTGAAGATGGTATCGGTTGCCCACATCCTAAGCATCAGATCCCAAAAATGAGGTACACCGCAGGCAGTCATAAACTAGATATGTTAAAGGCTACTTTTATCATCCGTTTTCTTTCCCAGTGAATAACAGACTGCATAATGAACTGCATAAGGCTGGTTATACCAATTTTGTAAGCACCTATTACCACCTGAAAATGCAGCTATCCTTTTAAAACCAACATTTAGTTGCAACAGTTAGACAACCACAAGACTCAAACATCTGATTTACAGTATCTAGTTTGTGTGTGTGACAAGAAACAAAAGGATATACCAGAAAAATACTACAATTATTGCAGAAGGTAGAAAAGTTGTCACCAACCAAAATCCCCAAGTATCTCCCTCCTCACTGTAAAGAGAAATACTTTTCAGATGTGGGTGGCATAGCAAGCATGTCATGAAGAAAGGGAGAAGCTGGGTTGGGGGATGGACAATGATGTCATGGAAGTGGTATGCATGCAAACACACAGATAAGTATTTGTGTCCCAACAACCTGAACAATCAGAAAGTGGTTTGAGACAGAAGATCCCACCACAGCCTTGTTCTCTTCATTTCAAGTAACTTAAGATTAAGTGCTCCTCTGCAAAGCTGAGCAGTCATGTACTGCAAACTCCAATGGTTTGCCTTCTCCACATGTCAGCTTGGTGGTAACCTGAGCATGTGAGGAAATCTGCTGATGAGTATGCAAAATGGCTTTTTCTTTCCATGTGCTGCAGAGAACACCATTTTAGCTTTGAACAGCTTTAAAAATATAGTAGAAAAACCTATCTAAATGTTAAAGGATGTTTCTCATGTGCACGATGAAAAATGGTCTGCTGCTAAGTGGTATGAAGTTAAATTTGTTTTTGGAGGAATAATGGTCTTCCGTGGAAGAAAAAAGCGTATGTTTTCTACTCAAGATCTTACTGTTGATAATCCACTTGTCAAATGCCCATGTTTCCTTGAATAACGAGAGGCCACTATGTCATCAATATCTTCTTCTGTTTCATCCAGATAATCCTAAATGACAAATAGGTATTTTAGTTGTCATGTTCTGCTCTGTATTTGGTCAGCCTCTGTCGCTTAGTTTTGTTTCATATATTTTCCACTTTAGGAAGATGGTGCAGGATGCATTCAAAATTCTAATCTCTAGAGGAATTTTGGTTTACATTTTCCACATCTTTGGACAGGCACACAGCATAAGGGGAAAAGACACTGTTAGGGTTTCAGAGTTCAGTTGCTTAAGAAGTGGAAAAACTTGACACATACTTCATATCTTATTCTGGAGGCACATACCTTTGCATGGCCAACAACTGTGCACATAAACAAAACCCACTTCCATGCTTACTAACAATGCCATGTGAATTACCTTATTCTACTTCCATTTGCATTCAGGAATTCAGGTTTGGAATTCTTAGAGGGATGCGGTAATAATTTTTCACATCTTAACAAAAGAAATAAGTGAATTGAGGTCTGATACCAGGGGCCAGAGGATCATTGATACTGGTTTACCTGAAGACATTTGTAGCCAGAAGCCATTAGATGATTGATTTCCTGGTTACAGTCCAGGTTCCATGTTTTTATGGGACATATTTTTTACAATCCAGGATAACAGTCTTCCAGTTATTATCCACATTCACATCAGTCACACTCACATGCGCACAAATGGACAAACAGACAACCTGCATTACACTTGCACGCTTTCACACTGTCTTTGGTGACAGACGATGATTTCGTGAACACGATCATTAACACAGACACATTTTCTAACAGGCAGTGCTGAAAGCCCCGGGTTATTGTCAAACCCCATGGGAAGAAACTTATCCTGCTGTCATACACACTGAATATATTTGAGGGTAAACAAAAAACCCAGTTGATATGCATGTTTTAAAAACAATTAAATTCCTGTATTATTTTAATAATTTTTTTTTAAATGGAGGAAAAATCAGTAATTGCACAGCTTCATATATGTGCTTGGGTTTTAATAAACAAGACTGAACTGTAACATCTTTAGCTTATATATAGAAAAAAAAAATTCATTTTTTAAACACAGCAATAAAGTAAAATTTAAAAAAAACCTTAAAACTGGTTGATGGTCCTAACAGGACTGTTAACTTCACATAAAAGTTACAGGGAAAAAAAACAACAGGGAGCTGTCATCCTATTAAGTGTAGCTTGGAAATTTCAAGCGTTTTTTTAAACCTTATGGGAGGTATTTTGAAAGACCCTGCTTTTAGTTTTAATGGAAGTCAAATGTTCAACAACTTCTATCTGCTTTGCAGCTATAAAAATCTCATGCTGTGACCTACCTCACTCTCTACTGCTTAGTGGCTCTCACCCTCTTAAACTAAACAGAGAAATACTGTATTCAAACTCAGGAGTCTCAAAGACTTCTATGCTAATCAGGAAAAACAGAGCAGAGAAGAAATGCTGCTTGAGAGTTGAACTGTCACAGTTTACGTAAAGATCTGCAGAGCGTTTGTCATTAACATGCATAAAACTAGCTGCTACATCTCTCCTTCCTTGCTCCAGTAACTGAATTGAAATAAAATCAGCTGAAAGTGATGCAAAATTCTCTATTACTACTTTCCAATTGTAACTGCGTATTTAACATTGAGCAGAGGGAATCAGGACAAGCCATCACTCTATTTAGGACCAAAATTTACATAGGGAAGCAAAAATTCCTCTTAGCTTCATGTTCTTACAACGAGCCTCCTCTGCTGGTCTCTTCTCTTTCCAATCTATTCAGGGCACTCCTACCACTCCACAGAAAAAAGAAGCCACAGATATTTTATACTCTAAGGAAAAAGTCCATGGAGACCCAGGCACAACAGAGCTAACTATTTCAGAGAGACAGATAGAGACCTGAATCCTTCAAAAGTAAAAACCAAAAAACCCTAAAATAAAAACAAAAAATGCCACCCCACCCTTCCCTTCTACTCTCCTCATTGACTTCAGAATTCCAATGACATACCCAAGTTTAAAACTTGGCACAAGAATACACAACTTACTTTCTTGTCCATACAACAGCAAAAAGCAATTCTGGTAACACATGCAAAACTCTTTCCTTTACACTGTCGTATACATACCTGTGAACTTTGAAATAAACAATGCTCTGTTTTTACTGCTGAATAATTACGTATAGGACAAAAAAAAAAAGGTAAGGCAACATCTTCAGACTGCGGTGTTTCAAGTTTAGACACTCAAATATTAACAGTGCTTCACAAAAAGTCCTAACAACAGGTAGCTGACTACCAAGTCTAAAACTGAAAAAATGGTTAATATTTAACCTATGGTCTTTATTCATTTTGCACCCCAATGATTATGTTTCTCAGGAGATGTTACAGAACTGCAACTACATAATTGGTTAGTGTTATTAGCTTTTTAAAGTTAGAGCTAGTAGGACATTAATCTTATGGTCTCCAGTGGGGGTTATAAAATGCATATTATCCTATTGCTTCTAATAAAGCAGCTGAGCATGTAATGAACACTACTTGGTCAGGAATTCAACACACACCTCTAGATAAGTTGCTTATGCTTGAACACAACGCTAGATTTAACTGGTTCTCCACACTCCTTGATAAATACATACTAGAGTACACAGGTTTCTTGGGGTTGTCCCTTTTCACTATCAAGAGCAAGATAAGTTAGAGAAGCAAAATATCCATTCAGTTTTCCAGCTTATTTCTCTGTATGCATAATGGATTTTCCTGAATAAAGCTGGAAGCAAAGCAGCTAAAAGCCTTTTCCCATGCTTTCAGCTGATAAATTCCAGCAATCTGCTTATCCTATTGACGTGTGGCATCTCCCACAGCACTGTCAGCTCCCATCACCCAGAAATAAGAGAATGAAGGACCTCAGCTAGCTCCACCAGCTGGCCAGGAGAAAAGAAGGTACAACTTTTCTCAGGCTGCAGAAGCTGTTGTTATTTTCATCAGATATCTTTCTTTTTGCCTCTTATATCGAGCACCAGAGAAGCTAAACTCCAGCAGGAATGCAACCTTTATCTCAAAAGACTGCATACATAATGAATATAGGGCAAGACTCTGAAGGACTCCTGTGAGTCAAACTATCTTAAAAAACATGGTAACACTAAAGCTGATGAATGCAGTCACTTTATTTCATAAGCCAGAGCAAGCAAGGACATGGGTAGAATTAGAGATCTATGAACCCCGTTATGAATGAAGTTTAAAGGGGAATTAGCACTCTCACAGACCCTGGAGCAACTAAATCAAGGTTGTGTTACAAGAGAGGTCTCCTATGTTAGCAAAGAAGCTGGACACCTGCAGAGATGCAATCTGAAATTTCACTCAGAGTCAGCAAGAGAAGGAGGAGAAAAAAATAAAAAGCTCTGAATATGAGGAAGACCAAAAAAAGAAATTAAAAAAAAATAAAAATCAAAGAACAGAAAACAACTCTGGACATGGCATCTCTGACACCTCCCTGAGAGAAATTACTAGGTGATAACTACTGCATCGTGTACAATTAGAGCAAGAAGCTAATATAAAGATATTTAAAGCTTGTACTTTCTTATTTTGTGTTTTTTCTTCTGCAATCTTTTCCAATTTCTCAATCAATAACACATCCTTTTTCTTTACTACAGTTAAAAAGTAAATCACTTATTTTTTAAGTTTTTCTTCCACAGAAGTCTGACACAAAGGAAGGGCTTTTTTTATTTCCTTAATGATTAACCTAAACAAAGCAATGCTGCAGGGAAATTCTCTGAGTGCTTACAATCCAAGAAACGGATGGGAATCCCAACACATTGTTTTCCACCAAGCCACAAGTATCAAATGCTACAAGGGCATCATCTCCCACGGCCAATGCTTTTCTCAAAAGAGCAGGCGGTAGGGAAGGACTATGACAATAGACAAAATGCATAAACCATAACACAGAGGGTTATGGGTTTTTTAAGCTACAAGCACACATTTGGAAACTTCAGAACAAACTATGATTAGATGAAGAACTATTTAAATAACTCTTTTTTTTTTTCCCCTCATGCATATTTAACAAGCTTGGAAATTCTTTTATAGCATTGATGCACATCTGCAACTTGTGTATCTTGGGTATGCACATAAGAGAAGAGGGAAGCTGTGAATCACTTCAGGAAAAGCAGCTCATAAAAGACATCAAAAAAGGCATGGAGATTTATGGGAGAAAACAGTGAATGGGAAGAAGAGGAAAGCAAGAGTGGCAGAAAAAAGCTGGGGCCTTGTTTGCTATAAAAATATATAAGAGGAAAATCAAAACCAGACAAAGATTAAAGCCTTTAAAGTATAGTATTTCTCAGCATCAAAATTAAAATCTAAGAAAGCATGAATTAACAGAACTTTGGAGCATGCGTAATATAGTGCCTGAAATTTATTTTCAGGCCAGATTTCTTTCACCTATAAACTCAAAAACCAGCAAATCAGTAACAAACTGTAACCATGATTATTCATTGGAATCATTCTATAGCCAACACACTCAGAAGATGAAGCTCTTTAAAAACTCATCAAATATCCCCCAAACAATGTTCTGCATTACTTCTATTTTACATAGTTATACATACAGTGCTGATTTCATAAGTCTGAACAAACAGGATTTCCACCAGATAAATATTTACATATTTATAACTCACCAGTTCCTGATCTAAGGCACTAGGTACAGATTTGCTTCTTATGCTCAGAGTATCCTCATTTCCTTCAGAGAAAGATTCACTCAAATCTATCTCAGACCGGCTACGATCTGGAAAATAAAAACAATTAAAATGTTTGCTATAATTCCTACAAAAAGTATTCTGTTTCATCTTCCACACTTTAATAAGTGTTGTCTCAAACCCAATTGTTTTTTAAGAAAAAACATCAAAACAATATTTTACGTATCTGTCACAAACTCTATGATAACTGAACATCAATATGATAAATGCAAAAATATGCTTTCTGATGGTTTTCAGCTTTCTGGCCCATACTTTTCCCTCTGCACTATTTATCTACTGTAATTTTCTCTTGTGGACAATACTCAAGCTTTTGACTTTCTCTGGTAGGCCTGTCAGCCTGGAATATCGCAAAACCTGCAGTCCAAGTGTTCACAGTGATTATCACATCTCCCATCACCACCAAACTCCCACCCAGCATCTGCTTCAGAATTAAGGAACTAGAGATACAGATGGACATAGAAAGTAATTCTGCCATTATTGGTGTTCCTTGTGCAGAAAGGAGGAGGAAACAAACAAGTCTCGAGACCTGCAAAACTTTCCTTCAGTCCTACAGGTGTCTCGTCCACTCTACAGGCATAGGACGTTAGGTGTCTTGGAGAAAGATTTTCTTAGTCCTCCTCATATAACTCTTTAGTGTGACTGTTCAATATATTGGGAAAAAAAAGAAAAAAAAAAAAAGAGGGGGGAGAGAGCATTTTTAGATCCTGCAGGCAGGAATCTAGAAAGTTTTTAACTGTTCGTCTTCTACCTGGGCTATAGCTGATGTGATAGGAAAGGTCACTCTCCTGAGCTTAACGTCCTTTGAGATCCTTCAACAAGGAGACAACGAAGAGTCTGAGGCCTGTTCCCAGGTTGCCTGCAATTTTGCTCAGCATCCATCTGCTT
The DNA here is from genome assembly GCA_008921705.1 of Burhinus oedicnemus. Classification (NCBI taxonomy): domain Eukaryota; kingdom Metazoa; phylum Chordata; class Aves; order Charadriiformes; family Burhinidae; genus Burhinus; species Burhinus oedicnemus. The sequence goes on along the minus strand of VFFE01008903.1, from coordinate 95,040 downwards.
TGGTAACATGAGAAGGTAGCAGAAACAGGAAAATTTTCACTTCATAAAGAAGTAGCGGTCTGTAACACCTCTGCCTGGAGTTGCACTGTACAATATTCTCAAAGAAACTCTGATGCTTTCAAAGTTGAAAAATCTAAGGTGAATAATGTTATCTCCTTTGATTAGCTCTGTGGGATATGCCACTAGGTTTTTGCTCTGAGCTAAATTCAGCTGAAATAAAGTGAGCCCTGCTGTGTTTCAGAAAGAAACCTGTAAATCTGGACCCACTCTGTTAGCCCTGTAAGAAGCTGAGCGAGTGCCTAGGAAAAGCAGAAGAGTGCTGGGTGCTTCTGCCTCCTATCTCAGATAGGAGAAGGAGGACGTCCCACCCACTGTTGCAAAGTGGCTCTGACAGCACCTTCCTGGGCAAGCCTCATTTAGCTAACAGCCTCCAATGAAATGAGGTAAATTACAGCTGAATCGACTGGTTCAGTGCATGACATATAAAAATGAAATGATATGAAGTCTGCAAGGGATTTGTTCTCTGACAGTTCTTTGTTTTCAAGTCTGCTTCTGGTCGAAGTGGGTGTGAAACGTAATGGCAGCAGCACAGTAGTATTTTATACAGATAGCAGATAAGTAGTATTTTTTTTTACAATTGACCACACAGAGAATGATTTAACAATGTGCAATTTTGAACAAAATCTTGCAACAATTCTAAGAGCATGGGATTTACCTAATACTAACATTGTGCCAACATTACTGGGGTCAGGCTTACCATTTTTTCAAATTGTAAAACTTGCGAAGTTAAACTTGGTTAGTAAAAGGGAAGAATTTTCAGAATGAATATGAACAAATTTATGAAACTTACATCTGATCTTTCAATGTGCTTTAAAAACAAAAGGAGCAGAGTCACAACAATAGGAATAATCCTCTGATGATAAAGGCTGGCAGAAAGAAGGAAAAGACTTAATACTTGCCTGATGACAAAGATACTCTAGAAACTGCAATGGAAGGTGTTCCAGATGCTCTCCTACAGTGCTTCTTTACTAAATCTTCAGGTACACTTTCACTTGCTGGAATAATCATGCCATTTTCTAAGCCAGTGTCCTGCCCAATAAGAAAAATGCGCATCTCATAAATACAAGAAGTAAGCTTATTCACTATCAGTCTACAAAAGTGGCATTTCTATTAGCTTCCAGAACTCCAAAGCTCCTTTAGCATCCAGTCTATTATTGAATATATTTAGATTACAATCTAATCTGCTTTGCTTAGCACAGATAATGCATAAAATTTGCACAATGATGCAATTCATTCATATATTCTGAGTTTGCAACTGAAGAATCAGAGCAATGCATCAGGAGTGAGAGGAGGGAAGTGAAACACTCAAATCTATTAAAAGTTCACTTAGTTTAGAAATTAAAAGAAAAAAAAAAGAAAGAAAAGATAAAACCTATTGGTTTTATACCAGCATAATGATTTCAGTCAGTGTAAAACCAAATGGACTTGAACTAATTAAATTATGCCAGTATAACCCCTTAAATAAAGCAAATATGCTTGATATCATTATGGCTTTTTGCCTTCCCGTAAAGAAATAGCTAACGACATAACTCCATCTAAATTAAATGGATTGGCCTTTTTCAACCAAATCTAATGCACCTGAAATCAAGTCAGGCTGCGTGCCAACAAGAATATAAATAAAAAAACTATTAATTTATTTACAGGTCCCAAAACTTCCCTTCATATACACTAACGTATTTTTTATTAGGAAAGATCATATATTAGACCAAGTATTTGGAAGTTAGGAAAAAAAAAAATTCGGTGTGTTCAATAGGGCTCTGATCTCAAATACTCATCTACTTTTTCCCAAACATTAACGGTAAAAGGCATTACCTCTGACTACAAATTTCACTTTCCTTGTACACTTAAGTCATGGCAGCTTAGAATAACTTGCGAGTACAATCCTGATTTCTTAAGAGGGGTGACTGAAACAAATTCAGGATGGGAGACTCAGTGCACAGCCAGGAGGAGCTGCTTGACAAACAGGCAGGCTGTCTGGGAACCAAGAGAGTGTCTGTTTCTGGCTAGATGAGCCACATCCTTCTGCTTATTACAAAACAGCCAAGGCTAGCTCAGATGTGGCCACCTACATCCCAAGAGGCCTAACAGCAGGTAAGAGGAATCCCACCTTTCATTTTGATACAGTGTCTAGCACACATTTTGTGTTGTGCCATTAATTTATGCAGAGTCCAATGTCCAAATCCAGAAAAAACTAAAATCAGTATGGCCTGATTTTCTGCAAGTGCTGACCTTGCAACGTTTCTCTTAGAAGTTAGCGGGAGCACGCTGAACCTTGCATGCTGGAAAGTCACATCCTTAGTTCACAGCACTTACTCAAGGCCTGAAGTGACAAAAACGCTTACTCCCATCTCTTGTGCTTCCCACTTCAGAATCTGTAACTCATTACGTAATGACGAACATTAACAGCAATTTTTAGACGTAAGAAGAACATCTGCCAAACCAAAAACGTCACTGATAGAGCATGACAAATTCTGTTCTATTAGAGAGCTTCACTGGTCCCAGCAAGAATTAAGGAAGAAAGAAAATCCCTGTCAGGCTTGTCCTTTCTGGGCTAGAAATTGATCTAACAGGGCAGATACCAGCCAAGTCGTCCTGTTTGATGTCCGCTCTACATGACTGTACTTACCCTGCTATAGTCTGCGGTCATGCTGCGTGCGCTCAGTGCCAGAGACCTCGGGAGGGAAGGTATGGAAACATTGCCTCTGTTCACGGGACCCACGGCCCCTTTCAGATGGCCTGTAATGACCTCTGCATTGCTGCTGTTCAGCGAAGGAGTGCTCCCTCTGGGATGGAGAGAAGAGTATTAAAGCGTTATTGCTTTGAGCAAACCAGGTCAACCCATTTAGCAAACCACTGCAAGAAAACAGCCATCCCAACAATTTACTAGAATAACATCACCCTGGATGAGCTGTGGGATCCACTGCAAGGAAACGGTCACCTGACTTTACACATACACACATATTCTGCACTTCTTCCAGAACTGCAAATAGCCCAAACGGGCAGCTCTTGTTCAGCCTGGAGAAGCTGCATTCGTCCGTGTTCATTTCAAATTGCATCCACATCCCAACAGCAGGTGTGACAACTCCTGTAACACTTCCTACCAGGCTGCTCCTTGGTTTAAAAGAAAACTATGGCGACATGGGAGTTCTGGCCACTTCTGCAGCTGATGTTAATGCCAGCACTATCTCCAGGAAGTCTAAAATCCTTGGCTATCTGCTCTCCATCCTCTCCAGAAAAACAACAACTTGCTCACTGTCCTATTTGTATTGCAATAATGACTCTTAACCCAAACCAGCTGATTGTTCCAACCAGTCGGGAAAGCTAGGAAAACTGGACAAGTCTTTTTGCCATGTTTTGTGTTAGAAAAAGTGACAAAAAAGATCTGTGATCACCATACCAGAACCCAATTGCTATCTAATACCACAACAGGCAGAAATTTTTCCATGGGACATTTTCTATTAGAAAATATTGATTAGTCCATGTGAATACTGAGGATTAGAAAGGGTAAGCTGCTGCACTTTTTTGACCTCTTGAAACAATGAAAATTATTTTAAAATGTATTTCAACACATTTCCAATTAAAGTTTTATTTTCATCTGAAATTTGATTTGCAGTAAAAATACAAGTTCTTGGCTGACCTACTCTTCTTTCTCCAGAAACATCAGTTCAAACTTTTTCATTTTTCTTCACAATTTACAGCAATCTCAAAAAGTCTTGCAGGACAGCAACAGTTCTGCAGGGGAGAACATTCCTACTACTACTACTACTACTACACTATACATTCCTACTTACTACTAAAAGAAAAAAAATACTGGTAAGTAGAAATTGATGCAGGAATTGCAGCCTTTTCCACGTGGAAAATAGGGTGTCAGAGGACAACAGTAGTGCAAGTTTGCTGGAGAAAGTTTTCGGAAGTTACAGTACCTTTTCAGCCAAAATAAACTTGCTTAATAAATATTTCAGATCTGCAGGCATCTTCATTGTGCTGGACAACATCTGAATCTCACCCTCACTTGGTTTAGGCTGTCATATCATGTGAAAATCTTCTCTACCACAATGGAAATTTTTATTAGAACTACTGCTGAACTGAGAAAAAATACTGTGGAACACAACAGCTCCTGTCTTCACCACTACATTAAGCAGTGAGCACAGGCTCTAAATCCACATTGGTGGAATTAGTGAAAACAAGGAATACAGAGGAAAACCCTAAACACCAGGACTGTCTACAAATGTTGTGCAACCATGTTTTTGTCTTTTAGTGAGCATATGGTAATGTTTTAACAATTAATCTCCTCATTTGCATATTGACAACTGTAGATAATGCATAATAAACTCGCTCTTATGCATGTGCACTTCATATACATGCACCGCTACTTTTTAATTTGATGAGCTAGTGATCAACAAATCCTACTAACTGTGCTTTGGTTGAATTTTAGTCCTGTCTGTTTCCATAAAGATGAGTTGTTGGTGCTGACTTTGAAAAATCAGGGTTACTGGCTGCCATCTGTATTTTATCAAAGCTGTTGGACTTCAATGCACACACCTTGATTTCCAAACCTGTCAGTGTATGGCAAGTAGCCAAAATGTTGAAAACCTGAGTTTTATTGCATGTCACACCACTTTTGATGGGTTGTTATGACTTTCTGTTACAAAAATTGTGGTTACAGATTTTTTTTCCTCACTGTGTAAACTAATGAACATCAAGGGAAGCGTTCAGAAGTAATAGTGGGCTGGGATAAAAGATTTCAAAACATATTACAAGGGGTTCTGCAGGAGACATCAAACCTGCTAAACAGACCTCTCCCGTACTTTGCCCTTATTTCAGTCTGCTATTAGAAAGGTTCAACGCATTTCATACACATATTCAGTAGACAACAAAAGAAAAATGTTGTTGTAACTTGACTATGCCAGGCATTTTCATGTGTTAGAAAAGACCCCAGTACAACGGGGTAGCGTGCCTGTGTAGACAAGCCTCAAATTCCTAAATTATTTCTCCTAGAAGTATCCTGATGCAGCCTCCCAGTTCATTCAGCAGGAAAATCAGTAAACATTTTTGTTGGAGTAGAAATAAACCAGTTGAAGAAATGAACTCATGGCCTGGGACTCCCTGTTCCCAGCTCAGTACATCTTCTCTTAAACCAAAATGTTTAGAAAGAATAAAAATTCTCTCTCAGTTTCCCTGCTGGTAGGTGAAATACTACCAATTTTGGCCATGCAGCTAAAAACATGAGGGCAATTACAAAAATCAGAAATATGCAGGAAAATCTAGGACAGCTATAGTGTCACAAGATGTTGTTATATTCTTTTAATTTGCAACTCAAAACAGTTACGGAGAGTAGCCTGGGAAACTGCTGTTACTTTTAATTATTACTACCCAGTTCTATAAATTAACAATAGATGAAGCATCCTCAAATATCTAATTAAAGTATTTAACCATGCATGTACAAGACAGGAATTTTCATCCCTCTACTGAGAAATATGAGCTGCTCCTCAATCTTTCCACAAATTAATATTTAGAAAATGCCACATCTTCCATAGACAGTAAAATAATTCAACCCCCCTACCAAAAGCATCTCCTGGCAACACAGCTGGGTTACTATGTACTTTGACAAGGACACCAACTTGGCCAGGTGAGGATGAGATGATGGGTAGAGAAGGAAATTGCCATAATGACTCAGTACCCCTAATTTAATAAATCCTGCACCCTGGCTCTGGGCAAAAGCGAGGAATTGATGCTTTATGTGAAAGCCAAGCAAGGCAATCAAACATAAAGGCTGTTTTCATAGGGTACTTCACTCTATTGATCCTTCTAAGCCTGTACACAGAGTTTATCAGGTGCTGAATTCTACCACCCCAAACAAAATTATTTTGCTTCATCTATGGTTAACTGTGTGATAACTTTCTTGCAGTCTGGCACATCAAGACTGCTGCACAGATCTCTCACAAGCATTCCTTCATCCTTATTCTGGTAAACTCTTAGTGAAAGTTATTTAATATTACATAACATAGTGTTAATTACATTACTGTTATTACATTACATAGTGTTAAACAGCACAGACACCAGATCCCTGAGTTTTTGTCTCTTACATCCTTGACTCATCTCTACTCTATTCAACGAAAAGCAAAAAAAATCCACGAAAACAGCAAAAATACTACTTCTATTCTCATAGAAGTCAGGTATGAATCTGATTAGATACAGTAAGCCTAATTAGCTTAGTGAAAAAAAACCTTAGTCAACTGTGTATGGATTAAAGACGAAAACTAGCTTTAAAGCTGATTTGGCTAGTAAGTGCTGCAGCATCCAGTGAAAAAAATAGAATTATGAACTTTCGTGGAGATTGTCACCATCAACTTCAGGCATGTTGCAGAACATCCAGCAACTGGGGTTTTGAATTGTAGGTAACAAAGGGAAGCAAGTTCTTGCTTAAACAAGAAGGCTCATCTATGGGTGAACTAAACTTCATGATGTTCCTTTTACCTGATATCCTGTGTTCCTGTATACCTATTTGGAGTCTCCCAGGAACAGTTTTAGCACTAGAAACTTCTATTGGATCTTACAGCAAATTATTATTATTTTCAGTCCCGGTTGTAAAATTTCTAGGTGTATGCACCTGACAAAGAATGTAGATCTGCATCCAGTATAGACTATCAAACTGAACCAGAAAAAAGTGAACTATTTTTTGGCTTCGTTTTGGTGGTAGGACAGCAGAGGAATGTTGTACCTGGCATTTTATAATACTATGAAGAGAGGCAATAACAGAGATCACCTACGCCCAGAAGAATGATAAATGGAATTCTGTTAGAAATAACTGGGACAATAATCATGGAAAGAGAAGGGCAAACAGAGTCTTTGAAGAAGAAAATATAAATTATAATCAATTAACATGTCATTACCAAAGAAAAACTTTAGAACAAAGGCCCTTGGTTCTGTAACAGGAACACAGCTCATCAGCCAGAAAACAAAAAAACCCAAAACCAGCCGAACACAAAAGAAAAGGAAGATGGATGGAGATAACTTTGGGGTTTTTTTCTTTTATTTTTTAAAAAAAACCATAAGCTCTGCTTCTCAGATAGTAGTAGTGCTGAGCATTCAAAGACCCAATGCAACACAGAGGACTGGCACACATCCCTAGGTCAATCCTGGCATAAACTGTACCAGATTTCTGCTGCTCACCTCTCAGAGCAAGGCGTTGACTTGCCACTGCGCAAACTTTGGATTTCAGCTTCTGAGCCCGTGTTCCTTTCACCTTCATCTTTTGCATTTGTAATTTCTCCTTTGGTAACTGCTCTAATTACCTTCCTGATGAAAACAGGGAATAAAAGGTTTGAAAAGTTGTAAGGTTTTTCCCAGGAAACAGCAACGTGACTGAAATACTGTGTTGTGCATTCTATTAATTTCATCTGTCTGACCTACGGACAACTCTGGATATAAGAGTCAATAGAGCACCTGGTTATCTGGTTATCAAACCGATTCCTATGAACAACAACAAAAAAAAAGCGCATCATATTTGCTATAAACTGCTTTTTAAGACATAAAATATTAAAAACATCCCTCCTACTCAACATGGCTACTTCAAGCTTTGAACTAGAAGTGCCTTTTGTGAAAATTCCACTCGTTATTTTGGTTTCTTTACAGTTTATACACAGCAAAGTATTTTTGACTAAGTATGTGTATTTTCCCCTAGCAAATTACACTATATATATTTTCTCTTAAAGATTTCTTTGCAATTTCTACAATTACATGCATCAATGCCCCCAACATGCTATTTTCCAAAAACATCATACACTTACCCTGCAACATATGGCCTAATAAGACAGAAATGAAAGAAATGAAATAAAGTTTTGAAAAGTAATAGTATTCTTCATGGACTTACAAATAACAATAGACTGTTATGTTATGCCGTGACACTAAGTGTCAGTAGGAGTTGGCCCCAAAATGGCTTTGCTAAAACAAATCCACTCATGAGATATATATGAGTGTGGAACCTGAGGGAAGAAGGAGGAGCAAGGAAAGAAGGAGGAATAATGGTCTACTCCTAAGAGAGGCCAGAAAATATACTGGGAAAAGCAAGCCTATTCTTGTAGGATTAAATCTCCTTTATGGGGAATGTCACCACCAGAAAACATTTCAGGCGACAAACTGAAGAAGGCTGAACACTACTAAAATAAACAATAGACAATTATAAAACATAATTGTTTCTCATAGTGGAATATAAGTTAATAGATTTGCACAAAGGATTTAAACGAAAAGAGGATTAGAAAAGTAAACTTTAATGCACTCTTACTATAGCTACCAATTAGCATGATTCAGAGCAACATCTACGTTCTATTACAGTAGATTCCCTAAGCTGGTTCTTTCTTCACCTTAATGTGAGAAGCCAGAGGTGTTCTGGCACTCTTTTTCCCAATATTAAAGAGAGATAAATCACTCATATTAATTTCTGGAGTCACTGGAACAAGTAATTCCATACTCAGCTCCACTGAAAAGTAAAAAAGCTGTAGAAAGTTATCTACCTACCCTACATTTAGGATGCATAATAAATTGTGTTCTTTCTTCCAACGGCAACAAAGCTTTCCAACTACTAGCCCATGAAGCTCCAGCCATGATATCCGATTTTTCTTTCCATTCACCCACTAGCCTCAAGTTACATCCAGATGCCACTTGTGCAACCATATATTCGATGCATCTGTCCATGTCCCCTGACAGTAAGAGAGCGTTCCTCTAAGGGCACAGCCAAACTGGGGTTACACATGTCACTGAGACTGCAATGTGACCAGCAACATATCTGTTTATTCACTGTCACATGCACAAAAAAGGGGCACTGTTTGACTGTTAGACTGCATTTGCACAGCTGGAAGCTAAAGGAAAACTTGACTTGTGAACAGAACCAACCAGTATGGCAAAAAATAGGCCCTCCAAATACTATTTTTTGCATTTGCTTTTTCAGCAAACCTGCCTTTAGGGACACTCTATTACTTCTGAGTATAAACAAGAAAAATCCAGGAGTAAACCTGCCTTTTTTTCTGCTACCTTTATAGCTGAAGAGTAATTACTGCTACATTTCCTAGGAAACAGCCATCTAAGTACGCTTTTAAATGAAGGTTGTTTCTAACCCTGGGAAGTTTGAGGCTGATGTGGTACGCCGGAGAAACTCAAAAGAAAATCCATCCAACCATATACAGCTGTTATCTGATTTATCACTTTCCAAAATAAAAGGCTTTACCCTATCTTTCTAGGTCCACTGAAGATCGATTTATGCCCAGCTGTGGAGGAGACTGATACATCTGGTCTTTTTTCTTCATTCTCTTGATCTTTAAATGTTCTTCCTTCATCCTTAATGGAAACAGTATCTTCAGTGGAGGGGCAAAGAAAAAAAAAAGAGTATTGTTTGCACAAAGAAGAAAGTACATGTCAAACAACCTACCAAAATAGATTTTCCATTTTTCAATATTAAATAAAACCATATGACAAAATATCATGCAAAAAAACCTTGTGGGATTCTTTGGCTTTTCCTTTTTAAAATTTTAAGTAGCTTGAAATATTTCTCCTTAGCAACTCTTGTCTTGAACTATGCTTCTGAATTTATCACAGAATCACAGAGTGGTAGGGGTTGGAAGGGACCTTCAGAGATCATCTAGTCCAACCCCCCTGCCAGAGCAGGGTCACCTACAGCAGGTTGCACAGGATGGTGTCCAGGCAGGTTTTGAATGTCTCCAGAGTCGGAGACTCCACGACCTCTCTGGGCAGCCTGTTCCAGTGCTCTGCCACCCTCAAGGTAAAGAAGTTTTTCCTTATGTTCAGATGGAACTTCCTATGTTCCAGTTTGTGCCTGTTGCCCCTTGTCCTGTCATTGAAAAGAGTCTGGCCCCATCCTCTTGACACCCGCCCTTTAGACATTGATAAGCATTGATGAGATCCCCCCTCAGTCTTCTCTCCTCCAGGCTAAACAGACCCAGGTCTCTCAGTCTTTCCTCATAAGAGAGATGCTCCAGTCCCTTGATCATCTTTGTAGCTCTCTGCTGGACTCTTTTCCAGTAGTCTCCTGTCTTTCTTGAACTGGGGAGCCCAGAACTGGACACAGTACTCCAGATGAGGCCTCACCAGGGCAGAGTAGAGGGGGAGGATAACCTCCCTTGATCTCCTGGCCACGCTCTTTTTAATGCACCCCAGGATACCATTTGCCTTCTTGGCCACAAGGGCACATTATCACTGACAATATTTAATAACCAAAGGACCTGAAATGTAGTTTTGCAGTGCATAGTATTTTCTGTGCTAAATGAAATAATGTTTTCCTAATTAAAATGTTTGTTCAACTAGGAGCAAGGTGTAGGAAAAATTGCTTAAATATATATATTTTAATATCTCTATCAAATAACAAAGTAGCAAAACACAAAATACCCAATTTGACACACTGCATATTATCAAAACCCAAAGGACGTTAGATACTTGCCAATTTGACAGCTTCTGAAGCACGGTAATATTGGCAAGATCAGCATTTTGTCAAACAGTATATTTGCACCAGGCATTTTTCCAATGACAGTAAACCAGTCCCCTCTCCCTACAAACTGCCCATACCCAACTGCCCCTTCCTACTGAAAGTGATAAATGCTACACCTGAAAAGAGAATACCTAAATAACAGCTTCTGTGTGCAGAGCGAAGTAGTTAGGTGAAGACAGAAGCATCAGCATTCAGGAAAAACTCCTGTTTTTAAACCAGTGGACTTGTGGTACCATGCAAGGTATGACAACAGCTCACACACATGGTACACCTGCTGTGCTTGGTAAAGATGGCCAAACTGTTTACCGTACCTAAAAGTGCAAGTACAATTTATTGGAAATACCTGGGCAAAATAAAAATCAACTGAGAACTGAGAAGTACCAAGTAGTCTGGATATAGCCCATCCTCCAGCATACAGCGCAGGAGTTAACATTTATCTTTCTTATTCAGACTTGAAAAACACAGAATGCTTTTTACACACCACCATCACAAATAAGAAAGCCAAAGTAAAAAAATGGCTGGGTTTAGATCTCTGCATACAGCTAAACTTCCTGGCAGGAACTGAGAATGAACTTTTAGAGCCTCTGCTGCTGGCTTTGCTGGTGAATAATACTGCCCACCTGTTTGGACAGTGAGATTTTAAGCAGCTCTTTATCTCCACAGAGATACTTCTTCATTCATCTATACCTTACCTTTCCTATACATTAATCATGCACAAATCACTGCATAGCAATACCCAAATATGAAATTAAGATTAAAATACTGATCATGCTTACACCTTCAACAGTGAAGAATACAATACAATACAAGTCAAAGACTCTGGAAACAAGGTTTGAATGTGTCAAGCACAAGCAAATCTCTCTCTTGTGGTCCCTACCTGGGAATTTGTGTAGGATAGATTGTCTGACGACATCTGTTCCAAGAAGATTTGATTGTTTGAAGCGCTTTGCTCTCTCTTCAAAAAACCATTCTCCTGTCACTATCCGTAGCTGTCTATATGGTGGAAACAAAAAAAGTCAGACACATGCATGTCAACAAACTTGGCCAACCAAAGCTGCTGCTTAAACCCTTAAGTCATCAACCATCATGCTCACAAACTCTGGACAACATTTGCACAGTTCAAAATAAAAAGTAAAAAGACTGATTGCAAAGCTTGGGATAGTAGGACATGTAGTAGAAAAATAATAACATCTTGCTTTGTAAATGAAAAGTAATGTTCAGTACACAGAAATTTACTTGGCAAAAAAGTGTTTCAACCACATTTACCAGGTTTCCGTAGAAAACATGTAACATACCATCTCCCTAGTCCTTTGGATAGTGAACTACTCAGCCTCACAGTTTTCAGTATCTCCAAGCTGACAAGAGATGTAGAAACAGCAGTGGATGGAGGGAGAAAAACACCCACCAAAGCTCCTGCCAGCCAAGTCAGCAGTTCACAGACCCAGCCTGGCTATATACAGGTTGCTGCAAGCCTATATATAGTTTTCATCTCTAAGCTTCATATGCTGCCACTACGTTAAGTTTCTTCACATGATAGTGCTGTTATGAATTAGCTACGTGTCAGAGGTTCAGAGCAATGAACTTTTGTCTTTGCTACTGTTCTGGATAACACTGCTTTTTCTGGTTTCAAATTCTCATACCTATACTAGCAACTAAAAAAATCCTGTACTGGCATTGCTGTTTTCCATAGGTATATTTTTATGCTGATTGCTAGCCTTTTCCTGAATTAGTTTCATTACGGTAAAGCATCGCCATTTCTACTGCCTCACTACATATTGTTGATGGCAAAAAGCTACTACTCAAATAAACGGCAAATAAAGAAACAGACAAAAAAATCATTAAAAACTGATTTAGCTCCAGGCATGTTCTTGCTTACTTTATGCTCAATAAGACAACTTATTTTCAAACCTCTACCAAAAAAGAAATCATCTGGTCTCTTGGGCATGAAAATGACTACGCAGAGATTTAGAGCACTGATCAATATCTTTGCTATTAAATTACTTTTGAGTCATGCCTGAATGGAGAATCTGACTTGGGAAAATACTAAAAGTTACAGAATAGGATCCTGTTATTGGGAAAAAGACCCTAATATCATCAGTTCTTCCTAAGCTATTAATGAATCATGCACCTTTGCATGAGTCATTTAAAAAAAAAAAAATCAAAATCCAAAACGTGCCCACAAGCATAGAAATAGAAGATTATTGTCTTATCTTGTTGTTGCAGACTGCTAGTGGCAAAGCCCCATATAATTCATCATCACAATCAGTCAGTCATTATGCAAGGCATTAAATAAAATCTCTACGTTTCTACTCAGAATTTTTAAATTACTTTTGTTAGACACAAATGCTGGAACGGATTCCTTGCATTAGAAACTATGCGCGGTCTGGCTAGTATGAAAAACAGTTTTTCTCTGAATGTGCATTCTCACAATTCATTTACAGCACACACTTCTCGGTGCAGTTATTTGTATACCAAGGTTTACAACAAGTTTAATGTTTTATATCAAACCATAAACGTTTCAGACCTTTGACTATGCCATGATATTCCATTGCAATATAAATGACATATTACATTGCAGTATGAACTACATAGTTCATTTATTTTTTTCCTCAGTTACTCCCAAGTTCGGGTATAAAACTCCACAAGTGCGGTTTTCCCCTTGGATAGAGATTTCATTCATCCCCAATATCTTACCAGCAATGCTTAACTTGATCAAGGTCAGACTGGGCGCTCCCCACCCTCCTTATCCAGACAAGCACCTTCACCCTTCTCCAAGCTCGGGACCACCTGAAGGAGAAGGTGTGACATATGCCCAAGGTTTCAGCAGCGTGGGAGGCTGCCCCACGCAAAGCCACAGGCTTTTACAAGCAAAAACTTGTAATTATTTCCACACCCAACCCTGAACTCTGCCACCCGTCTGAGCTGCTGTGGTGCGTGGAGGGGCAGCCCCTCTGCCACAGGGTCCTTGGGGAGTCATCTCCTACATTTTCTGGCCAGATGTGAACAGTGATGAGGAAGAGAAAACCTCTCTGGTGCCTCCTGCGTCACAAGTGCCCAGGGGACCTCAGCCTGGGCGGAACGGTGGCTGAGACCTGTTTGTTTTACCATATATTAGTCATATAATCTGCTGTGGAGATTCAACCTTGCAGCAGCAGGACCAAGGGCTTAAGGAGGGTCATGGGGTCTGGAGAGATAGAAGGAGCTGCAGCCAAGGGAAGGGCAGTTGGGGCGGCTGTGGGAGGAGGCCAGGAAGGATGGAAGGCTGCTGGGCTGTGCAAGGCAGGATCAACAGGGGTGCTGCTGATGGAGAGACAAGCCCCTTCCTCAGCATCCATCCCTGGGAGAGGGCCTTCCTCTCCTCCTCTGCTCCACAGTGGTTCGGGTCACCTGCACACCTAGAGCTCACCATCAGTCTCCCTCTCTCTGTCCCCACGCATCCCTGCCATCCCAACAACCTCTTCTACCCTCACCCTGGAGTGAAGCAGCCTGCAAGAGGGGAAGGGCTGGTGCCAGGCCGGGGAGCGAGGCAGGAGCACTGTGGAGAAGGACTTTCTCTTCCCCTTGTATTAGTAACTACTGACCTCATACTCTTTCTCACAGTCACATAAGGCTGGTCAGGGAAGAGATACGTTAAACAATTTGGGCAGCAACAGTGGGTCCCTCTATCTCCTGGCACAGGATAAATAAGCAATCTACTTCTCTTAGTAATCTCTCTCTGCAGGCTGTAACCTGCCACCATTAAATAGCCCCTAGTTATGCAGCTGGTCCCCTCTTGCTTAGCCAAGGAAGTTCAGGGTTATCGCCGCATGCTCTGGAAAACACAAACCAGACCCCCAAGGAAAGAGGAGGGTGCAAACGATCTCTTTTGCAGGCCTGAGCAGGCAAGGGAGTGTGACAGCCAGTACGCTGATGAAGCTGAACTGTGTGCCGGTTCAGCTAACGATGGTGAACTGAACTGCCCATGTTCTTCATCTGGCTGATCTTATTAAGCAATAATAAGATCCATATTTTCAATCAAGGTGCCAACTCCTTGGCAGGGCTACTTTGAGGAGACCCACACCCATTCCGCTCTGACTTCACCAAGAGACCCAGGTCTGAGGTAAAACACAGAGCGCCCTCAACTGAGGCACGAAACACAGCAAATAAAGGGAGCATTGCCTTGTTTTAGTCAAGTGCTTCACCTCTCTAGCCAACCCTGTTATCCACAGCAAAGGGGAAAAAACAACAGCCATCAATAGCCAGCCATTGCAAGCGTAGCATGGAACAAATCTAGAGGCCTCAGCCTTCACTTCGGAGCTTCGTCCTTGTTATCATCAATGTTACTGTCAGTCTTGGGATCCTTACTTCAGCTGGCAGTCCTCTTTTGCAAAAATGTCCTTACCCAACAGATCACCTCTACAAAAATACCACATTCTAATGAAACAAGGGGAAACCCCCTAAGCTTTGCAGCTTTGAATTTCTCGTGCACTAATATTGGATGTATTTTTCATGTCTACTGAACGATTCACAGAAAGACTAGTGTTCATGTTATCTTAATCATTCATATGTGTCAGGAGTACCTATTAAAACAATTTTTGTTCTACACATAAATAGAAATGAATTCAGATGAAATGATTGCCTAAGCCTCTCACTTAAAGTTTGAATTTCATAATTGCATTTGACACTGTGAATCAAAAATTGAAGAGTGAGACCTAAACAGTCGTATAATAACATTATTTTCATGCATTTATAATTACGACACAGGGAGACTGTCTTTCCTACTGAGATAGTGCATCTTTCTTCTATTTCTGATACAGGACTTAAATGAACCCTTCCCCGCTAAATAGTTTTTTCAGTACGAAAAGAAACAAGGGCATTTACCCAACAGTACATCAAATCAGTGCTTGCAGGTTTGGGTTTTGTTGTTTTTAAAATGGGTCCAAGGTCCATACTGACTATAAATCACGGTAAGTGCATGCATTTTCTTTACTTTCCTTTCTCAGCACATACCATACAAAGTAAAAAATTTGTATGTGTTGTACCAAAACAGTGTTTAGGCTGGCCTTCCAAGGTGTGCAACAGATGCTGAAGTCAGTAGCTTTAGGAGAAAGAAGGAAAACAGTGCTGTAAGTTGTAATAGTAGCAATTTTTGCATGACTGCTCCTTCCTATACTCAAAACAGCTAGGAGAATTTTAAAGAAAAATCATGTTCAAGTAGCTAGGTTTAGTACCAAATACTTTAGGTATCTGTTAAAGTCGTTATGCATTAATAACTAATCCACCTACTCATCATGTCAGAGGGAGTACATTACGGTTTCATACTTCTTCTCCCTCTATGATCTTCTACTAAACAGATTCACATCACTAACGTGCCGCTCAGTTTAAAAATGGAACATAACCTGTGGCCTGTCCCCACCAAAAACTCAGCTGGTTATTTTCCATTCTCATGTTTGCAAGATACTTCATGGTTAAATGCCCAAATATAAAAATTCCGTTTAAGATGTAAAGTCCCAATTGTTACTTTTAATCGTTTCTTTTGGGAAAAAACCCACACTGGTAAAACAGTTTCACTATCCATTTGATCATCCAGCCTAACCCACATCCACAGTAGAGGAGAGAGATTTAGTCTAGCTTCCTTTCCCTCTCCTGTTCCTCAAGTTATTTTACTTCCTCCTTGGGAGTAAAATTTGGAAAAAAATGGCAAGAACAAAGGCTGGCTAAAATGCAGCCTATACATCGACATACCAAAACATACACACTTATCTTTCTATGTATTCAATTCCACAGAGTATTTTCTATAACATAAATTAATTCCATAGTAATTTTTAATATGCTGTGACGCTATTAAATAGAAATTTTTGACCCTATTAAAAGAAGGCAAACTTGCTTAGAAGTTACTAAAATAAAAAGAAATTATAAGAAATCTAAAAAGTATTTGCATACTAAAATATTTGAAATGCCTCTATTTTTAGGTTCCTAATGGGAATACATGTTACTAAGATACTGATGAATTTTCATGACACTTTAAGACAACATAATTATTTCAAAGATGAAGATAAATTTCCCATTACTGCTTTGTTCTGCTGTAATAACTTGGACCACCTAGGCATTTTATCTTGCTGAAGAACTCAATCAAAATAAGGCATTGTTCGCAGATATCTAGACACATTTGTCATGAGAACAGACAGCATCAAGATGCAAAATCAGCTTGTCAGCAGAATGCTTGAAGAACTTGGTTTCCCTCAACCTACTGATCATTTCAGATGTCAAATTTAAAACACAAACTCACCATATTTTAAGAAGATGCAGGAGAAAAAGGTGACATTAATGGAAAGTTTCTCTTTCAGCACCTAGGTTTGAAAGATCCTGATGACCTTAGTTCCTTGCATGAAAGGAATGGAGCAGAAGGCTTCCTCTTTCATCAAGTGTGTCACTACATACAGGCTCAATTTACCTCATTGAATACTACAATGTGACCATCAAACACACAATCACATAAATAAAGACTGTCTTGTTCTCTGCCCTCAGGAACTGCAGAACTAAGAATTTGACAGAAGACTTGGCTCTAACCCTTCTTGACCTCTTGCAGCTTTATATTCGAGCTGGTAATAACTCCCATGGAGGGGGGGAACAGTAATTTTCTTTTTATGGACGTTCAAGGGTAATATCCTTTTTCAGTAATTGTAAATTGTAAGACAATTTACAAATAAACCTCAGTTTGTTATACTTAAAAATATTGATGAACATCTCTCACTATTCACATTCAAATGTCCTTCCTCAAATTCACTAGATCTATTTTTGAAAGTGTTTTAGAATGCAATTAATGTGTTGTAATGAGCTTCCCCATCACCATAAGGTGTTTTTCAGGCAAGTCTGACTTGGGAGAAATGGCAGATGAAATGCTTTAAAGATTATTTCGGAGGCGAGAAGTCAGATTCATTTGTTGCCAGATGAAGATGTTCTGGTTGACAGATGAACATTCATATTGTTTTATTAAACAAACTAGTATCTCACCCCTACAGGTCCCATCAAGCTACTATGTAATTTTTTCTAACTTGTTCAGAAAATACTACTGTGTTTTACCATATCCTTAAAAAATTAACATCTTGAAATTACCTGATCCTCAAGTCAAAGTCAGCATACTTGAAGTTTCTCACCATCTTTTTTTAAATTTTTTTTTTTTGGTAGCTGGACATAAACCCACCAAAAACGTTAAAGCAATGATAACACTTGATTTGAGGCTGTGTGACAGAATGTCCTTTTGCTGTACTACAGATATTCCAAACTTCTGTGCTATGAATGAACTCAAGACTCTCAGAAGGAAGGAAAGGTCAAAAGTATGAAGCAACAGGCACAAGCTGGCTGATATTATCTACATTTTCTTTTATTGCCACAAGACACTCTTTGTTCCAGCAACCATTTTGGATTATCTGTGTAGTTCAAGGGATTTCTGCAGTAATTTCTGTAGTACTTGTCAACCTCTCCTTGAATGAACACACTCAACACCCAGTATCAGACCCTCTTCACTGACACCAGATGTAATGCAATAGGCTTTCCAACAGCTCTGAAAAACTTGCTTCTGAACATATTCCTGCAGGTTTAACTGGTGACTATATAACAAGACTTGTACAAGTTACTACTATCACCATCATCTTAAGCGGCACTTAATAGACATTCTTGAGGACAATTTTGGCAGAACAGCCAAGAAGTAGTATAGCACCAAAACTGTAAAGAATTCATGAAGGCCATGAATCCTTCTCCCTGCCTTTCAACAGTCTCACAGTACATATGACAACATACATATATGTTATAACAACGGTATAACCTGGCTCTGCTAATGGAACAGCACAGCAGGTGCTAGAGTCTATACAGATACCAACATTAACCTAGTCTCATTCATCAAGGTTGCTAAAAGAAAAGGACAGGGGCAAAAAAAAGTTTCCTAACTCTTTTTGCAAAGCCACTAGCATGGTGCAACAATCCAATCTGACAGACACGAACACTATATGCAGATCAATACTACAGAGCTAAAAGCTTTTTCGTCTCCTCCTGCCTTTTGTTTGCTACTTATACAGCATAATTGTCTCTTAACACTGGATTCCTGTTTTCTTTTCCTTGCCATCTGCCTTTTAATCTTGCCAAAGGCCCTATTCACATTAACTTAATCAGCTCCTCCTTCAAATGTAGTTAAAAACGCCTAAAAATTCTAATTTTCCCTGCATTTCTCACTTAAGTGAGACAGGGGAAAGCAGAACTGAAAGAATTTAAATTATGCACAATGATTTAACTGAAATGCCTATCTCAAACTTTCAAGTCTATATTGCCCACACAGAAGATAATGTCTCTGTGTACTCCTAGCAATGTAAAAGGCATTTTACAGATCATTAACTGTCATTATAGTCTTACAAAAATACTGCATATGAACAAAAAGCAAGGATAGAGATTTCAATTTAACAAAGATACCCAACATGGACAAAACTTTAGCACTTGCAAAGTTTAGTACTTTGCAAACAAATTACAGCATGGTTTCTAATAACTTAGAGGCAGGCTTCAACTGGAACTAATTTTCAAGATGATTTCTAGGACCACTGCTTGGCATACAGAATTGCAGCACAATCACAAGAAACAGGGGTGGCATATGTTTTGAGAAGTTACCTCATCCATCTTTCAGCCCCAAAACAGGACCTTTACTGATGTCATCATTCCCGAGGACAGGTTTATCCAACCCGTTTTTAAAACCAGATTCTGCAACCTCTCCAAGTTATATCAATATTCATACCACCTAACCTAAATCCTTTCACTGTAATTTAAGTATCACATTACTCTTCTTATCCAAAGTGAGTACATAGAACAGCCTGTAGGGCTCCTCAATGCAGATGCTTTTTGTAACATTAAAACTCAGTTATTTTCAGTCTTCTCTTGCCTAGGCCAAACATTTCTGACTCCTTCCATTACTCTGGGCATACTGTGTGCTAGGCTTGTGATCATTATTTTCTGCTGAACTTTCTCCAGTTGGCCAACATGAAGTGCGCTACACAAAACTGGGCAGAGTACTTTACATAAAACAGGATTGCGTCATGCATTTCACAGGCCATAATTCTGCTTGTACATCCCTGTGTGGTGCTGGACTTTTCTACAGTGGAAAATGCTGTTGATTCATGTTCAGTTTTTTATTCAGTACAATAGCCAGATCCTTTCCTAATGAACAGCTGCATAAGCTTTTTTTATGCTCATTCTATGTTTCTGCAGCTGCATTTTTGCCTAAATGTAGTAATTCCACATGCCCTTAGGGAGCCACCACTTGCTCTTCCCTCAAACCACTTTTCTAAATTGTAAGCATCACTATGAATCCTAATCCTGTCCTTCAGCACGCCTGCAGCACCTCTCAGTTTTATGTCACCTGCAGGTGTAACTGGCAAATTCATCTGCTGCATCGAAGTCCTTAACTAAAATACTTACCAGTAAAAAGCCAGGAAATATTCTGCTCCATACCACTGCTTGTTTTTGGGGGTTTTTTTGGCAGTGAAATGTCCCTATCTGCTCTGAGAATGGAGCTTTATAATTTTCCAGGCAGGTCTGCAATCACACTGACAGAATTTATTCCAGGGCACAGCTCTCCTTGTTTATCAGCTTATTAGAATGGCACAAGAGAAAGTATCAAAAGGTTGACTTAAGTCAAGTTATAAGACATCAACAGATCCTCCTCTGTTCACGAGGTCTGTCACCCTGTCAAAGGAGGAAATTAAATTGGTTTTGACACTATTTGTTCTTGAGCCAGCTCTTGCTCATCATCCTGTTATCTCTCGGCTTCAAACAGCACAGCAATCATTTGTTTCTGTATTTTTAGAGAAATTAAAGGTAAATTGACAGGGTCAACAAATCCCTTGTTCTTCCTTTCTTCATTTTCAAAGAGTAGTACTGTGTTTGCCATTCTCCACTCTGTCATCTCACCTGCACCCCATCATTTCTGAAAGGCACAGCACTGAGTTCACCTCAGGAACTGGCTGAAGCAGACTACAAGGAGCTCAGCCAGGCCCCTACCATTTTAAAACTATTTCACAAAGTCAAGCACTTGAACATGTTTCATCTTAAGAGGTGAGACGTTGTCGTCTGGATGTCCCCCACTGGCTGCAGAGAAGGCTAAGGCATCTAGCTAAAAACAGATGTTAACCTTCTAAAGCTAAAATTAGAAAACACAAACTCTAAACTCCATGTCCTGCTGTATTAATTTTTCACTATCTGTCTAGGTAGCCAAAGTCAGAAGTAACTAGCAATTTGGGTTCACTCTCTGATACAATTTACAAAAAGCTTTATCTTCCTAATCTCCAGTTGTTACATCAGAATACATAACTGAGTTTTCTTGCCCAATACATTTCTCCTTTCCTTCATGGCTATCTTACTGAGTCAAGCTATAAAATCCCATATTACCATACCAATCAAGTGAATTATTCTTCCAAGTATACACCAAGTAAATATCTTTGAACGTATAACATTTTTTTTTATTCACTTGATACCCTGTGTTAGAATACTGATTCTCTGCTTTTCAGCCCTGTGATCTGCTAGTCTCCATCTCCATGCTCAATATTCCAACAGTGAGAAATGTGAAGATTAGTCTATCCCCTTTTGTTTTACCTCGCGGCATAGCACAATTTCCTTTAGAACACTCACTAACAAAGACATCATAAATACAGCCCTCTCTCTGCATGCAGAGATGTTCTGTTACTATAAACACAGAAAAAAGCAAGGATAGAAACATGGACTGAAGTGTTTGGCCTCACAAGTTTTACATTCTCTTTCCTTACGAATCCACCTACCACATCAGTCAGAACACACAGACCTCACTTGTTCTTAATTCTGTTTTGTTAATTTTGAATTACTTGATTCTTACATTTATGTCTTCATAACATGAATAGACTGTCACTGGCTTGTAACTGATTTTCTGTCATTTCAGAGTACTTCCCACCAACAGCTTAGTATTTATGATGCTTGCAGCTCTCTTTAGAAAGCAAACTAGTTGAAACTGGCTTGGAACTGGAAAAAAAGATACTGCAAAATAGTGCAGCAAATAAAACCAACTGATGAGCCTCTTCCCTTGTGTACTTGCTGCTCATATGCTTTTGTGCTAAGGAGGTGTAAAACAGTGAGACTAGCACAAAATTACTTACGCAGTGGTAATCTCTAAATGTATTTATGAAAGCTGTACAACTTACGCAATCTTGGCACACACTGAGCACTTCCACTGCCCATCAGTTCCCACGACACGACACTTATTGCAAACTCGAAGTCTGCAGGTTTGGCACAGGTCTCCTCTGTCAAAGATTAAGCCCAGGCTTTTCTGACAGCGAACACAGACCCTGCTGTTGTCCTGTTGACAATGACGGTTTCCACCTTTCCTTCTCACTTCCAGAAGCTCATTTTTCAATTTCCTAGAAGTAAGAAAATAAAATCTTTTAATTTGGAGATATAACTCAACGATCTGTAAGAACTTTTTTACAGATTAAGATTCAGCGCTAAAAACTGCAAGACACAAATAAATACAATACAATTTTTTTTTTATATATTCGCTGTGTTTTTTGACACACATATGACAAAGAAAAATAAATCTACCCTCCACCTCTCAGACATGCAGTCAAGAGGAAAACCCTGTGGTAGATCAGTATGAGTAACTGCAGACAGCTGAGCAGTTCTGGACAATTGGTAAACCATCTTTGCTTGTCCCTCATCAATAATTCAAGTCATGCTGAGCCCAGGTTGACAACAGCTCAAAACTGGGACCATCCTATGCATCCACAGAAGGAAAGGAAGAAAATCTTTCCTGTAATTAGTGTGCATTTAATACTATGCCAGTGCAGAGTTAGCTAGGAATGCACATGCAATACTGCACTGGCTATTCAAAGCCTAAAAAAACCCCAAACCAAACCGTTTAAATAGATAGTGGTGTTATGCTGTAATGTCATGATTAAAAAAAAATAAAAAAAATAAAAAGGGGAACATTAGTTTAAATAATGCAACTTGCAGATTACCAGTTCTGTCACTGACTCTGCAGGATAAAAAAATTTGTATTTGAGACATAATTTTGAGGGCTGCAATTTCAATGTGCATGAGTTAGGTCCTTAATGAGAAAATAACAATAAGTGAGATGTAACTACTATATTTCCAACAGCAAAAAAAGGGAATTTGAAGAGAAAGAGTCAGGATGGATGACAAGAGAAGCAGTTTTCTATGCCTGTTTTCCCAAACCGGGGACTCAAGCAGGATCCCATCATAACCAAACCTCCCACTAATAGCTCCTGTACCTTGATTCCTGACCTCAACTCCAGAGCTTTCCCTCCCACACCACAGCCTCTAGCTCTTACCCTTCCCATCCTGACCCACAGAACCATCTAGGCTGGAAGGGAATATTGGAGGTCAGCCAGTCTAAACTCACAGCCAAAGCAGGGCCAACCAGGCCGGGTTGATCAAGGCTTTGTCCACCTTGAGTAACAGAGTAAAGAGTCTACAATGTCTCTGGGTACCTGTTCCAGAACCTGTCTAACTTTATGTTGTTTGGGTTTTATTTTGGTTTTTTGTTTGTTTTGTTGGGGTTTTATTTGTTGTTTTTGTTGTTGTTGTTGTTGTTTTTTAAAAAAAGCCTTCCTAATATCTAACCAGAATGTCCCACATTTCACCTTGTTCCCATTGCCTCTTCTCCTGTCACTGTGTACCTCTGAAAGGAGTCTGGCTCCACTTTTTCTATACCATCACACAAAAGACTTGAAGATAGCAATCATGTCTTGCCTTTGTCTTCTCTTCTGAAGGCTAAGCAAACCCAGTTCCCTCTGCCTCTCCTTCTATGTCATGTGCTCCACCCCTCTAATCATCTTGATGGCCCTCTATTGAACATGCTCCAGTATGTCAATGCCCCTCCTGTTCTGGGGAGCCCCAAACTGGAAACTATTCCAGATGTGGTCTCACAATTGCTGAATAGAGGGGATAATCACTGGTGTCAACTGTTAATATAGTCCTGTATGTAGTTAGAATTGTTATGTCCTCTCAACACTTCTCAGCTGAAGCTCCATCTACTCAGCCCCCAGGCTCCTCTTATCCTAGTCTTTTCAGTAGACAATGTACAGGTCCCTTGCTCTCTCCAGGCTCTTTCCTGACTCCCCTACCCCGCCTCAAACCCTCGTATCTTAAGCTCGTCCATCTTTTTGAACCCTTCCTGCACTCCACTCTTCACGAGCATACCTTCTCCCCAGAGCCCCCGCTCAGCATCTAAGTTCTTTCAGTTTTACATGCCTGGGTGTTGCTGCATCCCCATTCCTTCACCCTTCCCTATGCTCTCTTTCATGCTCTGCCATCAGCCAAGAGCTTCCAGAGTGCCTCTATCATGAAGTACTCCAGGTCGCTGAAATCACAATCTCTGCATACACATAGATGCTTTAAGGGGGATTTATAAAACCTGTCTACCGGCTTCACCTAAAGATCGGTAAAAAAGTGTCAGGAAGAAAAACACTTTGGGAAGATAAAACAAATAAAAGATTACACATTCCAGCCCAGTGAAGGAGGCCAGGAACATTGCTTAGGCCACCAGGGACTAAGCTCTGACAGAATTAGGTTATTTGTGGATACATTGCCTTGCTAAAAGGCTGGCTAGCGTTTTGCTTCCCACTGGGATCCCATGAACCACAGCTGCTCTGCAGCCACCTGGCCTGCGGATGCTCAACCTCTGACAGCTTTTGAAAAAGGGCATGTCCAATCCCTCCAGGCAGCGACTACAAATCCTGTCAAGCGTTTTCCTCTGTTGGCCTCTGTGCAGAAGTGATTTCTTCATTCTGTTTTGGACCCTTCTCTCACATGCAATCCAAACAGCCCTCCTCTTGTGCCGTAGCCTTCAAAAGTCTGTCCAGGCTTCACGAGCTTTCCTGGTACTTTACTAACTGTTCTTGCAGTTTATCGATTGCATCTTACATCTACCTGCCTCCTGCAGACAGACACTTACTTACAGGTCCATGTCGATTTTCCTCTTCTGTCAATCAGCCAGTTCCAAATGCAGATGGTGACCTGCACTACAGCAACTGCCAACTGCACTGCAAAATTGCCATTTTGCACAGGAAAGGCAGATGATTACCACTTTGCCACCCCCTCCTTGGATCTACCTCCTAAACAAGCCTGCCTTCAAACAGCAAAAGTCAATTTTTCTGCTTCTTCTGAACCAAGAACTAAAGGCCAAAAAACCCCCCCAGCTACCAAAAATGCTCTCAACCATACCATTTTAAAAGAGATACCACATCTATCCACTTGAATAGCAAATACACCTTTCAGTCCTTGTGAAGATATCTAATTACCACTGAAGTTATAGTCACTTACATTTCACTAAATATTAAACAACATCCACAAAATGCTTGATGATTTACTGTTTTCCCTCTCAGCAGTGTGAATTTGTCAGAGACAAAGTACTGTGCTACCCGACCCTTTTATTTTAGTACAGTCACTTTTAGTACCAACTGATGTCAGGGAAATTTGTTAAGATTGGATTGTGCTTTCACACATTGAGAGGTATTGCAGCACTTTCCAGGTTCACCCTCAAAGCCCTCACTGTCACAGCTGAGTGTCCTTCTTCACCAGGAATTCTTAATCTGGCCAACACTTACTGCTTCTGTCCCTCTCATCTACTTTTTGTCTTCCTGGAGCTTGCTGAAGTCATCCACTTGCCTCTGTGCTGGTTCCACCCAACGAACAGTGCTCAGAGCTGCAATGGGCAACACCGCTGTCAGAGGACTTTCAAGCATGCAAAATGCAGACCCAAGAAAAAGAAGAGGAAGGGCAGATCCAGTCTGCACCTGCCACCTGGATCACCACCTTCACCCGCACCCACCGATTTCTGTTCTACCTTCCCCCTGTCAGCCGACAGCAACACGCTGTCCAAATGGAGCCCTGGGTCTGCTCCTTGCTTCCATGTGGCCTCTTCAGCATCTCAGCCACTCCACTCTTTCTACTCACTTCTCATAGGTCAGCTAAAACATTTGGTCTAACTTACTGGTACAGAGGTGACAGCTATGGTTTACAAGAGTAAACACAGATTCAGCTTTACTCAGCTTCCCCACACAAAACTCTCTCTACATCCGTACTGGGTTTACATGGCATGGTTTTGGCAGTGGAGGGGCTTCAGGGGTGGCCTGTGTGAGATAAAATCGGGGGCTGTGCCTTTGCAGGCAGAGCCGTTTCCAGCTGGCTAAAGCTGAGCCCATCAGCAAAACTGGTGGCACTTTTGCGGTAACATATTTGAGAAAGGGTAAAAAATGCTGCACAGCAGCTGTGAGAGAGAGGAGTGAGGAAAATATGAGAGAAACAGCCCTGCAGACACCAAGTCAGTGAAGGAGGAGGAAGAAGAGGTGCTCCAGCTGCCAGATTTCTCTACAGCCTGTGGAGAAGACCATGGTGAAGCAGGTTGTCTTCCTGCAGCCCTTGGAGGACCCCATGCTGGAGGAGGTGAGCATGCTGTGAAGGAAGCTGCAGCCCATGGAGAGCTCCTGCTGGAGCAGGCTCCTGGCAAGAACTGCATCCCATGAGGGACCTACACAGGAGCAGTCTGTTCCTGAAGGACTATACCCCCGTGGAAAGGACCCATGCTGGAACATGGCAAAAGTGTGAGGAGGACAGAGTGGCAGAGAAAAAGTGCTATGCACTGACCGCAACCTTCATTCCCCATCCCCCTGCACCACTTGGGGCGGGGAGGAGGTAGAAGAATCAGGAACAAAGGAATGAAGTTGAGCCTGGGAAGAAGTGGGGGTGGGAGGGTGGGTGAGAGGAAGGTGTTTTCAGCTTTGTCCTTGTTTCTCTGTATCCTATTCTTTTTTTTTTTCTTTTCAATTGGCAACAAATTAAATTACTTTTCCCCAAGTGAAGTCTGTTTTGCCTGTGGTAAGCAATCTCCCTGTCGTTATCTCAACCCATGAGTTTTTTCATCTTATTTTCTTTCTCTGTTCTGGTCAGCGAGGGAGCAAGAGAGTGGCTTGGTGGGTGTCTGGCAGCCAGCCAAGGTCAACCCACCACAGCCTCCTTTCCCCCTTCCTGTCTGCTTGTTTTTTCTGAGTCTCCTTCAGTAGGAAAACCAGCTTACTAGTACTGGGGAGACAACTTATTCTCTGGAGAAGAAGATGGCAAATCAGCCTTAAACACTCTGCACACAAAGTGTTCTGTTCTTGTTTACCCACCTCTTACCAGAGTTTCATCTGGTCACCAATTAACAATAACGGCAACTTAGGCATTTGAAAATCTTGGAATTTTTTAATCCCTTCAAAATCCTCTCCCCTCAGAGTCATATGATTGATTCAACACTAAAATGATACTTAAAATTAAAAAAACATTTTCAGTTCCTTGGGTATGTTCAAGCTTCTCTTTGCAACCACAAGGGACAGGCTTTCCTCTTCCCTCCACTCACTCACAATGAAATCTAAGAGAACTCAGACACTGTGGGCTAAGAAAAACACAACAAAGTCTGAGGGCTTCGGACAGTATGATAGAAGTCGGTAACACTGAGATATTCTTATTTCAGTTGGAGCACAGAATTTGTCTTCAGCTAGCTAGACCAGATTCCTATGAACACAGAGTATTGGTTATCCAGTCAGAAGGGAGAAATTGCAAGCAGAAGAATTCAAGATAAGCGACTGAATGCTGTAGGTCCCTCTAGATTCTCTGAAACACAAGAAAGGAGAGGGGAAACATTTCTGTGGCACAAAAATCAGAGAAGTGCAGCCAAATAAATACACCTGGGCTCACTATATTTCTCAGATATATATTATTTCTCATCATAAAGCTGTACCTTTTCAATAAAATAGCTGGTTCTAAATAAGAATGAGTTTAAGTTATTAATTCTTAGGATAAGTCACAACTTTAGGGGATGAAGAGCATCTGCACAAACAAGTTTTACAGCGTACTGTCCCAAATGTTGCTAAGGTCTTTGGATGTTTTTCTACAATTAAATGCACTTCCTGTTACATGCTTCATTCTAAAACCAGCATTCAACAAAGCCCGACTCAGTAAGGGCTTATTTTAAAATACATAGGGGAAAAGAGCTGCTAGAACTTGCCAAACTGCTTGAAGAACAAGTTCCTTCCCTGCACAAACTTCATCTTTCCAATGCTGAAGTCCACAACACAAAATCACACAATAGTTGAGGAAGGGTTGGAAGGGATCTCTTGAGACCAGTCTCGTCCAACCCTCCTCCTCAAAGCACAGTAAGCTGTATCAGGTTGCCCTGGATTGCTTCAACTATTTTCAAGGACAGAGATTCCACAACCTCTCTGGGCAGGCTGAACCATTGTTCAACAACCCTCACAATAAAAACAATTTTTCTTCTCTTCAGATGCAGTTTCCTGTACTTCAGTTTGTGCCTGCTGACTCTTGTCTATTCAGTGGATACCACTCAGAAGAGTCTAGCTCCATCTTCTTTAACACTCATTAGGCATTTATACACCTCTGAGCCTTCTCTTCTCTAGGCTGAACAGTCCCAGCTCGCGTCATCTCTCCTGGTAAGAAAGAAACTCCCATCTCTTAATCATCTTTGCCTGCCTTCAGTGTACTTGTTCCAGTACGTCACAGAATCACAAATGGCTGAGGTTGGAAGGGACCTCTGGAGGTCATCTGGTCCAATACCCCTGCTCAAGCAGGGCCACCAGGAGCCAATTTCCCAGGACCATGTCCAGACAGCTTTTGATTATCTCCAAGGATAGAGACTCCACAAACTCCCAGGGCAACCTATGCCAGTGCTGAGTCACCCTCACAGTGAAAAAGTGTTTCCTGATGTTCAGATGGAACCTCCTGCATTTCAGTTTGTGCACATTGTCTCTGGTCCTGTCACTAGGAACCACTGAATGGTTCCGTCCTCTTTGCACCCTCCCTTCAGGTATTTATGTATACTAATAAGATCCCCCTAAGCCTTCTCTTCTCTAGGCTAAACAGTCCCAGCTCTCTCAGCCTTTCCTTATGAGAGATGCTCCATTTCCTTAGTCATCTTCATGGCCCTTCATTGGACTCTCTCCAGTATACCCATGTCTCTCTTATACTAAGGAACCCAGCAACAGCTTATTTGCTTCCCTGAAGTCTAAGCAGACAATGCCCACTGCCCTCCCCTCATCTATCAGGCCAGTAATTTCATCATAGAAGTTTATCAAGTTGGTCAAGCATGATGTCCCTTTGGTGAAGCCATGCTGACTATGCCCAATAATTTTCTTGTCCTTAATGTGCCTGGAAACGGTGTCCAGGATTAGCTGCTCTGTCACTTTCCCAGGACTCCAGATGTGTCTCACCAGGGCTGAGCAGAGGGGAGGGATCACCTCCCTTCCCTTGACCTGCTTGTGACGCTCTGCCTAATGCAACCCAGGATGCTATCAGTCTTCTTTGCCACAAGAGCACACTGCAGGCTCATAGTCAACTTGGTGTCCAACAGGGCCTCTTCTGCCAAGCTGCTTTCTAGTCAGCCAGCGCCAAGCCTGTATTGATGCATAGGGTTATTCCTCCCCAGGTGCAGGACTTCTGTTCCCCTTTGTTGAACTCCATGAGACTCCTGTCAGTCCTTTTCCCCAACCTGTCAAGGTCTCTCCAAATGTCAGCACACTCATGTGGTCTACCAACCACTCCTCCCAGTTTTCCATCATCTGCAAACTTGCTGAGGATGCACTCTGTCCCATCATCCAAGTCATTAATGAAGATCACAAACAGTATTGGCCCCAGCATTGACCCCTAGGATACACTGCTGATGGCTGTCCTCCAGCTAGACTTTGTCACTGATCATAACCCTCTCAGCCCAGAAGCTCAGCCAGTTCAATTTGCCTTACTGTCTATTTACATAGTCTATACTTCATCTCTGATAACATCCTCATTGATAAACTGGTGGTGTCAAAAGCCTTGCTAAAGTCATAATAAACATCATCCATTGCTCTCCCCTCATCTACCAAGCCAGTCATTTCATCACAGGTTATCAGGCTGGTCAAGCATGACTTTCCCCTCGGTGAATCCATGCTGACTATTCCTGTGGACTTCTTTGTCCTTCATGTGCCTGGAAGTCACTTCCAGGATTAGTTGCACCATCACTTGCCCAGAGATTGAGATGAGGCTGACCAGCCTGTAATTCCCTGGGCTTTCCTTCTTGCCCTTTTTGAAGATAGGAATGACATTTGCTTCCCTCCAGTCCTCAGATACCTCTCCCAATCACCATGATCATTCAAAGATTATTGAGAGTAGCCTTGCAATTACATCAGCCAATTCCCTCAGCACTCAGGTACACCCCATCATGGCCCATGGACCAGTGACGTCTCTCCAGTTTGTTTAAATATTCCCTAACCTGATTCTCCTCCACTGAGGGCAAATTTACCTTGCCCTGGACTTTCCCAATGATCGCAGGGGGCTGGGATTCCTGAAGATCTGTCTTAACAGTAAAGACTGAGGTGGAGAAGGCATTGTGCACCTTGGCCTTTCCCACATGATTTGTCACTAGGTACCCTGTTCCATTCAGCAACAGGCCCACTCTTTTCCTGGCCTTCCTTTTGCTGCTGGTGTACTTGTAAAATGTTTCTTGCCGCTCTTCACTTCCCTTGCCAGATTTAACTTCAGGTGGATTTTGGCTTTCCTAACCCTATACTTGCATGCTTTGACTCCCAGGTCACTTCCCCCTACTTCCACCTCCTGTATGTTTCCTTTTCATGTCTATGTTTTGTCAGAAGCTCCTTGTTCATCCATGCAGGCCTCCTGCCACCTTTACTTGCTTTCCTGCTTGTCATGATGGACTGTTCCTGAGCTTGGAAGAGGTGATCCTTCAAAATAAACAACACCCAGCCTCCCCCTTCCCCTCCCCCCCAAAAAAAAAAAAAAAAACCAAACAACACAAAACTGACCTAAAAAAAGCCACCCCAAACAGCTCTCTTGGACATCTCTTCTCCCCAGTACAGTCTCCTATAAGGCTCTTCCCAGTAAGTCCCTGAACAACTCAAATTCTGCTCTCCTGAAGTCCAGAGTTGTGATTCTTTTTGCTTTCTTCCCTCCACTCAGAACCTTGAACTCCACCCACGGTAACCGCAGCAAGGCTGTCCCAACCTTCACATCTCTGACCTGTTCTTCCTTGTTGCCAAATTTATGTGAATATGTGTGATATTCCACCCCATCTTCTTGATTACAATGTTTCTCCGGTTCACCTCACCCCACCTAATTTGCTCACCAACCTGGACGACCACTTCTTTACTTGATCATTGGTCATTCTCTCTCTACCTCATCTTTTTCATGGTCTCCTGTCAAAAATAAGACTTTTTAGACAGTAGAACTGCCAGCCAATATGCAATAGAGGTAGTCTTTGAGAAACAATTTATTTTCACTTCTTATTCAGTTTTGCAAAGATTTGATCAATCAGATACCATAGAACTAAAGGGGCACATATAATTCAGTTTCAGTTTCTTTTGGGACTTGAACATCTGCATGCAAAACAACCACCTCAACCTTGCCCAAGTGTCAGGGAGACTCAGAAGATGAATATTGTTAATCCTCAAATCTAAAAAGGGTTAAAACACTAAGCACTAGCAAAGCCTTATTTTTTGTACCAGATGTATTTCTAGTGGCTCATTTTTAATTAAAAAAATAAAATCAATAGTGACCCACTGCATTTCAGGAACTCCACAGGCAGTATGATGTCATCATTTTGGTAGTTATCAGTGTGTCCTACAGAAAGCATCTAGGTGTCTAATGTTGAAACAAAACCATCACTGAACCCCATTGCAGCCTTCTCCCTCCCCTGCAACTTTCAGGTCCTTTTGTGCTTAATTACAAGCATCATTGGGCACAAAGTCTGTGTTTTAAAGAGTTCCAATTTAAAATAAGGAAATCTCTATCGGCCCAAACCAATAAACAGTGCATTTTTAAACAAAAGCTTGCTTAGAGAGCAACATGTTGAAAATCTTATCAATATTCTTTTAACATTAAAAAGGCACTATTGTGACTATCCAGCAGTGGTGACTGAAACAGAATTTTCCACTGCTTATGTGATACAAAATCTTGAATTCTTATCAGATTATAGTTGATCTGCCAACAGCATGAATTCTGAAAAGTGTCTGTTTTCTTGGTTTTTAATACAGAGTTGCCATTGATGACATTCAATAATAAATCAACCCACAGCTTCTCTGATCACTTAATCAAACAAAATAGAAAAATTAAAAAAGCAAGCATACAATGTATGGGCAGATATACTGGATATGAACTGTCTTTTGGGATTCCCTATAGTATTTGTTGACTTGAACTACCGATTGACTGCAACAAATACATTCAGAGCATAAGAAAATAAAGAATTAAATGACTAAGGGCCAGGAAGAATAGGAGGAGGTGGGTGAGTCATCTGAAAAAATACATCATCATGCACTAGGTACTCAATATTGAAAAGTTATAAAAAGTGAAGCATGTAGCTGGACCAACTTACCGCCACTCTTTAGCCCTCAAGACAAGAACCAGCTGTATTATAAACATCCAATATCCTTTTGCCATTCTAACATTTGAGCTCTCTTTAATTTTAAAGGAATCTAATTAACCATGCAGTTAGATACTTGTAATCTCAAATATTAAACAAGAATTAATCTTTATCAATCCTCTCCTCGTAATACGAAAGAGAAAATAAACTCAGCAGAAGCCAATTTAATCAGCTGCTGGAGAAAAAGAATCCTATCATACGCTGAAGTTTCTAAACCATCTATTACAACAGCTGTTTGATAGAAGATAGCTATTAAAAAGAAATTTGGTACTATCAAGGATAGCAGAATACTTAGCCATTCCTCTAACTGTGAATATATGTTAAAATCTCTCTACTGTCTGAGAAAATATGTTAAGTGCATTGGAGAAGAGTTCTGTTGTAATTAGTATTCCAGGTAACACTGAATGACTTAATCTAAGCCTTCCCAAATGGGGCCTAAAAGGCCCATATAAAATATCAAAACAGGAAACAAAACAAACAAACAATAAGATTTAGCCAACACCAAATTTGATAAATTACCCAGATCCTAGATTAAGTCCATCTAACAAGTAAATATGAAAACTTGATGCCTTGAAAAGATGAGGAAAAAAATGCAGGCAGCAAGGACCGCAATTCTACAAAACCCAAACCACAGAGCAGTAAGTAGTCATAGCTCTTGGCACAGTTGCCCACCGCCTGCAAGAGGTACAAAAGAGGCCCTAAAAGAGTCTGACTCTTCCCTACTGACATTAAAAGTCATGAGGCAGTCAAAGGTGCTCGTTCCCTCACAAATGCAGCCTCCAGAGAAGGAATATTCCCAAATCCTTATAATCCTGCAAAGGGGAAGAAACTATGAGAAGCCTTAACAGATCCATTTTTTCTCAATAGTATGCTTTACCCTAGAGAACATTTATTCCCCAAATACAGAAAAGTAGAACAGCTATACTGCTGCAAGAGGGAAGACACTCACTGCTCAACCCATTCACTTAAATGAATGCCATAATTTCCTCTAACTCTGTAAGCATGACCTAGTTGCTTTTAGTCAGTAATTTTTTTTGAAATGCCAAATTGATTTTTCTTTTCATTTCAGTAGTATTTTGAAAACCCTTTTCTTTTGAAAAATTTACCTCATCTCTTCTCTGTTTTTTGAAAAACCACTGTCGAATGCAATGGTATACATGATTCCTCAATTTGATTTTCAAATTTCTCCTGCATCTTCCTTCCCCCCCATTTCAAAAACCTTTTTCATCTTAAGATGTAGAGTAGAAGAATCCAAGTATTCCTAATTTTATTTTGCCATTGTAAACTTCCAGAGTTCAAAGGGTCATAAAAAATTACGGTTAAAAAATCCCCACAAAGCTGTCCTCAGCCAACTATTATTAAAGTTGTCATCAGGAAAAAAAGTTTAAATATATGAAATTGCTCCAGTCTTGCACCTGCTCTTAAGAAAGTTGTTTCCTGCACAGATGAATTGACGCATCCTCCTCCTGAAGCTGTGCAGCTGTTTACTTAGATACTAGAGATCTTTCTGTGCAGGAACTGGTATCAACACACTTCTGTAGGCTGAAGGAGATCAGAAATTTCCTTCCTGGACTGGCTGCCAGTACCTCCTCTGTCCCTCCACTGTCTGACATGGAAAGTAACAGTAAAAATTATTGACAATTCACAAAAGGACAGGGTGTTACCAATATCCATTGAGATCTCCTTGCATTGTAAAATATAGCCATTTGAGTACCTGAAGTATTTTTCAGGTTCTCATTTCATAAGCACATATGTTCACATTTTGCTTATTTATGTAAGAGATCTGTATCATAAAAACTGTCTTAAGAATAGCTGAGTATGGAGGTATATTGGGGACAACAAAAGGAAACAGGGAAAGGCAAAGAATGAATTTGCAAAGGAAAAGAGAACCGGCATAATGAATGGCAGAACAAAGCCCAGCGAACAGAAGAAAAGGAGGCATGGGAACTGAAATGATATTGCATACTATAATGATGACAAACTTCCACAGATGAACCTTTTTCTGAGTAACTCTCAGCTGAATACTGTTACTAAGATTTAAAAAAAAAATAAAATGCAAATTGCTTGTTGGCTTCTTACCAATCTTTGATAAAATAAATTGTACCCAGAGTATGAGAATTAATCACAATCAGAAATTCTTTCACCAATGGAACATCTTCATACTCAAAGAACACTGGAGGGCAAAAAAGGCACCTCTACCCTTAGAGTACCGGCAATAGTAACTACTTTTGACAGAAAAATCTCTGGTTCAAAGAATAACAATGTGTTAAACTAACTTGACAAATGAGATAGCTGCCAGACAAGCAACCTCCTAACTTGCCATACATGTACCGATGAGCAACGTGCCTCAACATAAGGACTCTTTCCTTCAAATATAGGCAGTTTTGCAAAAACAGAGACCATATACAATACTATATACTATCATTTTGTGCTTATAAACAAGTCCAAATGTATAATCAGCAGATAAGTCAATTCCCATTCCCATTATTCAAATTTTTTTTTTCTAAAATACCTGCCTGTAGTTACCACACGGTGGTATCCATGCGAGCAGTTTCTCCTACACTGCAATGAAGTTAATACCCTAAATTGGTTCTGTGGATCTCTTCAGACAGATAAGGAGATGCCATTTTAGTTCACTGAGAAGACAGGAAAGCCAACTTTTCTTTTCAATATAGAACCGCAGCTGGTGCAATTCTTACCCTACTTGTGGCAACCTAAATGCTGAGGGAATGATTCAAGTAATAACCCAATAAAGCCTTATCCTTGGAACAAATTGGCATGTTCCTTCTTTATTTCCTCAGTTCAGCAATTATTACTCTGGTGTCTCCTCTTCTAAAAGCATGGTATTCACAGCTTTGCTTTGTAAAGAATGAAAAGAACCTTTGTATTTTAAATGCTGACTAGGAAAATAGTCAAGGTAAGAAAGCAACATACATTAATTGTGTCATGTGCATTTGCTCTGTGGTAGCGTAATAATATTGGGATGAAGAGCTAGCTCCAAGTGCAAACGCTATGACCATCAGACCCACTTCCCCGCGTAACACCGCAGCTGGGGAGGACGCAGTGGGGCTGCTGTGGGAACAGAAACAAACCACCAACAGTTAGATGAAACACACCTAGTACACGGTACACCCCGCTTTTGGCAAATATATTCTGTCAATTTACTATTGATTTCACAACTTGTGACACTACACATTAAATGTGATACAGGTTTTCATAAAAAGGGTCTTAAAAGAACAAAACTATTTAAAAATAGTAAAATGATGAGGAAATAAGGGAAGAGAGGCATGTTTCAAACCAAAATATTCAGTTCAGAATGTCCTGACTGACATTATCTGGATGCAAGTTTCTCCCAGAAACTCACAAGTTAAAAAAAAAATTCCTAATTTTCACCCTCCATATGGTCAAGTTCACAATTTTTAGCTATTTTAGCTCTATGTAATTTAATGATTTCACCCAAATAATCTTAGCATTTGAAAACAATCATGACAGTCATCAACTGACGTCAAAAGTACCATAGACCCATGTTTAGAACACTGTAGGTTATTTGCACAAGTAATCTACTAGCAGCTTTAAATCAATGTTCAAAGGAAATTTCCAATCACACAAGATGCGTACTTAAAGTTAAGAACATAATCCCTAATATTTAATAAGCAGGTTGCTTATTTGTATTATCAAAACTAGACCGCAGAACAAGTACTTGCTGCCTTCTGTGTTTCTCTCACAGGTAGATGAAATATTTGTACATCAAACAAGAATACAAGGACCGCCACCTGCACTCCAGAACACAAGTATGAGCAGTGATAGTGAAAATAACTCTTAACAATTTCATTATTAGGACATCCTCCTACACTTACTATTGCTTTCATGTTGAACAGAAAGACCCTTTCAAGTTAGAATGGCTTTTGAAGGCTAACAGGAACAGAAAAAACAATTATCAAAATAGATTCAGAAAGACTGGAACACACTAATAAAAATTCTTCAGCACACTGTACAAGTAAGCATCTTGCCAGAATGAAAAATGCCTTGAAAATAAATACAAAGGGACCTGTTCTCCTGCAAAGTACTTCAATAAAATATATAACAGATTGCACTAAATGGAATTCTTAAGACAACAAATGTTCCTCTGAAGTATACTTCTAAGCCATAATTAAAGATATCCTTGCCAAGCTGTATTCAGAAAGAAAAATTATGCAGTCTTCTACGAAGCAGTTACCCACCCAGTTCTTTATAGTTTGTATATCTTGGAAGTCTTTTATAGACTATGTTTCACCATTATCAGGCACAATATGGTCTAGTGACAATTCTCCAAATACACTCTGAATCTGAAACCAATTGGTTCATATACAAGTGCTAGAAGTATGCATAAGCATCACATTGCCTCGTTAGTTATCCTAATTAGCATTATATTTCAGATTAACTTCATTTTCAGCCTTTTCTTAGGGTGCTCTTTCCATTTGTACCAAAACACAGATAAGTCGATACCACCTGTTGCTTTACTGAACCACATCCTCCAGAGTTGCCCTGGGTTCTCAAACTCAGTAGGTTTGGCAGAGTGACTTCCAGTAGTGCCAAAAAAAGCAGAAAATTAGGGGGTTTAGGACACCGTATTAAAAAAACAACAAAAACCCCAAACCAACCAATGAAACAAACAAAAAAAAAAAACAACAAACCCCAAAACCTCAGGAGTTTCAACTTTCCCCTTGAGACTGGGAAACAACAGTAGTAGTAGAAAAAGCTTTCTGGGGGTTTGAGAAGCTAGTGATCTGATACCCTGCTGCACTTCATACCTTTAATCGATGACTACTGGCATGTCACACATATCCAAGGCTACCACCTTAGAAAACTGAATGACTTACTTCGAAATGCTTATCCTATTACAAAACAGAGCACAATGCTTGGAACAAACAGTGCTCCATCTGTTTTCTTGTGTTCTGTTTTATTCTTCATCTGACAAATCATGGAGGCAATGAAATGATTAATTTGCCCACACCACCACAAAGAAACACCTTTCCTTCCACTCTGGCGGCAGAAGCGGCAACCGGTTTTAGCCCACTCCATTTAGATGAGCCACTGCGTTTCCCTCAGTTGAATAAGCAGCACGCCAATAGGGGCATTGCACTTAGACCTGGTTCTCTCAAGGTAGAAAGACTTCCAAAACCGGTGACTAACTCTGCATGGATTTCCAAATAGTAGTTTTATACAAAAGAAGCCTCAGCAGGTGCTGCACGTACACCTCTGCAATGCACAATGCCTAAAATGCTTTTTAGCCAAGCAAAGGGAAGAACAATGCAGCCTGGCCTCGGAATGCATGGACAGAAACCAGCAAAGGCTGGAAATCTTCCCTTTGTCATCCGTTACACCCAGGAGCCTTGCCAACACCAAGTGCTGCACACATCCATGCTAAGCTTGTTTCTCAGAACCAGCACTGTAAAAAAAGGTTAAAAGGGCAGCGGGGAGCAGTGAGAGGAAGCAGCAGCAACATACTGGAAAAGCATATGAACCTTTGCAGAACCGACACTCAGCTGAACTAACTGAATTTGAGTCATCTGAAAGAGCTGACTCTCAGCCTGCCTCCACACATTGTTCTCCGAACTTTGATTTTTACCTTTTTTCCTCAGAAAAGAACACATGGACTCTCATAATACCCTGGAGTCTCTGCTTCTCCCATCAGCAACTTTTGAGATCCATACCCAAGAACTTAAATTTTATTTATTTATTACTAAATCTAAGTCATTTGAAAAATGAAGCGTCCCTCCCCCTCCCTATTCTGTAAGTACTGCGACTGAAAGGAAAAGGTCACTATCTTGCATTTGCCTCATAATGTACGGACTCTTGTACCGAGGCAGACACCTACCTTCACTCCCTGCGACACCTTTCAAACTTCTGCTCCCACAGTCAGCTCTGAAGGCAGGAGGCATACTTCCCAGAGGAAGAAAGTTCAGGAGCCTTACTAAAGCCTTCCATTCACAGAGGGGAAATTCAACCAAACGGGGAAAAATCTATCGAATCTGAAATTTAAAAAACCTTTGCCATATATTTTTGCACTTGTTATCTTTCTTCCTTTTTTTTCCTTGAAGCAATGGACAAAATCTTTTGTTTACAGAGGACCACAAACCAAGCAATTTTCTTTCTTTCTAATACACTTTAACTGTGCCTCCTGCCACCACTCATCCTTCTCCTGGTGCATCTAGAAAAATCTTCACTGGGTGCCATAAAAATACCTGTATCACATAATACCTTTTTTTAACAATAATAAAAAGGGTTACCTTATCCTTTTATCTTCAACTTTTTTCAGATATTCATCTCTCTTCAATACTCCCAATATTGTTTCCCTTTCATGCTCCAACAAGAATGACAAATTGATGATCTCCAAGTGCTTCGTCATGATTCTTCAACAGCCACTCTTTCAATGACCGCTTTCTCCAATCAATTCTTCCAATGATTTATTTGCACAAGTCCAAAGGCACGTTTGTATCAGAGTTACAAGATCCACACAGTCAAGAGGTATTTTAAAAAGTGCTTCCTTAAGTTAACCAGGTGTCAAGATTTCATTGCTTTGCCTTCCAACTAGGCAAGAAAAAAAGGTTTCTTCTTTGTTTCTTCCTCAAGAAAGACAGTCATTTTCCCGGTTACTGAACGCCCCTGTGTCCTGGCTGATGCTCACTGGCACACTGCAGGCCTTCTGCACTCACAAGCAGCTGCAGAATCAACTTCCTGGCATAACTGTAGTTTGCAGCCACAAAATACCTGGGTATATTTATTTCAAGCTACCTGAAAGTCAAAACAAACAAGTGTAGGTGATTTTGACGTTACCGTGACGGTCTGATTTGAGAAAGGCTTAATCTAGTAATGGTTTGGAAGCCACCAAAGTATGGCTTGCAGACTACCAGGTTATCTCAGGAGCTACTTATACATCATGTTTTCTATGTTGTTGTTTATTCAGTCACTAATGTTTGATTGTTATGCTCCCACGAGGGCTCTGCAATTATCCTCCTAACTGCAATACATTTAAACGACTATATTCACACCTTGTGATACTTCCATCCTAACAGTAATAAGCATGGCGGGAGGGGGGGGAGGAATGATTCTACTCATTTCCCTGAGGTTACTTTAAGGGAAACGTAAAAATTAACAAGTGGAAGGGCTTCAGAGGACAGCACTAAAGGTAAGACTCACCTCAAAACAAGTATACACCTGCATCTCAGCAAGTCATCCATTACACTCGCTTCACAGTCCATTCAGAGAAACGGGAACTTTCAAGGAGTGATTTATCCACTTACTGCAGACATTTAATTTAGGATGACATGTTCTAGAAATGCCCATTCCCTTCCAGTAAATACAGGAAGAACTTAAGAGTGACTTATTAACATGTAGCCACACAGAAGTAAATTTCTTCTTTTTTTTTTTTTTGTCATTTCTAAACAGAAAACAACTTCCAAACAAAACCAGAAAAGACACCCTCATCCATACTGGAGCACTGAACTTGACCCTATTTGGAAAAAGAACCACCAGGAAGCTACTTGAAAAACATCTAAAACTTCTAGTTAACTGGTTGGAACATCCAGAACTCACAGTCTCATAAGTAAACATAGAGTTTCACATCGAAACAAAGCATGACCTCCAAGATATTTTTCCTTAAAAAAAAATTAAGCTATGTGAACAGATGCACATTGCACTTTGAAGCATACACACATTATATACAGGATACAAACATAAACCCACTATACACAAAAATTGCATCCACATCATCATACATAAGTGCAAATACATACGTGTGCATACATAGGTGCACATATGCTCTAAGATCATGCAGATTTATTTTATATTATACATGCTGGAAGAACTGAAACAGCTTTTAAGAGACCTAATTTTTTTTTTTTTAAAGCGGCCCTTGCTTCCCTAGCTTTCAGCAGTTTGGAAAGGTTTTGACAAAGTAGCACAGAGAATTGAAGGAGTAGTGTTCACAGTCTAAGACAACTATGGTTATAAGACAAGACATGCTTCTACTTCCCTTCCTAACAACCATTGAAGAAGCAAATACTGTTGCCAATGGCATCAAATGAAAATCTTGTGTTGCTTTTCACCAGCTACTTCAGAATGAGTTTTGAAATACCCCATTCCCCCAGTATCTGACTATTTATTAGTAAAGGATACAAATCTCACAATTTAAGTTCAAAGGAGATTTTTGCTCATATTAGTCTTACATGAGCATGGAAATTTCTTCTGATATTTTGTAACCTGTTTCAATTAATCTTTAAAATTTTCAAATTAATAAAAAAATCATAAAGTATACACAACTGGCATATAAGTATTTTCACCTATTTTTTCTTTTTTTCCTAAGAAAACAATAATATAAATCTCACTGTTTCTGCAATACAGATCCAACTATCAGTGTCACTTTCATGAGGTAAGAAAATGGGACAGAAAGGTCATATACAAACTGAAAGCACACAAAAAAATCAATGCAAGGCAGAAATACAAGTCAGGACTGCCAATTATGAGCTCACTGTTACTGAAAATTGGGAAGCAAGAAACCGCAGACTACTACTTCTGGTTAGATTGCTATCTTAAACATATAAAAGCCATGAGAGTTAGAAGAGGCTTAACTGAAAAGTAAAATTACTGAAAAGAAAATTGGTTCTGTTTTACCTCAAACCAGGACAAAAGCACACATGGAAAAAATTTACTTTGATTTGCTGCATTTATTTTAACAGAAAAAAAAAACCCCAAACATTGGACCATTATGTTTATTCTTAAATTCTTGAAAATGGTGTTTCGATTAATACCATAAGGCCAAGTTACTTGTAAGCAAAAGGAAGAAATCCAACATGTGAATTATACTTTGTTACTATCAAGAAGGCTAGCTTATTTCTTGAACTGCCCAGCAAAATGCCTGGTGAAAACAGTCCTTTCATCCCAACCGGATCCTAACATCACTGGGGTAGGGAGCACGGGGCATCAGCATAAAACTCACAGTCAAGTTCAGCAGTCAGAGAATAAGCTAAATTGCTTGGCTGGTCAAGGGGCTCCAAAGTCCTGTTCACAAGGTCTCCTTGATGGAGTAGCATAGGTCATACACAGCATTATTCCGACAGGTTTGTTTTTTTTTTAAAAAAACTAAGAAAAAAAAGCCAAGTTTTATTGAAAAATAATGGAAAACCAAGAGGTTAAGGGGAAAGAATGAGCAATACAATTAGAAATTTAGGACAACAAAAGTGTTAAAAGCGGTCTCTGACAGCACCATTATTGTCTTGATGAGGCACTACAGGTCCCTAGGGTTCTTGCAGTGGTAGGACAAGCAGGCTGACAAGAACACTCTACCTTGTAAGATGCATTCTGGTATTGGGAATTCAGGGAAAAGAAAAAACACTTCAAAAGATTAACTTGACATCTGGCAATATTTTCTGAGCTTTTTTTTCTTTTAACTCTAAAGAGGTTAGTACTCCTGTCAGAATATGCAAAAGCCACAAAAAATTCCCTTTGGCTGAGAATATCGCCTATCCTTGAACGTCCTGGAAGATTTTTCTATCAGTACAGGGAGGCACATATGAAAGTCAAAATTACTAAGGTGTCATGCCATAATTGGGAATCCAGTTATTTAATTTGCTACCTGGAGCATAGCATCAAATATGTAGACTCCAGAGCAGAGCTAAGCACCAGTAAGGGTGAGGAGATCACAAACTGTCAGATTAGATGGACTTAAAATTTAAGGGAGTGCTACGCTCTCCTGTGCCAGATGTAAATCAGCTGAAAGATTGTTCCATTAAGCTTCTTACAGCTTTCACCAGTGAGGAAATCCTAAACCACAGAACTTGCGCCATTGGCAGCAGAGGCAACACTTGCAGGTAGAAAGTGGGTAGGACCTAAATCCCACATGAATGGAGATTCTTCTGAGCCACTGATGAACTGGCAGTCACAGCAGCCCCTGGCTATGCTCAGGAATAGGTGAGGAAGAGGTTGGATTTAGGGGCCAGCACCAGAGGTGGCAGTAAGAGGTTTGAAGGCACGGTGAGTGGAAGCACACAAGATGTTAACAAAGGAGAGACTGGAAGAATTACTCTCACTGCCCACAGGCACAACCTGACACTGCAACTGATCTCCTAGTTACCACTGCTTTCCATGCCAGATGAGACTGGCTTAGAAAGACTGGAGCAGACTCACTGGACAGTGGTCTAGTCAACAAAATTCTGATATCTCATGCTGACAGCTGACCTTTTAGGTGAACTATGTGGATCTTGAATAGAAATTATTATAGTCTTGTTTGTAAAGGCAACAGAAACTACGTTAGAGTTTGCAATATAGAGAATAATGCAGAGTATTATAATGTTTACCAAATAGACAGATTGACCCAAATTGCATTCATGTTACCCACATTAACGGAAAGATGTTTGTACTAAAATCT
Organism: Burhinus oedicnemus; assembly: GCA_008921705.1. Taxonomy (NCBI): domain Eukaryota; kingdom Metazoa; phylum Chordata; class Aves; order Charadriiformes; family Burhinidae; genus Burhinus; species Burhinus oedicnemus. Next base: position 52,611 of record VFFE01008903.1, on the reverse strand, counting down.
GTTCTTATAGAAAGACTATGATCAACTGAAGTTTTATTCTATTCACAATGGGCTTTGTTCCTTTCTATTTTTTACTGAACATACCTGGGAATAGATCCTTCAGTTCCATTTATGACAAAAATCTTGTGGGTTTTAACTGTCTTTATCACGTAACAGTAGGATTTGGCAACTGTCAGGAAACAGAATTTTACCTGCCTCGGTGTTCAACCAGCTCGATGTAGGTTAAAATATCTTGTGAATTAGCAAAAATATTCTCCTGAAGAGCCGGGATGGCAGCTTCTTTAATGATCTCATACTCAGTATTAGGAAGACATAAAACCCACCAATGACAGTCTTAAAAACCAGCATCCTCAAATTTCCCTCACTGTTTTGGCAGGGGAACACAGTCTCCAGCACAACACCGAGCACGCTGGCAATACAGCTTTCGTGTTCAGGGCTGCAGTAACATACCTGATGCTGACATAGCCCAGTTTTTCTGTCCGCCAGCTATCCAACATACGTGTACCAACCAGCTAACTGACATTAAGATTCAAACCCACCACACCTTCCAGATTTTCTTCTGCGCTATGAAATTGCTACTCAAAAAGAATAGATTTCCTAACCAGACACTGCCTAGCTGCTAAAGCTTCAGCAAATACCTCAAGAGAAGCTCATATTTTTTCAGACAGGATTCTTTCTGAACACATTACACTCGTGACCTCTGCCTAGGTGATATTCTCTACCACAAGCCATCTGAAGTACTAACAGCAGTTCACTTTGCACAAGTTAAGTTTTCCCAATTCTTAGATAACGTTACTCTTGCAAGGCTGTCTTTTAGAACTGAAGATAGTGCAGGTATCTTTACCCTACTTGAAGCAGATCTGGTCAAAACTCCCTTGCCCCTGCATCCTACTTCACTCCTGCCTGATTAGACAAATTCTGTGCTGAAAGTCTGAAAAGACCGCCTTCATTCTGCCATATGCTGGTACAAGAGGTACCAAAACATCCCCGGCCTCACAGCAGGAGACCTTCTGGTTTAGCGCCCATACCTTTTGTGGGAAGCGGTGAGCACTTCTGTTACACACGTAGTTGTTAAACAAGAAGAACGGCAATAGCAAACCCAGCAGGAGCGCTTGCTCTACAGAGAAGGAGACTAATAAGTAACGAGACACTGTTTTTAACAAACAACCACTTAAGACTTCCCTGCTTTAGACAACACATGATTAGAGACCAGGTCTGTATTTCACATAAAGATTTAATAGGAAAATTTGCACTTCTCCTCTCCTGCACTACTTTTTGCTCTTTCTCTAAAAAGTGTCCAGAATAAATCAGCTGACAAAAGCTGAATTATATACCAACTTAAGGTTTAAAAACAAAAGAAGCCAGCTAGCTTTTAGAAAGTGACAATGATCCTTTGAACAGATTTTTGATGTTTTATTAAGCAGCCCTGTGGCTGGTTAGGAAATTTAGTTGTTTTCATCCTAAACTGAGTGAAGGTTTCGCACAACAGAGCATTTGGGGAACACTAAAATGCAGATTAGGACACATGGAAAAATGCAAAGCCCCCTAATAGGATGGGGTTAGTTCCAATCTACATTCAATTGGTAGATAGAGCATTAATTTCTTAAATCAGCGTAGTGCAACAATCTAACATCGGGCTTGCAAAGGAACAAGTAAAGGAGGAGGAATGAAGTGACACAACAGCAAGACAGCATGTAAGTGAGCCTCTCGAGTATGTGGTTGCTTTGCCTTGCCTCATGAAAAGGGACAGAAGAACTGCTCATTGGGACTACCTGCATGCTTTTCCCACTTCTCTTATCCCTGTGGAATGGGAGTTCTAGAATGGAGTCTTCCTCTCTGAAGCTACTATTGAGGGAAGATACATTAGAAATAACAGACTCGTTAGCACATGACAGCTCTTGCAAAATTATAACTGAATAATAAGGTGCAGTTTATCCTGCAGTATACCTTCATCCACTACATGTAGATACCATGTCTATCCAGAGAACATTTGCTCACCTTCCCAAGACAAAAGAACTACTTAAGGCTTGTTGGGGGCGGGGGAGGAGAAAAAGCATTACATTGGGAAGAACATGGGGTTTTTGGGTTTTGTGTTTGTTTTGGTTTTTGGGGTTTTTTTTGCTAGCTGCTAGCACAGCTGCTTGTGACAATTGGAAATACAGGACCCCCAAAATGGAATCTCCATGAAGGATGTTACTTAAGGGCTATAGGACGTATAGTGACTCTATTGCAATCAGCTAGATTTGGAGATATCACAGGCGCAGTGACCACTACTGTCACTGCCCCGTGTGTCCTCCTCAACCCAGCAAACCAACAGCTTCATCTGCACTCCACAACACTTTCCCCTCATCTCTCCCCCACCTTCTCGGGAAGGAGGAGAAGCATCCTGCTCCCAAGAGACAGAGGCAGAGCTGAAAGGAAGCGAGATGAAGGGAGCAGAATTATCCTCTTTTCTTTAGTGGCACTATTATCAAATTGCTGTTGCAAGAAATTACTCCCACCACTGAGCCATTATGTTTACTTAGCCAGAAGCTAGTACATGGAACAATTTTGTGACTCAGCAACAGAGGCAGAATTTTCCACGTGCACTGACTAGAGTGGTACAGCATCACCTCACGTTGCTTAAGTGACAGAACCTTCACCTACTGCTGGTGGGGAATTCTTTGCCAGCAGAGACATGTGGTCTGCACTACACATATTTACTAGCACAGGTGTATCTGGGACAGGCACAAACAGTATTTCCATACTGGTAAAGATATTCCTACCAACAGTAGCTGAATGCAGCGTGGTGTTGTGGACTATAATTGACTTTTGCCACATGAGAAACTGAGATACGTTGTCTCTCAAAAAGGCACAAACCACTGTCCGAACCAAAGCTGCATGAGGCAAATGACAATGTTTGAAACTCAGCAGGAGCAGGACCGATGGCACTGCTGCCTCTGACACATGCTCCAGGCAGTCACAGTTCCCACCTTCCAGCTCAGTGCTGGTACTACGTACCACAGCGCGCTGAATCTGGATCCAATGCACCCAGCCTTGACGCTCAAAGAGAAACACATTTCATATATGCAATGCTTAAAACACACCAGTACTATGTGTCCAGAGTTCACTCACATGGGGGTCTGAAATAAAGTTCAAAACTAAGATGGCATCACTAGGTAGCCACCAAAACATGCTCCATGTTGCCTTTTATCTTTCCTGAGGCCCACAGCTGTAGGCAAGCCTATGATGGAGGAAGGAAGGCAAGGACTGCCAACATTAAATCTAATAAAATGACAGAAAGACATTAAAAAGGTTCTTGTCACACCAAGAACCTTTAACAAATGTAAAGCTTACCATGTTCAGAGCGCAATGGCCAACTTGTCTCTCTTTCTGTTTTAACTTAAGCGTACTGCTTGCAGAATGCCGTATACAGGAGCAAGAAAAACCAGCTTCACTTCTCAGCGATGTGTTTGCAGAGTACACACACCCAGGTAAGCAAACTAAGTGCCAGCAGGTACCAAAGCACCAGGAAACGCTTGTTGCACAAACTCAATAAATTTGCGAGGTAACGAAGAGCGACTCAAGACACTGAAGTCAAGCTGCAAGAAAAGCAAACCAAGCCAAATTTCTTGAATATGATCTTGATAATTGGAAAATGGATTAGACTGAGAGCTCTAGTCGGTATTACAATGCAAATAGTAAGCAGATATTTTGACCAAGAACAAACTTCAAAGATCTTTAGATGTAAGAGCTGGAAGATTTATGAACTGCTAAGTCATATATTGCATTAAAGAAAGGGTCACGTATGAGTGGCAGCAACAGTGTTTGAAGAGACATTAAAAGCATAGAATACCATCGTACAAATTTGTATTAGTGCACTGGAATGAATATAAGCTGAGAGAAAAGCTGAAACTCTGATTCTTTAAGTCTACCTCTCTAAGTCACATAGTATAAGCGTGTTTGACTTCACAGTAATCAGAAAAACTCAGATTCATTAATCAAACAAAAAGAATGGATTCAGAAGCAGTTCATTTTTTAGGTCAGGCACAATTCCAGCTTTCTGGTAATGTCTTGGCAAAGCTGTCATACACCTACAGGACTGCGGTTCTCTCTCCAACCACAGTCAATGCCTTCGAGCTATATCTAGTTTCTAGCACTAGTGTAATAACATTTCCAAAACCGAAATCATAAGTGTTTAAAGACTAAAGCGGTAATGTTAAAGCTCACAAAGCTTATGAAGTATTCCACCTTACTGTGTAAGAAAGCAGTAAATTAACATGCCTGATTATACAAATAAGAGAGCTAAGACTAAGCTCTCAGCCCTGCCGGTCTAAGCATTCATTAAACCATGATCCTACTACAGGTCTCCCTCTGCTTGTTTTTCAGCCCTTACCAAAACCTTCCAAAACATGAAAAAACATTTTTAAAAAAAAAAATAATGACATTTTCTGTTTCCTAACTGTAGAATTTTAGGCTCACACGTCTGCCCAAATGGTCAGGTTACAGGGAACACCGCTGCCCAGTGAAAGCTCCCTACAGAGTACACCGCTTGGCTGCTACCCCAACAACCTTGTGGGATTTTCCAAGTGCACTACACTGGGAGAAAGGCAGCGTGCGTGCAGGCAGGGGAGCAAGAGCAGAACAGACCAGAGGTACAGAGTACACCAGACGGCTTTTGCTTGTGAACACAAGCCCACGCTCACCAGAGATCCTACAAAACAATGAAATGAGAGCATTTAACCATTGGGTGATGCTTTAGAATAAACAAACATCTAACAATCTTCTCTGTATTACACTGCTTTAGCTAACATACTTACAAGCAGGAGGCAAGGAGCGGGAAGACTAACACAACAGGGTGGCAACCTTTTTCTTTTGTTTTGCTTATCATTGAGTAAACATGGTTCACTTTCCTGGCTGAGCATTTAACCAGAAAAGATGGTACCTCCCAGGGTAAGAATGGAAATAAAATTCAATACGTCAACCTGCAAAATTAAACAAACCAAACAGATCTGAACCAAAGAATGGAGGAAGGAAAAATATTTTTGCTATTGTTAAGCAAAAAACATCTGTGCAATGTTAAATCATCCATGAAAATATGACTTAGGGCTTGAGTCACCTCAATCTTATTGCTTAGTCATAGTGTGTACAAAGGCAGTAGTCATTCAGCACTGAACTTTGCCTTAATACGTTTAAGTTATTCCCTGTGTCTCTATACTTTCTGTGATGAAACAGAAAGAAGAGCAGTGAACTGAGGTCTAGAATAGAAGACATTTATACACAGTTGTAAACCAAGTTCTAATATGCACCTTACCTATGTTTTGTTTGATAGCTGGATAAATTATAAATTTAACCAAGACTCACAGTTACGAAATTTAACTGAGATAAGTTGAAGTAAGTTTATCAACTGTTTACTTTTAAAAATTTGCAGCACCCTTTCCCCACGTTAAAATAGGCACAGCACTTGGGAGCAAGGAACCACATCTTGATATTGAGTTCTTATAGAAATAGAAAGCAAGTACAATGCAGGCAAGTTTCCCAACCCCGCTTTCTAACCACTAGCATTTCTTACAACTATCAACACAGTGAGTTTAGAAGAAGTTAAATTAATACATATTATGTTATGACATGATTGCATCTGACACCAGGATGCATGGGACAGGAAGGAGCTGGCACACCCAGGACACCTGAAAGCCACAATCAGATGTGTCACTGGTCAGCAGCTGCTGCTCCGTGAACCAGTTACAATCTGTCTCCATCCTCCTTAAATGCCCTGTCCCCTGTTCACTGGGACCTGAAGCTGCTCTGGGCAGCAACCAGCATGTGTAACTCGCGATCCCCGGGGCAGTGGTCTGTACTGCAGCACCATTACAGGAAGCTTCATCTGACTTGAAGTATAAAATGCATGGTAAAACAAGAGGATTATTTTCATTACTTAACAAGAGGTTCTCACAAAAAAAATCCCCAAAACCTATCTGTTTCTTTTAGCTGCAGCAAATGATTGACTGATTGCTGGATTTTTTTTCCTCAACAAAAGTCTCTCATCAGAAAACACCAGCAGGTATGTTCCACAGAAATGGATAAGGATTCTTCAAAAATTTCAATAGAAACTTGCTTGTAAGTCTTCAAATGTTTTCACTAATTTGCTGAGTTAAGACTACTCCAAAGAAGGTGCCTTGACTTTATCAAACATTTCGTTTTGCAGCAAAACTCATGACTATCAATCTGAGGTTTAGTCCACTTGACAAAACTCTGCCATTGGCTTCTCTTTCTTCATGAATGAAGAAAAATGAAATTATCTCTGAGCATTGCAAGGGGGCTGCAGGAAGACTGCTGAGGAACTGCATCCAGGCTGCAGAGTCAGAGAAGAGGGAACTAGGATTTAGAAGAAGAGCCATTTGGAAAAGCATCCACCAAGCCAGTGAAACCCCCTCTGGGTTTGGGGAGAAGGGAACCCCAGAGCTTGCATGTGAGTGCTTTGAATGAGGAAATGTGCATGTGGCGTGTGAGTGTATAGGAGGTAAGAAATCCAGTTGTCCATTATTTCAGCATGTTAGATACTAAGTGCTCATTTATGTAGTATGCATAAAATGACAAGTAGGGTTTTAATCTTGGACTTCAGGAGGGCTAACTTTGATCTCTTCAAGAAACTGCTTGGAGAAATCCCATGGCTTAGGGCTCTAGAGGGTAGGGGGCATCAGGAGAGCTGGTTGATATTCAAGCATCACTTCCTCCAAGCTCAGGATCGGTGCATCCCTAAGAGCAAGAAATCAGGCAAGGGAAGCAGGAGACCTACATGGCTGAGCAGGGAGCTTTTGAAAAAAGCTCAAGTGGAAGCAGGAAGTTTACAGTAAGTGGAAGAAGGGACTGACCACTTGGGAAGGTTACAAGAATGCTGCCAGAGTATGCAGGGATGAAACAAGGAAAGCCAAGGCCTCCTTGGAATTAAACCTGGCAAGGGATGTCAAGGTCAACAGGAAGGGTTTCTTCAAGTACATCGGAAACAAAAGGAAAACTAGAGAAAATGTGGGCCCGCTATTGAATGGTGACAGATGATGCAGGGAAGGCGGAGTTACTGAATGCCTTCTTTGCTTCAGTCTTTACTGCTCAGGCCAGCCCTCAGGAGTCCCAGACTTTACAGGTAACAGAGAAAGTCTGGAGGAAGGAAGACTTTCCCTTGGTTGAGGAGGATCGGGTTAGAGATCAGTTAGGTAAACTGGATATCCACAAGTCCATGGGTCCTGATGGGACGCACCCACAAGTGCTGAGGGAACTGGCAGAAGTCACTGCTGGGCCACTCTGCATCATCTTTGAAAGGCCCCGGAGAACAGGCAAGGTGCCTGAGGACTGGAGGAAAGCCAATGTCACTCCAGGCTTCAAAAAGGGCAAAAGACCCGGGAAACTACAGCTCAGTCAGCCTCCCCTCCATCCCTGGAAAGGGGATGGAACAGCTCATTCTGGGCATTATCTCAAAGCATCTGGAGGAAAAGAAGGTTATTGGAAGTAGCCAACATGGATTCACCAAGGGGAAGAAATGTCTGACTAATCAGATAGCCTTCTACGAAGGCATGGCTGGTCAGATAGATGAGGGGAGGGCAGTGGATGTTGTCTACCTTGACTTCAGCAAGGCTTTTGACAGTGTCTCCCACAACATCCTCACAGGCAAGCTTAGGAAGTGTGGGTTGGATGAATGGACAGTGGGGTGGACTGAAAACTGGCTGGTAGATAGAGCTCAGAGGGTTGTGATTAGTGGCACAGAGTCTAGTTCATAGAATCATAGAATGGTTTAGGTTGGAAGGGACGTGAAAGATCATCTAGTTCCCTGTCGATGGTTCCTTGTCTAGTCCATGGGCAAGGACACCTCCTACTAGACCAGATTGCTCAAAGTCTCATCCAACCTTGGCCTTGAACACTTCCAGGGATGGGGCCTCCACAACTTCCCTGGGCAACCTGTTCCAGTGCCTCACCACCCTCATAGTGAAAAATTTCTTCCTGAGATCTAGTTTAAAACTACCCTCTTCCAGTTTGAAGCCATTACCGCTTGTCCTATCACTGCATGCCCTTGTAAAAAGTCCCTCTCCAGATTTCTTGTAGGCCCCTTTCAGATACTGGAAGGTTGCTATAAGGTCTCCCCGGAGCCTTCTCTTCTCCAGGCTCAACAACCCCAGTCTGTCTTCATAGGAGAGGTGCTCCAGCCCTCTGATCACCTTCGTGGCCCTCCTCTGGACCTGCTCCAACAGGTCCATGTCCTACTTATGTTAGGGGCCCCAGAGCTGGACACAGTATTCCAGGTGGGGTCTCACGAGAGTTGAGTAGAGGGGCAGAATCAGCTCCCTCGACCTGCTGGCCACACTTCTTTTGATGCAGCCCAGGATGCAGTTGGCCTTCTGGGCTGCGAGCGCACATTGCTGGCTCACATTGAGTTGGAGGTCTGTAACAAGTGGTGTTCCCCAGGGGTCAGTACTGGGTCCAGTCCTGTTCAACATATTCATCAATGACCTGGATGAAGGGGTAGAGGGTACCATCAGCAAGTTTGCTGATGACACAAAACTGGGAGGGGTGGCTGACACACCACAAGGCTGTGCTGCCATTCAGCGTGACCTGGACAGGCTGGAGAGTTGGGCAGAGAGAAACCTCATAAAGTTCAACAAGGGCAAGTGTAGGGTTCTGCACCTGGGGAGGAATAACCCCATGCAGCAGTACAGGTTAGGGGCTGACCTGCTGGAAAGCAGTTCTGTGGAAAGGGACCTGGCAGTCCTGGTGGACAACAGGATGACCATGAGCCAGCAATGTGCCACTGTGGCCAAAAAGGCCAATGGCATCCTGGGGTACATCAAGATGAGTGTGGCAAGCAGGTCGAGGGAGGGTACCCTCCCCCTCTACTCTGCCATGGTGAGGCCGCGTCTGGAGTACTGTGTCCAGTTCTGGGCTCCCTGGTTCAAGAAGGACAGGGAACTGCTGGAGAGGGTACAGCAAAAGGCTACAAAGATGATTAGGGGGCTGGAACATGTTTGTTCTGAGGAAAGGCTGAGGGAACTGGGTCTTTTTAGTCTGGAGAAGAGAAGACTGAGGGGGGGGAATCTTATCAACGCTTATAAGTGATAGGACAAGAGGTAACGAGTACAAACATGAACATAGGAAGTTCCACCTAAACATGAGGAGGAACTTCTTTCCTTTGAGAGTGGCAGAGCACTGGAACAGGCTGTCCAGAGAGGTGGTGGAGTCTCCAACTCTGGAGACATTCAAAACCCTCCTGGATGCCGTCCTGTGCAACCTGCTGTAGGTGAACGTGCTCTGGCAGGGGAGTTGGACTAGATGATCTCCAGAGGTCCCTTCCAACCCCTGTGACTATGTTTGCCTGTCTGGAACAACATTATAGTGTAGTAACAGTCATTATCCACTAGGCGTGATAATAACTTTCTGTTTGATTTAGCAAAACAACTGGATTCAGGTTTTAATGAAAAGAAATGTTTGTTTTCGTGCACACCAAAGGTATATAATCATACATTATATGACTTATCTCTATAGAGGAGTGAAGAATCTTCAGGAGATTCATCTGCCCAACATGGGGAGTGGGGGTGGATGCTGGACTAGATGATCTTTAAAGGTCCCTTCCAACTCAAACCATCCTACGATTCTATTCTATGATATCTCTTATTTATTCTGACCTAGTCATCCCAGCCCCATTCTATAAGCAAAAGAGAGAAACAGGCATTTCTAGGGCATGAGTCATCTCATCTTCATGAGAAGATTTTAAAAAGGTTAGAGAAATCCTTGTCTAGTAGCATCCATTTCTCTCCACTGACTGTGAAGGGGATGCAGCATGACTACCTCAAAATGCAGGCATACAAAACACATGAGCAAATACACCCTGCTTCTCATCTGCAGTATAAAATGAGCTGTTCGCAAGGACAGTTGTCCAGAAACCTACCAGAGGATATAAACAGCTTAATCAGAAAGTGGGATGAGCTTGGATTGTTGCCTTGTTTTGTTTTTTGTTAAATACAATGCTACAATGTTTTTCTCTACAAACAACAAATAAAGCTAACAGGCTGATTAAGTCTTGCCATGAAATGCATCAGTATGCTGTCCCAGTGTGTCTACCTCAAAACGAGCATGGCTGGGAAGTCTTCATTTGTAAGCATATCGGTTTCCAAAATTCTTGTGGCAGGCAGGAAAAAAACCCACAAAAATCTCATTAGAAAATGTTATCTCACTTTCACAGGTTACACTGCTGTTAGTCTGAAGACTGGGCTGTGCATCAGCTGTCAGATCTTGAGGATCACTTCCAGCAGGGCAGGGAAGGTGGTGGAGTATGTGGAAGATTTCCTTTGCTTCCCAAGGTGGGATTTGCAACATAAATGTCTATCCAAGACAGCTCAAAGTAACAGCACTAGATCTGTGGGGAGCATCCACGAATATTGACTATGACTGAGGACCAGAGCTTAGATCAGCAAGAAAGACTACATGTCCCATCTGATCTTCTAGGACCCCAGTGAATCCAGTGAGTAACTTCAGCAAAAGCCTATATAGACTGCCTGAGAGCATCATACACAGGATCAGCATCCTGTTTCATACACTGTATAACAAGCAAAGAAAAGTGACAGATTCCTCCAAAAATACTGTTCATCAAATGAAGGGAACATTTTAAAATGCTTTGCCCTCCCAGCACAACCCATCCAGTTCCTCAGTTGTATCTCTCCTGAGAAAAGGGCATGCAGCTGAAGTTGCCACTGCTGAACAGACTGTCTGGCTTCAGTCTACTTGGCACAAAAAGCAACAGCAGAGATTTGTCTGACGTGGCTAGTGGCTAGCAAGCAGCAGCCAGGCACAGCGCTGGAGGAATGAAGTTCAAAGCTGCACAATGGATCACTGTGTGGGAAGTGCTCCAAACTAGAAGGAAACAGATGTAACTGCTAAAGATGACTTTATAGGACATGATAGAAGATACAGATTTCCATTGCAGAAATACTTTATGAGACCTGAGGTCTTGACCAGTCTTTGTTAGCAACCTGCATTTTTCAAACTTAAAGGCTACCTAATGTCCACTATACTATGATACTTTATGCTAACTATGAGAAAAGGATAACAAGCTTTCTCATCTATCCTTCTGGCCGTGACCTGTCAAGGTAATTCCATACTATAATACTAGTGGGTGCTGTACAAACAGCAGGAAGACACAGAAGACCTCAAGAAGCAGCTCCTACTCTGACCTAGGCAAACCCTTAATCATTTCTCTTCACTTCACATTCCATTTGTTACCATACTTTATGCCTCTCTCCCTCTTTCCAGCTAGATGCGTAATTCCAGTGGCACTACAAGCAAAAGAGTTCAGTAACCTGGAGGTGAGCTTCCAGAGTTGCTACCTGTCTTAGTGCTACTCTTTCAAGCTTTCAGAAGAACAGGTAGTGGGCACAGGCACCCTATTACTGGTATACTAGCTTTTAGGTGAAATGGCAAAAGAGAAATTATTCAGGAGAATGACTGTGCAGAGCTGTGCTCACAGGATATTAATCATAACCTGACATTTCTACAGCAGCTTTCTGCCTCCTTTTGGCCAAGATTTACTCCATCAATCTGCATAGCAAGTGTTTTGGCCTTTTGATTGCATTTGCAATACAAACAGCTTATGCCACTTGAAACAATACCAAAATATATCATTATGTGAGGGCCAAACTACTCGCTGGTCTGGGTTTGAGATAGAAAGTATAGTTAATGCACACTTCCAGTAGGAAATCTATGAAACATCTTTCAGAGAGGGACAAGTCATCTCTGAGGTGGTCCACTATACACAAAGTAGGCAGCCAAAGCTTGCCAGCACAGAAGCGATGGTGTCTCCGTGTCCTCACCTGGAGAACACATGGTCTCCAAGATGATGGGGACATCGTCAAGCTATGCTAACAGTAATGTCTGTCGCTACTGTCTCTTGCTAACCTACAGCAATCAGCGCATCACAACCTGACCTGTAAAGACAAGTTCCTCATCTACCAATACAGGTTTTAGAAGTTAAGGATACATTTATGGAAGCCTGGTTAATAGTTTATCAGTGTGAACAGAGTTACATTTTTTCCAGTGATAAAATGCTGGATACCCACATTCCACAGTTGAGCATTTCTTCTTACGTATCATGTGCAGCAACTATAGTTTAATAGATGCCCTCAGGGAGTATATAGGAGAAGGACAGTTTTAGCTTGGGACTATTGAAAGGTTAATAAGATTTATCTATTTGATCACTGACTCACTCACACAGAGATTTGGGGTAGGTTTTGTTATTTTCCCCACATTTATTAGTATATCAGCTTGTTGTTGCACACAGCGTATGCTGTTCAGCCGAGCAGGCACTCTCAAAAGGATTCATGCATGCACCTTGTCTGGGGCCAACTAGCTTATCTTCCAAGAAAATCTGGAAAAAAATGCCTCTCTACATGATAAACCCAGATGGTTGAGCAAGAGAAAAGGACAAAAAATTTTCTCTGACATTCCAATATTAGATCAAGTGATCTTCCCATTCCATTGGTATTGAAACACCACTCACCAGCAAATACTGCCCCACGTTTCCACATGTAGACTATTGGGTACTGGTTATAACCATTTGAGTCCCCTCAGAGACTGCAAAGAAAGAACCTGTCAGGACTGGAAGTTTGGGGTGGTTGGTGGGTTTTTGGTTGGTTGGTTGGGTTTTTGGTTGGTTGGTTGGGTTTTTTTGTTTGTTTTGGGGTTGGGGTTTTTTTGTTTTGTTTTAGTGTTTGGGGTTTTTTTGTTTGGGGTTTTGTTTGTTTGGTTTTGGTTGGGTTTTTTGTTTTGTTTTGTTTTTTACAGAAGAATAAGCATTCTCAATTTTAAGAGTGCATGGTTTTGACTCTGTTTACATCTTTATTCTTTCCTTTATCATCACTGCAAATAAGCATGCTTAAACATACATCTTTTCCTCTATTCGTTAAAGCCCGTACAGTAATGTTTCCAGAAACCAGAGTAAATAAATGCAAACAAATAAGTCTTGACAAAAACACTTTCTGATCATCCCAAGTTAATATTCTATAATAATTCCTGCCTTTACCACTTGTGAATATCAGTACTATTCCAACCCTCAGCAATTAAGCTTATGTGCATGCAAAAATCCCCTAGGCAATCGTTACTATATTGTGAATGCTATTCTTGGAGTTCTTCAAGAAACAAAACAAAAACCCCTAAGCAATCAAGTCTTAGGCACAGCCTTCAGTACTACATCAGACTTTCAACTGTTCAACACCTTAAAAACATGTCAATTTTTATTCTGCTCACTTGGCAATATAGAAAGTTTAAAAAATACACAACTACAAATGTTATTTTCCACAGGACTCCTGTTCCATTCAAGACACAGGAAAGATAACAGCAAGGCAGCTGCCCAAAATCTCTTCCAAGTTCCACCATTCAGCATATAGCCCAGACCTCCGTTGTGGCACACCTTCTCACTCCTGAATACAGAATTAATTGAAGACTCAATGTTTTCGATCATACTTGTACACATGTATCCAAGTATCTTACAAACACGGATCTATATAGTATTTTTGATATATCATCTTAAGTTTTAGACAGAAAAGAAAAATCATTTAAGTTAATGATAGAAAGGGAAACATTTTGCTAATTTAATGTATCTTGATGGCTGGACACTCCAGTTACAGACAGCCTGATTTTTTAAGTATGTTGAGCATCCACAATCCCATATAATTTTAAAGAAACTTATGGACTCCCAGCAACTTTGAGTGTCAGGCTCTGAAATATAAGTACTTCACCTTGTTACAGAGAACAAGAACTCCTTACTCATCCTCTTCTTTCCTTGCAAAGGCTTCCCTATGCCCTCCAAAAATCCACAAAACATCTTTTTTATGGGGAAAAAATCCACATTTATCTATTTTTTATATATATATATATATACGCACTCACACCATTGCAGAACTGTAGAGCGATGATTTTACTTCATATAAAGTGATAGTGACACAGGCAAACTGATAAACTGGAAAACCAGTTATAAGCAACATGATTATGTTTCTATATTCAAATTCAACAGAACATCTAAAATCAACTGGAAATCTGAAACTGTTCTCTGCAACATTTGTTTAAAAGCAGCAGGACTATTGTAAAACTAATCATTTCCAACAAAAAGATAGCAAGAGACACTAAGAAAGTCAGTCCCAGAAGCTAAATAGCTTTTCCAGCTGTGAGATGACGTCTTCTTGGAAGACATTAAGGAATACGTATTTCTATAAGCTTTTTGTATATAAGCTTTAAAAAGAGACGCAAAAACCAAACCAAAGTAAAACCAAAGTAAAGTTAGAGTGAATGTTATTAGGGTTGTATAACGCACAAGACGAAGCAGTAAAATCCAGGTAGTAACATACATTACAGTTTTAAACTGCTGTTTGAAAGCAGAAAATATAACCAGAAGCTAACAACATAAATAACATAGCTTTGTCTTTGCCACACATGATCTACTGAACAAAAAGCATAGCCTCATAAAGAGCACACCTCAGGCTAGTAAAAGCATATCAAAAGGATAAAATATTCTCTTCCAGTCTGAGGAGTTTGTATTTAGTAACAGATTATTGAACCTTTTTACTTCTTAACTGCTTCAAACTTAACCCAAAAACTACAGACCAGTCCCAACAACAACCAAGGCTAACCTGATCACTTTTATCAACCTGCACTCTCTCTGTAGGGGCAATTCAGCGTTAAATACTTGTTAAAAATACTATCTGAAGACAACATTGTCTTTAGCACTTTAATCTGTTACTAAGAAAACTGCAAGATTTTACTGAAACAGCAGGTTAGATCACCCTTAGAACAGGCAGTTCCTTTCCCCTCTTCAATGAAGAGTCCTAAAAACTCTCTTACTTTTTAGCAAATATATTTAGATTCATAGCCTTCCTCCCTCCACTCCTCACCTCTTAAATCTATAAATAAACTACCTGCAGCAATACTGAATAGTCTCTTAAAAAAATGGAAGCACGGTACGTTTCAAAACAATACAGAACGGCAGATGGAAGAACTTCCTAATTGAGTTCAGTATTGTTTAGCAGCCCGTTTGATCGCGCAGCTCTGCAGTGCATTTATGGCAGCCCATAGGTCAAACACAGTGTGAATTCAAACATTCGCAGAGAGACCACAGGATGCAGAGCTGTTTGCATATAACATCCTCAGTGAGGTTTCCTGCCATAAGGAAACATGTGGTGTTCAAGCAGGGAACACCACTCCGTTCCACAGCAACAACAGTTTAAGCTTTCCTTGAATTAAATTAGAGCTTGGACACCTTCTTCGGTGCATAGCAGGGGGAAGAGAAAGGGGGTGCGGGCTGAAATGTACTTTCCTATGAAAAGGATCAATCTTTACATCATTGAATTTTATGACCAAGACATGATAAACTAACCTTGATATATTGGCTATGTCACCCAGTAGATTTTGTAAACTAATAAACAGATACACTTAAAGTTTAATTACACTACAGTAATGATCACTGATCTGTGGAAAATGAGTGAATGGTCTCTCTCTACTACACAGTTCAATGTTGCTAGTGGTACACCAAAACACTGAGTGCACGAAGATACTGAAATTTAACCAGCTGCAAAAATAAATAAAAGAACTTGCAGGACTGGTGTGCACACAGAGCAGGGATGATATATTTTTACTTTTTTCATGGTATAATAGGATTTGAATGTTCCTCCGCTGTAGTGGGCTATGGGCACTACAGAAAACCTTAGGGAATGAATTTTTTAGTTTCACATGCATTGGTACAAAATGTTATCCCAAGATGCACTCCATTATGTTAATGAAAATCCAAACCATGGTTAAGCCTCTTATGCAAGGCTTACTGACTCACAATTCTTCCAGTGTTACCTGAAAAATCACATTTTCTGCATACAGCTTGAATGCAGATGCAACAAAAATTCCCACAAAAAAGGAATTAAGTTACTTCTTTATAGCGATGACCTCATTTCTCAACAGCAGTAACCTTTTTTGAGGGGAATTTTACCATCAGAGATGCAGACCTGTCAAACCTCATCTGTAAGATTCATGCAACTCCCATCTTAGGCTCCCTTATTGTTATGTCTCCTTCACAGCAATGCAAGTGCTTTCCCCCAGTTTGTGAACTTGCATGAACTGGTCAGCTCATTACACACCTAGCAGATAGATAACAAGGCAGGATAAAATGTATTGTGCCGCACCACAACTTAGAATCTCTCCTGGCTGTAACCCACTAGGAAGCCCAGTCCCCAGGTGTAGTTTCCTTGTGCAGATCCGAATGACCCGATGTGCACACGAAGCATCCATCCCATGGCTCAAGGCAGAGGTACGTGTTCCTGTGACACAACCACAGGCACAAGCCTGCATGTCAGAAGAAGAGAAAGCAGAGGTTTGGAGATGGCCTGGGCCAAGGACACCTTGCCCACGTGAGAGCAAAATCCGACTCAGACTTGTTTCACCAGGCCAGACTACCATCTCCCTGGGATTGTAGGCAGATCAAGGAGAGGCTGTCTCTGGCTAATCACTGAAGAGCTGGATGGGAGGTGATCTCACTCCTGGGATGTTCTCCTCATTGTTTGTGAAGGGAGTAAGACATGATACTGAAAAATATTGTGTTTAAATTAAAAAAAAAAAAAAAGCACTTAATTGTTTATACATAGTCCAAATGTTTGGGAACAGGGAAGTCCTACCCCTGAAGGCAAAAGGAGAGGCACGGTTAGATTTCCAGGTCTCTAGGTGTGGACTAAAATCGGTTTAATAAATGAATCTGCTCTTCGTAGATGTACTGAATGCAGGCCTTAGCGCTGTTACAAACTACCTGACAAGAAGATTACTCATGACCTATTGTGGAGACAAAGGGAACGGAAGTATCTGAATGCTTTTAGACACTGGAACATAACCCTCCAGCCTGGAGAAGTAGATGAGAAATCAGGATTAAGTGACCCCTTAATTGCTAGACACGGATTACTTGGATTAGTCATTTTCCATGCTGCTGCATAATTGGGTAAGTAGTACTTAGATTGCCAAATTCACCAGAACGCTGGGGAATACGTAATACTCATCTTATATGCATTTATGTATATAGTATCACCTGAAACTATTGTCAAAGTCCATCCATCAATTTACCTGCTCTGACACCTTGCTTGTATTGAGCTTCTGAAATTTTCATCCACTTTTCAACTATTCTCTTCTTCTGTAGTAGCAGGCAGGCAAAGCTTACTACAATTCCTTTAAAGGCATTTAAAGATAAGACAGGTTTAATATTATTTGGCTCTCTCTAACTCTTCAATCAGATTGTGTCTCCTCAGTAATTTATTCTAGAAACTTCTAAAATAAAAGTTCCATCCATACAATTTCCATGTAAATTATTTTAAAAATCCCAAAATTCTTGGGAAGTTTCTTAAATGCTTTTGTTCTGTGATACATCGCCATGTAAATCATCAGTTCACCACTGCTCATTAGAATCTCTATCACCATGTAAAAATATGAAAAGCAGTAATCCTCCAAGAGGAAGAGCAGACTGAGAAGAAACTGTTTCCAACCGCCTGTAAACCGCAGCAAATCTCTTAGCTTCTCTATACTTCAGCTCCCAGCCTACACAGGGAGAACCCCTTTCTCTTGCCTCAAGAGGTTATCTCAAGAAGAAATATATCGACGATCCTGAGGCTTACTGATATTATGGGTATACCAGACATCTCACTAAAATGCACACATTATGTCAAATTCCTAAAGTCTTCCATTTATTTTCTGTGGCAAATAAGGTCCCTTCTTTCTTGGTTTGCATATAACATTAGGTGGGTCAGAAAGCCTCTCCATTAAAAACTAATCAATATTTTTTTCCATTATAAAAGGTCATTTTCCTAACAACTTTGCCAAGTTACCTATCAGAGATGAAGATTTCCATGATACTCACATGGATGTTTCAGGACATATTTTAGCTACAGTTTCTGAAAAGAGCAAGGGAAAAAACCCACCATGTTGTTCTTACTTTGCCATAGGTGTAACAATCTCCATTTTCACAAATTCGTATATAAATTGTAGGACAGAGACTTCAAACTTAAACAGGATAGGGAGCATTTTCTATCAGGGAATATCTTTTTGCAGATGCTGTTAAAATTTATCTGGTTAAAACCACATTTTAAGCTTGTGGAGGAAGGCATAGCTCGTACAAGTTTGATAAAGACTTGTTAGAGCTATGAAATAGATGAAGACAGAAATTTCCCAAGGGTCAAATTTGGGCTGATTTCGGGGGAATACAAACAAACAAACTACAAAATAAAATAAACATAAAATGAAAAACATCCTATGTGCAAGACATACTGGGCAACCTGTTCTATAGGAATTGCTGCTTATGCCACTCATAATACATGAAAATCAACTAATTCCATCTGCTCTCACCCTTACCAGAAGGGAGGGTCTTTCAAGACTTTTCTATAAACATCTGTGTCATCCCTTCAGCAATGAAATTCAAGTTTCTGGAACAGTTGAAACTATTTGCTTAGCAAAAAGAAGGAACACTACACACCAAAGCAAATAATTAATTCGATGACTTTCTTGTCTAAGTCAATACTATAAATGGTTTAAAAGTTAATTAAATGGTTAGATTGAGATAGCAAGGCACTGAAAGCTAAGACTAATACCCTAGGGTATCAATATAGAAACAGCTCCATTCAGGAGGTTTCACAAAATTTAGAAAGCTTGCTTTGATTTTTAGACTTCTATCAGGTCTATTAATTGCAATAGTCCAACTCAGGAGGCGTCAGGGCACTGGTTCCATTTAGTTATGGAGTTATACGGAGAACTGCAGGGAGGAAAATGAAGGTATTATTCGATATTTGCTGAGAACATGAAAAACTGCACCAGCACAGGTCATGAAGACTCATTACAAAATATCACGGTAAATGGTTGTAAGCCTTAAATACTGTTCTGCTGTCTTCAGCTTGGCTGACTGCTCTCCTTTAGTAAGTGGGCAACCTCCGTGTTTTTTTTTTTTGGGTCACAGCTTCCCCTCACCCCCCATGAGGTTTCCAGACGCATATGTACTTGCAGTCTTTTAGCGTGGGGAAGGTGTAACACTATTTTGGTGAAGTAGTCATTCTGTCCTTAGTGCCCTACTGGAATGAAAGACTGAAGAACTATTGTACCAGGGGTCAGAAAAGGGACTCTAAGAGCGAAATAATTAGAACTGTGAAAAATTATCTGGTTTTGCTAGAGCTTGAGGGAATTATTTCCTTTGTGTTTCAGCCATCGTGACTGCAACAATCATTCTGTTCAAACTCAATTAGAACAAAACCAACTCAAACATATTCGGTATAGATTTTGTTCCAATCCAGTTAAGGATGCAGAAGTTTTGTAATACAAAAGTAATTGGCATCTGGCTAATTCAGAAACATTTGCTTGAATGCCGACTCTGACCAACTGAAAGATTCTCCTTATTTTTAGGGAGTCATCATTCATCCTGTTTTCTTTTTGCACTATCCATATTCACTGGTAAACAAAGAATATCACACCACAGGGAGTACACTTTAATATTAGAGGTATTTTCCACTGATATTTTGAGATATTATTTCAAAAGAGCAAGTTTCTGTCTATGCTGTGTAGCTTTTAAAATGCACCACAAGCTGCTTAGGTATACTAGGTCCTTCAAAACTAAACAGAGAAACCCACTGGGAGGCAAAAAGAAACTCTTTCTAAACAACAAAACACAGACTATTAATTGTTTCTGGCCTCCTGCTTATTCCCTCCTCCCCCTTGAGACATGATATTGCATAATCCTTCTGCTGCTTCTCTTTTGCTATTTTGGTATGCATGTTAGTATTACAGTAAAGGAAAACACCATATGATCCCATAAAAAGATGCCACAATTATTTATCCCCAGAAACCCAAACATAACACACTTTTAAGGCCCCATATATGTATTTTTAGTGCTTTCCTTCCCGAAATGTTGTTCAAATATCTGCTTACAATACTGAACGAAGAATACCTTGCTATGTATTTGATCCTTTATGATTTACAGGTCTTTTGATTTTCCTCCCCAAAATAAAAAAAATAAGTGGAAAGACCTTACATTGACAGCAAGGCTCAAGAACATTTGCAGTAACCGAAGGAAAGCTTTCAGCCTTCTCTCACATAATTTATGCACTAATAAATGAGCATTACTTCATTGCTGTCCTCAAGCATAACTGCCTGAAGACATTTGCATAGTTATCTAACAAAAAAATCTGTGAATTAACGTGAGAGTTCTCTATGTATATGAACATATATATACTCATTCTTCTTGAATAAAGCTGCAGCTTTCATACTATACAGACTACAGTTAAATTCTAATGTTGAACTTCTGAGTGTCTTTTATTGTCTTGACCCATTTCATGCTTGCACTCTCCTCCTTCTGAAGTCAAAGTGACATGATTCAGCCACCTGGGGGTATGCAATAGACTCCACTATGTTCTCTGCCCACCACCATTGCATCTTCACCTGGTGCAATGAGAGGACAGGAGGGACAGACCACTCCAAAGCCAAGAGGGAAAAACCATTCTTATTTTTTCTGGCTTCAGCTTGCACCTAGGTTAAGAGAAAAGTGTCTCCACAGTAAAACCAGTGACAACAGGAAGACAAGCAGCTCCACTCCATTTAGCAATCCCTCTCTTGCTACTGATTATTTTGTCATTTGAATTCCCTATTGAAAAAAGAAAGTCCCATCCCCGGCTCTGTGGGGCTGCCACGTGATGATACGTTATTCTGTCCCTCTTGCCATTCCTCTGTTCCTCAAATGTCACATTGAAAAACTTCAACCTGGTCTCATTCCCTCACCATTAACAAGAACTAGAAGGTCAAAAGGGGCATTTTTGAGAATGTAAAAAATAAAAGCGTTTTCAAAACAGTGCAAGTTTATACATCAGGTGTGGTCTACTTCCAAGCAGAATCGGAAGGATTGTATCAAGCTAAAAGACAGGAGTAGCAAACAAGATTTTGATTACTTCTAGCTTTTGAGCATAAGGGCAATCAAAAAGCATGTACTACACACAGTACTTACAATAAAGTATTCCACCATAAACAGCTTGTGCAATTAAAGTTCTCTCTTTTTTTATTAATTCATGGAGTTTTCAAATTTGACATCAGCTGTTCGTGTGCTAGCGATACAAATTAACACACACCCAACAACAAACTTGCAATACATGCTACATTGTCTGATGGCTATTTTTTCAGTATTAAGTTAAATATGATGTTGTCCAGATTTAAGGTTAAGAAAGTTATTTTTTCCTAACATTTCTTTTTCAATTAAAAGGAGAAAGGTCAGGCTAATAAAACATCATTTGTGATATTGCTATGCATTTTAAGGTGGCATGCTACAGACATAGCAAGTCTCTGAATTGATCTGCAGTATGTTTAAAATTAAGTTAATGAAATTAATCTATCTCTAGTTACAGCACTGATCTAGTTCAATCTCATCAGAAGCCAACATGTGAATGAGTGCAGAGGTTAAATGAATGAATGAAAGTCAGAACCTTCATGACGGGAGCGGGCACAGGAACAGGCCAGGAGAAAGACTGCACAGTTCAGAAAGAGGACTTTCAGCTAGGTCTTTTCAGTAAAGCAGCAGAAGGCAAGGACTTTTAAAGCAAGGCAAAAGAAAATCCACAGCTCTTCTTTTGCTTTTACCCAGGAACAAGTCCTTCAATCTTGAGTCCGGGAGAGAAAGAGCAATCTTCAGAAGGTGGCAAACTGTTTGCAAAAGAGTTCTACAGCACCATCTTTGAACTGGAGGTCTTACTCTTAATTGTAAAAGCATCAAATACATAGATTACTTCCACATATCGCCAAGGGTTAACTCTGTTCTGAAAAGTTATGAACTTAAAAACAGTACCTTGTGACTCATTTACAGGTTTTACTACTTGATGTTGTGCATTCCTGATTCATGCAGGGAGGTAGGTTGTCAATGAGTTTCCTTTCCTCACACAAGAGAGACACTGCTACCAGAGCACCGTTCAGAGCACAAGCAGGATTCTGTGCAGGCTTGTGCCTGGATAATGGTCAGGCATTTTCCAGGCTGTTGTAGGTGGTCAATTAAAACCATCTACAATCTCATTGGAAGCTGAAGGATGTAGACAATGAACACAAATACTTTAGAACATTCCTTTTCCCTTATTTTCCTCAAAATCCAACTTTACTCTGAAAAATGACAACATTGGAAATGCCTGTAGCAATCGCCAGCATTATCCTCGCTAAATTAGCGAGAAGACTTTTGTAGGTATCAACAGTTCATGTTTTCTGTCAAGCCTGAAGCTGAATGCTTAATTGCTTTTACTTCCAAACACAGTCTTTTCGTATTTGGAAACATGGTGTGGCAAACTAACACTAAAACGTTTGCACAAAGTTAATCAGAAGTGAGCTCATAATTTAAATTCAGATATAAACAATATTACATTAATTATTTAAACACTTAATTGAGAATGTGCACTTTCAAAATTCGTGTCCCACAAATCATTTTGACATATTTCTGCTCCTTTCCACAATAGAAATGAAGTGTCATCGGCAAGGTCATGATTCAAAGTTATTTCAGTGTAAACTGCATATTCCTGCTAAATCAGAAACTGTCTCATAAAAAACAAAAAACAAACAGACAAACAAAAATCTTAAGAAGGGGTTTGATCACAGGGGACTTGTACCGTATCATGGATGACACTATTTAAACAATTCCCTTAAAGATTCTCACAATCATAACCAAAACAAACCCCTGCCTAAGACATTCAGGAAAAACAGGCAATCCAAAGGAATATTATTTCTAGAGTGAAACGCTGACAGCCCAAATACTGGGAGAATGAGCAGTTAAATTCCCATAAATGACCTCTATTCAGGTTCTGCACTTAGAAAAGCCAAAGCCAAACAAAGGTATGCTAATGAAAGCACAGGGTTTACAAATATACCAGCAGCACCATGGCGTGCAGAATTCCTCCCACCCCAGTCTTTCAGGGCGCTCCTTACCCCAGCGGCAGCCAGATGACACTTGTGTTTGCAGAGGTTACTCATACTTCTCCACCTTTCTTTGCTGCCATAATCATTCCACAGCAGAAACAGAAAATACCAAGGAGGTATAGCCTTCTCCCTTATTAGTTTCCTGTCTTACCTAATAACTC
This sequence comes from Burhinus oedicnemus, assembly GCA_008921705.1. Classification (NCBI taxonomy): domain Eukaryota; kingdom Metazoa; phylum Chordata; class Aves; order Charadriiformes; family Burhinidae; genus Burhinus; species Burhinus oedicnemus. Next base: position 29,500 of record VFFE01008903.1, on the reverse strand, counting down.
ATTATTCTCCAGTGCATTAATAATTTTTCTTCTCCTGACTGCATCCTACTTGTCCATGTTGTTCTGACAGCAAGGGTTTCAAAACCAGACAGGGTTAAAACAACAGTCCCATTAAAAACTTAGCTATGGCTTCATTGTTTTTTCCCCTCTAAATCTTAACACTGGTAATAACAATGGAGAGGGCTCTAATCTAGATACCGATGCCAACAGTTAATACGCATTTTCAGTAACATATTGTCTTAGCCTACTGAAAATATATCTATAGGCCAAAGGGATAGAAGTATATACTTGTACTTTCACTCCAGAGCACGACAAAAGTCAAAGGAGCTGTTCTATAGATAGCAACTGTGAAAAATGTTACAGAAACAACAGCTAGTGTAGAAAAATACGTTAGAAAAAGCGCTTTCTGCAATGCAACATAATCACTGCAGGCAGCCTGTAATTAGTACTGCAATATTTTACTATTAATCTTCAATGTAAAACCCAAATATGTTTTGAGCATACAGGTTTCAAGAATACTCACTTTCATCATATTCCAGTCTTCTGGATTACTTTACACAAGATGAAGGTGTTCTTTACACAAGATCTCATGTTCTCACCCAAGTTAACACACTCCATAATGCAGTTGGTACTATTGCCGCACTAATGTTTACAGTGAATGGACAGTAATTCCTACACCAGATCTTTAATTAACTGACTATGACTTATGCATCTCTTAGCCTTCTGAAGTCACATGAGTGTATAAGCACCCGACATCCTTGGCATCATTACCATATTTATTATCTTTAGCAGGTTTAATATTGTGAGAATGGGAATTCAGTTCTTTATTCCCTCCATTTTTCTCTTCCTCAACCTGTCAGGAACTAGGGATTTTGTGCAAAGATTCAGGAACAGGAATGAGGTTTTAGAAGCGACATTAAGTACATCTCTTCCTAAGTCCGACCTTTTCTATGGTTCTGCAATGCCCCCAGAAGTAAGGAGACAAGCTCAGATTCAACTAATACACAATTGCTCAAAAAGCCATCAACTGTGCCATGTAGTGACTGCAAATGAAAAATATCATCTCCAAATGACAAATGGCTTGCTTTCAAACAGTGCTTTCTCCCAGAAGTCTGTCTAATAGCAGAATCCTTGGAAACCATGTTCCCATGGTCATGGACATTTGCTTCCATGGTACTCAGATAATACCCAGCAAGTTCTGTACCATACATATAAAAAAAACATTTCCTTCAAACTCCACTCTCCTGTCCAACCCCTTGGAAATGCATTGGTGCTGTATACAATTCCTTTATTGTCCCCCTCCCTGTAATACATTATATAAAAAACTTGGAGACATTAATGCTGCGAACATGTTTTCCTCCGACCTGCTGATACACTGCTACTTCCACAGTTTGCGAGGCTGTACAGGTCAGAGGTATTAGGCTAATCCAGAAGGTACCAGAGTCCCAGTAGAGAGAGACTGCATTCAGATCACAAGCTACCCCAATGCATAATGCAAATGCTCCTAAAAGAGGTCTTCCTCACATGAAATGGCTGTGGTGAAAGGTAATTTCTCACCAAAAAAAAAAAAAACCCACTATGACAAATTCACCTGGAACCAAGACAGAGCAACTGGAAAGCAAACTTATATGTCAACAATGAGGGATGCCCCAGATAATTTAAATATTCTAGAGATGCATTGAAGTGAAGATGCAGAGCAACTCTCTTAAAAATAAATAAATAAAATGCTCATTTAAGGAGATTCCTGTTAATACTCATTTCTGGAATCTAGTACAAACCACGATGGAATTTTGTTTCATTTCTGATATCCATTTACGTTTCTAAGCAATAGAAAAGGCATACCCAGGGAAAAGTTACAGTGAAAATAAAAAGGTACAGATTAGAGTAATTGAATTACGAAGAGATTTCAGTGCAGGCTGAGGTAAAGCCAGACAAATTCAGCTCCTGAGCAATTGATCCTTCTCTGAAGCTGTGCCTCAGCATATGGAAAGCCACACAGAATGGGGCCACTCAGTCACACCCAGGACAGACTAAGGTACAAGCTTAAAAAGAGCTTTTTTTTTTTTACAGCAAAGCCAGGCTGTTTAGAACAGGAGGAAGGCAGAAGGCTTCATTGGCTTATACTCTATGTATATGTTATGTTCATTGACATACACTGTATGTATACGTTTATATGGTCCTTCTATATAAATAGATGAGAAAAACTACTCTAAAGATCCAAAAAGAAATCCACACATATCAGCTTCCTATGCCTACCACAAATATACCTCCTACCTACCACCCTTGGACTCAAATCCACGCTGTTCTTCAAGGTCTACTCTTCCAGCCATCCTTACCTATTCTGCTTTCCTAGGCTTCCAGGCTCTGGGGCAACACACCAGCACGCTCATCCCTGGTATGAAGGAAGTTTGATTAGAAGGCAGAGTAAATGTAGGCAAGTCAACAGCAATAAAGAACTGGGAAACAAAGTGCTCAGTCACAGAGCAATCCTGCACCACAGCTGTCTTCAGACACCGCTCTGTCAAATGGATTCCCATCTTCCCTCCCCACCCCGCAAGACCAAATGTCTCACTAATAGACAACAGTTAATCATCAGATGTGAAATTTGTCTCCCTTGATAAGGAGGCTTAGAGAACAGAACATTATGTAATGAGAACGTGTTTTGTAGCCAGGCAAACAACCAGATGACTGCAACATCACACTGAAAATTGTTTAACAAGATCCTTCATACCTACTGGTTTTCCACTCTAAAAAATACAGCTACAACCCAAAATTCACAAGGAATTTTGGTTAAATAAGCATTTCTCCATCCCAAAAGAACTTAAGATTTCAACTACCATGAAAACTATGAAAGTCAAAACGTGCTGATAAGTATTTCTTAAGGGTAAATGTAGTGCTGAAGACAGCTTAGAAATGTTAATGTGTTAAATTACTTCAAATGTTTAAACACACTGACATTGTCTGGAAATCATACCCACACCTCCAGCCTTACAAGCCATATTTCTCAGACCTTACTCAAATCTACAAACAGCAAGTCTCATCGCAATTCTCACCTTCCAGAGCTTCACTCTAATTGCTTAGATGCAAAACAGAAGCACAGAGCCCCCTGGATCTAACTGCATTTGGGGAATAATTTATATTAGAGATACACAGAAAAGCATACAGCCACAGGCTAACCATCAATATTATTGAGTCCTTTTACATCAAGAAATTTGGGGGAGCAAAAGGAAAGAAAGAGTATACGGAGAGTGTGCTCTCAGAGGTGACACAGCTTTCCTCATTACATGCCTAATAGAGGCAATAAGGGTTCACTAGGATCACCTGTCCTAGCCTGCCCTACGTGTAGCCCAGGAGACTTTCCCATACTAAGTCCTGTTCAAAATAGATGTCTTTAGAAAAAACATCCTTAGTAAACTAAGTTTTTTAATGACAAAAAACTTCAAGAATTTATTAGTCTAATGGGTGCTGTTACTTTAAAAAACTGCACTGTCTGTTCAGTCTCAGGACATCCAAATTCAAATTCCCAACACTGGATGTTGTTAAACCTTTTCTGGCCATTACGCCTCACCTTGGCATTTCTAGGCAATGATCCAATCACTTCTTTCATTCTTTTGGATCCACTCAAGACAACATATGCTCTGAGAGGCTGTACAGCCAGGAGCTTTTAAATATTTTATATACTGCAGCAGGCTGCACCTTGCACACAAATCTCTCACCTGAAGTGCAGTAACACTTGTGCACCTCAGGTCATTTTCCCATCTGCTCCTCTACCTTCTCACATTCGCATGAAGGGCTACTCCCTGGCTGACTGCCCATCGATCCTCCCAAGGCTTTCCAAAAATCCCTAACTCTGGGGCACAGAAACCCTTAACTCACTGGTCCTTGTGGTACGACTCCACGCTGGGTATGCTGAAACGCGTATTGGCTAGCTGTACTCAGTACCGACCAAGTAACCCAAACTACTTCACATAAGTGGTTCTCAGACTCCATCATTTACTCCTTTCTTTGTACAGGGATGTAATAAAATGCAAGTATAATAAGTAGACTGTGTTTTTCAAAGCAAAAACCTAGAAGAAAACTTTAGGTAGCGCACAGCCGAGAGCTGATCTTCACCTGAGCGCCACAGAGCCATTCACCTGCTCGGTGACGAAGAGGACAATTGAGCGCCCGTTCCTCATCGTGCCTTCCACTGAACAATAACCACAAACGGCATCACTGAGGGGCAAGATCCGCCACCTCCGATTTTCCCAGTAGCGAGAAAGCATTAAAAAATAAAACCCAACCAAACGTGCAAGCACCTCCCGTCGGGTTATCAACCCGCTCTCCGGGAAGCGCCCGCTCTCCGCGGGAGAAGCGGCGGGGCGGGGGGAGCCGGGCCCCAGCGCAGCCCCCGCTGCGGGGAGGGCTCCGGCGGGAGGCGCAGCCCCGCCACCGGGCAAGCCCGGCGAGGCCACCCGGCCGCGGCACTCGCTCGCCACCGGGACCGCGCCGCAGGCTCCCTCCTCCTCGTCCCTCTCGAGTCCTCGTCTCGGGGAAAAGAAATACCCAGAAGAGTTGCTATGAAGAGACAGGGACTCACCGGGAACCTGGGCAGGAGAAGAAAAATACACGGGAGCAGCGGCATCCCCGCCGCCGCCGCGGCGGCTGATGTCAACTCCGCAGCTCGGTGGAGCGGGGAGGTGAAGTCCCGCTCCCGCCGCCGCGGGGCTCCGCTCCCCTCCCCGGCAGGGAGGGCACACACACCACACCGAGCACGCACGGACCCGCACACACACTCACACACACACGGGATACGGGCGGGCTCACACCGACGCCCGCAGGTGCAGCCCTGCGGCAGCCCCGTCCCCGCCCGCAGCCCCGCTCTCCTCCCGCAGCCGCGGGGAGGGCTGGCGCCGCCCGGGGCGGCCTCACCGCCCAGCCGTCCCCCCCGTACCTCTCCGGCTGCTGCTCCGCCGCCGCTCGCCAGCGGCCGTCCTCCGGCAGCGCCGTGCCGCCCGCCGCCGCCCCGCAGCGCCCCACCCCGGCGGGAAGCGGCCGGGCCGGGGATGCGGAGAGGCAGCCGGGGCCGCCGCCGTCCCGCGCTGCGGGGAACGGAGCGGGGCGGAGCGGGGCCGGACGGGGGCGCCTCCGAGGCGGCCCCTCTCCTCCCGTTGCCCCTGCCCGCCCGGGGGTCCCCGCCGTGGGGTCCCGCTCCCCTTGCCGCCAGCGCAGGTCTCCCCTTCCGACGGGGACCCCCCTTCCCGCGGGCGGGAGCGCAGCGCTTCTGGCTGCGGTGGTTGCGCTGCCCTTTAATGTCACCGTCTCCTTTTCAGCGGTGTTTTAGTTGTGTGGAGCTAGCAGCTCGGGAGGCGAGGCAGTGATTTCTCAGAATAGGTCTGGAAAGGGCGGGGGGAAAAGTATTTACAGTTTTAGGATTTTTCAACCACAGTAGCTGTATCTGTTCTGTGCACGGGGTGAGGGACGCATCCAAAGGGTAAAATAGCATGTAAGTGTCCCAGCTGTCCTCCCTACAGCTATATACAATAGCTCTTAAGCTTTATGACCATCACTTTTAATGGTTCAAGTGAGCTAGATTTATCAAACAGCTGCAAGTATTACAAAATATTCCAAATTTCAAAAGTAAGCAAGCAAAACAGCATCTTGATTCATCCAGATGAATTGAATGATTCATTCGCCCTCATAGGCATCCTCAGGCACCTGAAGAGCTCACATAGCAGGCATCTAGGAAAGATAAGGAAAATAATTTGCACTCCTGTGTATTTCCTAACATGCTAAAATATGGTTTTGGTGCAGTAAAAAGAGCTAGGTCGTGTGAAAATATTTAAGAGCTTTTCTTTTTCATAGCTGTAACTGACTTTAAAACTGATTTAGTTTTATCCCTTTCAAAAAATGGCAGTACACGCAACCAAAATCTCCTGCTTGGCTTTCACGCATCAAATTTGCGCATAAAAATTGCAGTTTATGCACAATAGCAATGTAACATTACTTGTTACCTTCAAATTCCTAGTGTTGCATTTTTTAAAAACTACAGCACTTGTATTATTCCAAATGATGCGTATGTTGGCAAATTTATCCTTAGGAGGTGCAATGTTTACTCAGTTAGTACATAAATACAACCCCTCTGAAGGCTAATTTGAGTTTGCTACATGTTATACTCACAACATCGTTCTTTGACTTGTTGAGGAAAAGCTATTGAAAGGATCTTTTCTAAATTAAATGCTCAGGTATGTCATTTGTAATCAGCAGACTAACACATTGTCTCTATAACAGTGTGAATCATTATCAAAAAAGATACACAGCTGAATATACTCTGTAAGGCATGATTTAATTTTAAATATTAAAACAACAGCTTCAGATTTATGTGGGTTTTTTACAGTTTTGTCTTATAAATGGGGGGGGGGGCTGGTGAAAGGAAGGGTTAATATCCCTTTGCACAGCAGCCTGGGAGCTCAGATACAGCGTTATCACCCAGGATACCCAAGTACAAGGGGAATTTCTAAGAAACATCACAGACTTTCTGTGTTTCTGTTGGGATATAAAGCAGCAGTTCTTAGAGGCTGGAGAACCATATTATTTCGGTAGCGCTGCCCTATGCCAATCCATATTTATTAAGCACCCTTTGTGATCTATAACAGACCCCACGAACCAAGGGCTTTATAAATCAGGATTACAGAAATCTGTGGCATGTTTAGAAGAAAGGTAAATTATTCTTGCTATTATTTCATCGGTGACTTCAATCTCCATCACTAACACTTGCATCACTGTAAAGGACCACCCCACCATGGTCCCAGGCTGCGGCTTTATTAGGAATGACTTGCAGTGCTCATGGCCCTTTTCCAGAGTGCTATGGCAACTCTCTTGTCCTCTGGGACGGCAGTTTTCAGTTGATTTTCTTCTCTGGATACAGAATTGCTAACTCTGCACACCAGAAATCAAGGAACTTAAACATTTATTGATATCCTGGTTCACACAGGCACATCTTCCAAACATGAAGAACTTGCACAAATTACCCATTCAGCTCAATAACTTTAATGAACAAAACCTAGTTTGCTTTCATTTCGGGCAGCATTACAAAGTGCTCTGCAAGCTTTTATTTATCCTCACCTTCATCTAATCTATCCGTAAATATCAGAAAACGAGGCTATTGATGCAATTTACTAAACCAAAAGGTTTTGAGTAAGAAATCATGTGGCATGAAGTAGAAAAGAGATTTTTTCAAAAGCACCCATAGTTGTTAACAGCGAGAACTGCCGTGGGATAACTATTTACTTTTCACTCCTAAATAACACAGGTGCTAGGAGCAGAATTTGAGAACAAAATTTTAAAGGAAAGCTTTGTCGAGGAAGTTGAGATATGCAAGTACTCATCGTCCAGCTGAGCATTCCCTGGGCTATTTTCCACAAGTATAACTGCAGCGGTAATGAAGAGAGAGGAGCGTGCCTTTTACTGATTCTCATCGCTCAAGGTTTTGAGCTGTCGCTTGGTGGAGGTCTTCACAAAAAAACCCAGAGACTTCAGCAATGCCTTCCGTCGGTCAGAAAGTTATTGAAGCTACTTCAATAGAAGTGTCCTATTGCTGTGTATTTTTTGCAGCGGTTTGGGATCTTGTACGTTCTGCATTTTAAATGAAGAACTTCTTGGCATTTCTGCAAAAAGGCTCCCTGTTCAAATTTTAATGGGGCTTGTGATACTGATGTGCTTCTCTCCACTGCCAGTTAAAAGGGGAAAAAAGTCAGATTTATGTTTGGGAAAAATGGCCGTTATGATATACTAATGTATAATAAAGCAAAATAATATTTCAAGAAATACAGAAACTGCTACAGAAGCAGTAGCACCACTATGTTTTTTTAAGCCATTCATCAGCTTGTTCAGCATTCCTTCTTGAAAGAAGATAGATGTATTCAATGTTATTATGCCTGCTGTTTTAATTTTATTAACCCATATTTAATTTCATTTGTGACTGTTTCTTCACAATTCCTGCTTGATGAGTGTGTGACATATGGGGTTTGTTGGAATTCCACATAACCCTGTCAACCATGTTTTTTTCAGTGTGCATCATGAATGTTCATGAGACCAGTGCAACCAAGTAGCCATGGGATCCAGACCCACCTGCTTTTCTTAGGATTTGGGTTTTGTGTTTCTAACAATAGCATTGGGTCAATCGCAAGTCAGACGTTCTTGTTGCTGAGCTTACTTGCCCCACCATTTTTACTTACATGACATGAAGAGGTTTTCTCATTACAAAGCCAAGAAACTTATCTCTGAGAGAAAAGTAAGTAATATTTTTCAAGCTTCATTCCAGTTATTCACTGTCATCTTTGCCTTCTCTTCCTCTCCACACAGAACAAGTGATGTCAAAGGCAGGATGAGGATGCAGAAGATGTTATACAAGTAGAATGAAGCCTTCCCTTGTACAAGGCGGCAACATTTTGAAAAGGCAATTATTTAAGGTTTTTCTTAATGTTAGTTACTACATGAATAGGAAAATTACATGTCACAGGCTTAGAAATGAAAAAGGGGGAGCCGATGTCATTAGCTGAGACACGGCCATTTCTGTTTCAGCCAGTGAAAAGACTTAGAAAAGCAGGTATTTACAAAAAGCTTTTCAGGGTAATTACAGTGTCTCCTGTTTTTTTTAAAGGAGAAGTTAAAAGCGGTCTTAGAGATATATCAAATGCAGCAACACATTTGTACTTCTCTTTCTCACATCATAAAGTGAGGAATCTATTTGCTTGCTCCTGCTTTTCTTTAGTACATTTACAAGAAAAAGAATAAGAGAACGCACTTATTGGCATCTCGCTGTGTTATGTTAAGCCAATATTTAAATTACTGCCTAGAATGAACTCATGCAAGCTAAAGGAATGCTTTACACAGCCCCCATTACTGTGTGTACCATTTACTTAGACAATTATTTTGGTGTCAGCTATGGCGTTCTTTGCACAAGCAAGTACTATGCAAAGTGAGCAAGAGCTGTGGAATGGAATGTTGCATAAAGAAATGTTCAGTTAATATCCAGGTGCCCTGTGTTCCACAGTAGGACATCAAGAAGTGTTCCTCAAGGCAACACTGAAGGAACCATTAAAAGAACTTGAACAAGTGTGATGCACTAATTTCATCCTAAATGTACTGAGGTACTTTTAAAAATTACCATTTTACTTCAAAATAGCTAGCTACAGTTCTATCAATTAGTAAATCCATCAGTAAAGCATCTGTATTTTTCACAAATGTTTTAGTGCAAAGAATTTTAATGGCCTCTACAAAATACAGGAACATTTCATGAAACCAGTTGATTTCCCATACCTAAAATTTGTAAGGTTCATCAAGAAGATAGCTCAAGTCACCTAAACATTAGTAATCATCTAATTAATTGTCAATTGACAAGATTTAGGACTTCAGAAGATGCAGAGGAAAACAACAAAAACACACCTAAAATTTCCCACAATAGAGAATAAGCAGAAAGAGTCTTCTCCTAGCTCATTAATTATTTTTTCTCGCACTTAACCTCAATGTTTTTGCTGGAGCTGTGAAGAGTTACGCCATTTCTTCTAACAAAACCTCCCCAAAACTCTACATGATAACTGTAGTTACTTTGGCTGAAAACACATACAGAGCACCCTTAGAGCCTGTCAATAATATCTGGCTAGCAAAAATTTCTAGGGCTTCAGGCAAAACTCTTCTTTTCCCTCTGTCTGCTGTCACTGAACTACCTTAGGGTCAAGATGTTTCACCAGTGTCTTTGCATCACCTTGATCTACTGTATAAATACATGCCGAGCAGAAAATGAGTCTGTAAAACTACAGGGTTCATGGACTGGATTAACACAGTGTACCAACTGATCCTCAAATTTGTCTTTCATCTGTGGAAGTATTATGCCGCAAGCAAAGGTATTTGTTGACACCAACACCAAACATTTAAAGCATGCTTTATACACCAATGCTTTGCATTCTGGTCAGAAGCTGAAAGGACAGTTTAGCTCAAACAAATTGGTTCAACTTGTCCTTGACACGAAGCACAGCTTAGGAAGCGAGAAGCTGCATTCTGCATTTGAAACAGGGTTTGGAAAAATAACTAAGGCGGCAAACATATCTTCACAGTAAAAAAATGCTTCCATTTATTTTATAAAAGAATTCTTTACCCTTTGGAAAACTCATTGACATGGCAAGAGTCACTAATTTGTCTTTCTTTCACTTGCATTATGTTTTGCTCAAAGCACTTGTTCACAGTTGTAGCCTTATGAGGTAATTTTTGCTAAGAGAAAAGCTGTCATCTTGACCAAAGTGTTTCTTCAACATGTTTAATGACTTACAAACACAGCCTAACTGTGTTGCCTTGAACACTAGAAATAGATAATAAATCCTATAGGCACTTTTCTATGCAGACATCCACTTTTCTGTTCTGAGAAAGCTCATTTTCCAAAGTAAGCTCTGCTTCTGGGAGTCCTTAGGGCACAACCACATCTCTTTGCTGCCCGTCCCTCCCTTCACACATGAAGATAACTGCTAGTCCCTGTATTTCCAGTTCAGAGAAGCCCGTTAGTCCAAAAAATTAGTTTCTTTTCATGCTTTTCTGTGGTATGTTGGACGGTAGTTTGGACAATCGTTTTTATTGTTTCAGCCAGAATGACAAAAAGGAGCGTTCAATGTCTCTTCCCTTTTAGCTGGAATAAATGTTCATTGCCTTAAAGCAGGACTGTGACAGGCAAGAATCATTAAGATTTCTTGCTGCCTAACAGTAGCTCCTAGTACAGGTATAGATAAACAATTACTATTTAAAAAGATAATTTTTAAAAATTCTTTTGGTACCTGGGGAAAATGAGCTCGTGTTTGGTTAAAAGGCTATGTTTATTTAATAGTTTGCAGCCACCGAAAGGGGAAACCCACTATTTACTACCTTTTTTTCTGTTCTTCAATAATGTTCTCCCTTGCTCTGCTGTCTGCCTGACTTCTTAGCAAGTCAGTGCAGAAAATTAGCAGAAAGTTGCTCAGTTTTTGCTGCTACTGATTTAGTGAGCCACATCCCCTGGGTGAGGGGTCAGCGGAGGACCCGAGCCTCTGCCAGGGAAGGCAGAGCTGTGCTGCTGAGGAAGGCAACTGAGGGGAGAGGGGCTGGACCACTCCATCTGCTGCCACTGAGCCTTCACATCAGCTCCGCTGTCTCGTGGTGTTTGCTCCACCTTAAAAATAATGTGTGTTTGGGTTTTTTTCGGAACAACAAGAAAAAAATAAGATCACCAAAATGTAAAGCCGTCCATGTACCATTCTGGACAGCTTTTAATTCAACATCTAGTGGTATGGCATTTTACATCACCTGTATTAAGAACAATGTCAGGAACACATCCCAGTCCTGTAACGGTTATTTTCACCTCGGTAAAGCAAATAATAGCTTAAAAGGTAAGTGCTCTGGTCATGGTAAAGAACCACACGTTTTATTAAACTTTCATGCAATTAAGGTCTTGCATTCAAGAAAAGGACAGCAGTGTGCCTGCTTTTAGCAGCTGATGCTGCAGCATTTCTAAATTATAAAAGACTGAGATTAAGAGATTTTTATGCATAGTACACAATAACAAAATTCATAGACTAGATTTTTTTAAACAAGTACTGTTTAAAACAGTTCTTATTTTTACTTAAATGTTTATACATCACAAAACCTGTCGTCTTCAAACATGCATGTTGTAGGAGTTTTTGGACATAAGCTCTCATAATTTATAATCTTACAGCAGCATTATGATGACTGCTTGAATAACATTTAAAACACCACCATATTCCATGCATTTTAAGACATTATTTAATATCATTTAACAAGCTCAAAGGAAGAGTTAGAAACACATGAACAGGCAGTCTTGGCAGCCTTTGATGTTTACACAATAAGCTTACCGAAGGTCATTTTCTTTACCACACATTACCATTTTCAGAAATCTTGATAAATTGAAGAGTTGTCTCAGAAATAATTCAAATTTATGAGCCTTCACAGTCATACAAATAGCCTCACTAAAACTTTATTTATTTCTGGTTCTCTAACTTCAAAGGTTACCCACGTACCTAAGTAAACCAAATAGCAATTGAGAATTTCAATACAGGGATCACACATTGCTCATGAACCATCTGTGGTGACTTTTGATTTGTAGGAGGAAGTCATTCAATAAATTTTGAACAAAAAGATCCATAACAATTCTAAACTGAACCCAGCCTATTTCTATTTCTATGTTTTAAAAAAAAAGTTAATAAACTCATTCAATTTATTTAAGGTACTTAGTTTTAAATTTTGATCACAAGCAATTCCCACTAAATTCCCTTGCACATTGTTTTGCTAACTTTTTTGGAAAAGTAAAACGTATTCTATAATGCTCATTTGATCTACTTGGGAAACCGAGTCTTTTCCAATCACACACACAATTATATACTGAATTTCTAAATCCAGAGTTATGGCTACAATTGGTCCAAAAGATGTTAATACAGAGTAATGCTTTATAACAGATGTAAAAAATTAGTAACACGTCCTAAATATAGTGTCCCTTGCCTTTGACCAGTTAGATATATTCTCATTTCCTTATCTTACTGGAACAAAGGCATCACTTTCAGAACAAGAAAAACAAGCCATAGGATGAAGAATGCTTAGTCATATCATCTGTGCTAGGTTTTTGCTTCATTGTTCTGCTCTTTACCTGTTCCTGCTGTTCCTGTTTTGTATTTGTCAAATTCTGAGAAAAATGACTGAAGTGGAACAAATGATAAACAGCACATGCATCCTCCTCTCATGCTCTAAGAAAGTTGATATTCAAAGGCCTTCAAATAATACCTTCCACCCTCCTGCCTTTTTTTGTGTCTCTCATTACCGAGTATTACTGAATAAAGCCGTGCTGACAGTTATTCCGTAACACAGAGTACAGCCCGTGGTTTGGAGAAACGTGTCGCCTGCAGAAGTAGACGGGGAGCCCTGGCCGCAGCACGCTGTGGGTGGTAGTTGTGCTGGGCTGACCCTGCCTGGCTGCCAGACACCCACCCAGCCGCTCCACCACTCTCCTCCTCGGGGCTGGGGGAGAAGATAAGATGGAAAAGCCTGCAGGTCAAGATAAGGACAGGGTGATCACTCACTAACTACTGTCAGGAGCAAAGCAGATGACTTGGGGAAAATTAATTTTATCTATTGCCCATTAAAAATAGAGTAGGATGGTGAGAAACAAGGATGAAACTAAACCCACCTTCGCTCTTAACCCTCTCCTTCCCAGGCTCAACCTCACTCCTTTGTTCCCGACTCTTGTACCTCCTCCCCACTAAGCGTCACAGGCGGATGAGGAACAGTGGTGGCGGTCAGTCCATACCAGCTCCTCTCTGCTGCTCCTTCCTCCTCACTCTTTTCCCCTGCTCCAGCATGAGGTCCCTCCCATGGGATACAGTCCTTCACAAAGCTCTCCAACGTAGGTCCTTCCCACAGGCTGCAGTTCTTCAGGAACTGCTCCAGCATGTGGCCTTTTCCAGGTGCTACCGTCTTTCCTGAACAGACTGATCCTGCATGCGCTCCTCTCCACGGACCACAGCTCCTGCCGGGAGCCTGGCCCTGCATGAGCTCTCCATGGGCTGCAGCTTCCTTCAGGGTATGTCCACCTGCGCCAGCATGGGGTCCTCCATGGGCTGCAGTGTGCATATCTGCTCTGGCACGGTCATGCAGGGGCTGCAGGGGGACAACCTGTGTCACCATGGTCTTCTCCACAGGCTGCAGGGGAATCTCTGCTCTGGCAGCTGGAACACCTCCTCCACCTCCTTCTTCACCAACCTTGGTGTCTGCAGGGCTGTTTCACATTTTTTCTCACTTCTTTCTCTCACAGCTGCTGCACAGTGTTTTCTACCCTTTCTTAAACACGTTATCCCAGAGGCACCACCAGCTTGCCTGAGAGGCCCAGCTTTGGGCAGCGGCGGATCCATTTTCAAGCAAGCTGGAACCAGCTGTGTCTGACATGAGGGCAGCTCCTGGTGTCTTCTCACAGAGGCCACCCCTCCAGCCCCTCAACCGCTGCCAGCGCTTTACCATGTAAACCCAGTCCAGAAGGTTTGTGCCATTATCTGGGACCTCTGTGCCCGCACAGAAGGAAACAAAACGGGAAGTCAGATCCCTGTGTTAAGCCAAAAGCATGGTGTTCTCTCTCTAGGTAAGAATTTGCCTTTTTCCTAAAAGCAGCAAAGGCAGAACTGTGCTCAAAGACCACCCATTGATATAATCAACCAGCCTAAACCCCCTTATCTCTTCCTTTGAGGCTAGCATTTATATTTAAAAACTATAGAGATTAATTAGATATGTCACTAACTTTTCTTACATGCGAAGAAAAATACTGAAGAGCTTGTTCCAGGAGAGCTCTTCTTCGTGTCCTCTCCCCTCTTTTCTTTTCTCCTCAGCTTTAATTTTGGAGAGGGTAGAAGGTTTTATGAACATGAAAATTCTGCAAACATCCTTAAGGGCAGGTAACAGCTTCTCCTGAGGTAGTTCATTGCACATGCATAGCAGCATTCAGTTCTTCAGACAATCTCATTCTACATTTTTGTTAGTACCTTGTCCTATCTTCATCAAACACTTTTCCTTCTTTATTGTCAGATATGCTTGTTGGTAGTAGTTGGCTGCTAGCTCCAGCGTGTGTGTGCAGTATGGACCAGTGCAAGTTGTTTTCATCACAGATTGTTTTGTCCTGTCATGAAAGCCACAACAAATCTATTGCCTTCAGCAAGCAGGTGACAAGTTCCCACAAATTGCATTTCATTTTGAAATTTGAATTTCTGCCAAAACTGTAAGGTCTGAAATGTCAGCATTTCCTATGGAACAGAAACTCTAATTGTCAATCAGCTTTTATCTCAAGTGAAACGTTTGTACATTTGCCTGGGCACAAGGACATGACACTGTTCTGTCTGCTTCATGCTAGAGTAAGTTTCAAAGCGTAGGACATGAAGGAGGCAAGCGCTCTGCTCCCCTTCCAGCTCAGTAGTTTCTGTTTGAATAGTGATGTCACATAGGAATAATGCTTCTGATTTCCTGTATTAGAATGGCTCCAGCATTAGTTTGCGATAAGCCTTTATAAGAAACTTAATCCTAGGGTTGCAAGAAGGGGTGTGACTTTTTTTTTCTATGCTAGAGTATCTTTCATTTTGCCAGTGGGATTCACAGCTATTTGTTGACCAGCAGAGGCATTTTGAAATTCAGGTACGCTGGGCTTTGTGTTCTAAAATGCTCCATGCTGACTGTCAACTTCTTGTCCCCTCCCCACCATGCTTCTCCTCCCTTCTTGTCTGCCTGTCTGTCTGTCTCAGCCTATCCTGTCCATACCATCTTCAGATGTAACACCCTCCCTCGATTCTGTTTCTCCGATGGTGGCTTTTCTTTTTGAGGCACTGAGGTTACTCCCCGCTGGTTGCTCTCTGGTTGCCTGAACACACAAGAGTTTTCAGGAGTACTTGAGAAAAGAAGAGTTCCAAGTGCTCTCATTAGTACTAAGCGCCCCAGATTCATCTGCAGCTACCAGTTGATGTGTTGCAGCGCATTACAGGGGCCCTGGTCCGCCAACCGTGCAGACCACTGCCCTGTTTATCAATGCCACAGTTTTGCCTGGGCAGGGTGCCCAGGGTGCTGGGAGGCAGGGGATCTGAGCATGGGAAAGGGAAGGCGTTTATGTAACACACTTACTCCTGAGATGAAATAAGGATGCCACCCAACTACACATCAATACCTGGGAAGCAGAAAGCATTCCCATAACAGACATAGCCCTAATGGACTTCAGAAGCAGCAGCTGAATGCAAAGTCCTGTTGTGTTCATGTAGCTAATGGGCAGAGCATAGACTGACAGCACATTCAGTAAAAATAGAATTTTTAATTAAATAATGACGGTGACCTCTAACAAACTTACTCTAAAAATCATAGAATGATAGAATGATAGAATCATGGAGTGGTTTAGGTTGGAAGGGACCTTAAAGATCATCTAGTTCCAGCGCCCCTGCCACGGGCACAGACACCTTCCACTAGACCAGGTTACTCAAAGCCCCATCCAACCTGGCCTTGAACACTTCCAGGGATGGGGCCTCCCCAGCTGCCCTGGACAACCTGTTCCAGTGCCTCACCACCCTCAGAATAAAGAATTTATTCCTAATATCTAATCTAAATCTACCCTCTTTCAGTTCAAAACCTTTACCCCTGTGCAAATGTGCAAACAGTTTTCCGGAGATTTATAACTGGACCTGTTTGGGTGACTTTTCGTAAAACTCTTCTAACATTTCCTCTTTGGATGACCTGCTTGCCAAGTAAGTATTTTTTTTTTCTTCTAGAGCATAAAGGTGCTAGACTTTCTAAAAACAAAATGCTGTAAAAACTATCTGTCTTTTTACTGTGATGAAAATAAAATATTTTTTCCTTAGCTTCATTTTAGGAAGTATCCTAGCCAGTTTTGCACTGATCTTCCAAAAATACTCAGCGTGAAGTAGCAAATTACATAGACAGTTTTTGACCAAATAGCTGAAGTTTGGAAGCATTCTCAATTAAATGAAGTCTTGCGATCGAAACCCCTAAATAACTAGCAGCAGTACTACAAAATGATATATAAAAAATAGAACATTTTGCATATCAGCACATTAAGAAAGGTATTAATTCTTATTCCTCCTAAAGCTCTTAGTACCATACATTCAAGGACAAAAAGCACATAAATCAAAGCACAGTGTAAGTAAGCATGTGCTTTTAGTTTGTTCCTTTGAAGAGATTTCATTAGATCATTTACTTTTACCAATTATGGTCTTATTGCAAGTTTTAAAAATGTGTGGCATCAGAAAATTCTATATAGTTAGAAGAGATATCTAACTTGAGTAAAATATTGTTGCTTCATTCTCATTTCAAAAACATCGTGTAAGCTACGCTTACAGAAAATAACATTATAAAAATCCAAGTAATACGAATCATGAAACAGAATTAAAACTTCCTATTTATTCATTTATCAGATCTCCTAACACCAACGTTAATGTTTTGGATCATTTAAGCGGGTGAGCCACTACAATGGGTGCTATGCAAACTTATTAGCACTGGAAAATTATCCTACCTTGACATACATCTTAAACACTGACTACAGACAGTAAATATTTAGGGCATTTAACAGTGGCAGCTGGTCAAGTTTAACCCTAAAATCGGCTGTGTACAGCGTAATATCCAAAGCTGACCTGACAAATCAAATCAGCCTCCAAGGAAGCCCACGTGGACTTGCAATACAGCCACTCCCATTCGGGACCGAGCACACGCCCTGCTCTCAGCAGCCCAAGGGACCAAAGGCAGATGGGGTAGCGGATGTGGCAGCAGCAATTCCAGCTCCATGCTTTGTTCCACAGGGCTGGGCTAAGCCATTTGCACAGGCTGGGTGCTGTACTGCTGTTCTCACTTGGGATCACGTGATTTTCCAGCACCGTGACAATTCCAAATACACAGAATCTGGTTTGACAGAACATTTGTACCTATGGAAATACCAATGTCTCTGACAATTCACTAAGAATTTATTAAACAATTGTTGAGCCGGCATTCAGATCTTCAAAGGAGTTCTGGCAAGTCACAGAATCACAGAGGTTGGAAGGGACCTCTGGAGATCATCTAGTCCAACCCCCCTGCCAGAGCAGGGTCACCTACAGCAGGTTGCACAGGACGGCGTCCTGGCGGGTTTGGAATGTCTCCAGAGTCGGAGACTCCACCACCTCTCTGGGCAGCCTGTTCCAGTGCTCTGCCACCCTCAAAGGAAAGAAGTTCCTCCTCATGTTTAGATGGAACTTCCTACGTTCAAGTTTGTGCCCATTACCTCTTGTCCTATCACTGGGCACCACTGAAAAAACACTGGTGCCATCCTCCCGGCACCCTCCCTTTAATTATTTATAGGCATTGATGAGATCTCCCCT
>VFFE01008902.1:363917-414817 GCA_008921705.1 Burhinus oedicnemus | reverse complement strand
AAAAAAAAAAAAAAAAAAAAAAAAAAAAAAAAAAAAAAAAAAAAAAAAAAACAACCCAAAAAAACCCCAAACACCAGAACAACTAGAAGTTGTGATGATGAGGGTTCTGCTTATCTTACCACGAATGAAAAGAGCATTCACATTACTCCTGACAAAAGAGCAGGGGAGTTTTGCTCTCCCTTTGCTTCTTGGCTAAGAGGGCTCTGAACATACAAAACACGCAGGACTGCAATCAATCACTGCGACAGTGGGAAGCTGGAGGGATATAAAGACACTTCTGTACTTGTAACTTGCATTATTTTCCTCCTTTTTTTTGTCTGTTTGATCTATGGGACTGTACCTCTTTAGGGTCAAGAAAATACAGCACGTAGTTCAAAGGGTTTGAACCATGTGCTCAAGCACTATCCTAACAATAAAAAGCTCAGACAACATACAGTTAGTTAAACTGGGAGTGCAGTAACGAATGCTCTTACAATATCTAGCTGTGAAACGAGCACAGTGCTAAGATCACAAGCAGAAATAGGGTAGGCACATTTTGTGGGCTTACCCTAAAAAGCAGAATCTGAATCATATTTAGCTCAGTACATGGGAGAATAACCAGGCGCAAGAGTAGGAAATTACAAAATAGTGGATTAAGGTTGGATATCCAACAACCTTCCTGGCAGAAAAATCTCCCATATTAGAAAATAGTTCTCAGGAGAAGCAAAGGAAACCTTGACATTTGACATAATTAAAAGGAAAGAGAAAAGACACTACAACATACACTGGTTGGAACAAACAGCATTGGCAGGCGGACAGCTCATGATCTAATGAAAGGTTATTTGCCATTTTTAACTTGCATGGTTCCATACAATGTGGGGGGGGAGGAAAGAGGGGTCATGAAAATGATTTTTGGCTACTAGCTGGACTGGTATAACAAATTCAGGACAGCTTTAGGCCACAGGTTGATGAAAAGTAAGAAAAAAATTACTTTCATTTAGTCATTTAAAAGACAAAGCTGCTTCTTAAATGTCAATTGTAGGAACATTAAATAAGGAAAAAATCCACTGCAGATGCTCCAGAAAGCAATGACATTTTTAACAAGTGCTATAACACCTTATAACATCTCTAAGCTGATGGATCTTGTCCAGCATTTGCATTTGATGAGGAACAGTATTTATTAGCCTTGTCCTTGGTCTTCTTGGGTTTTTTTGATTTTTTTTCCATCACAGGTATGTCAACCTCACGATATTTGCAAAAATAGCAATGCAGATTCTGCCATGCCAGATCTAATACTCCTGCTTCAGATACATAAAATAGCTTGAAAATGCAAAAGTAGCAAAGATGTGCTCTAACTATTTCTCTACACAAGACCTTTCGTGATCTCAAATGTCAGTAAATAAGCTGTTTTTAAATCTTAGGATTGAGCAAGGTCCTTTCAGTTTACCAGATGAGGCAAATCCTTCCACTGCATACATACGTTCACTACGAGTCTGTTGTCCTTCATCACAGACTGCAGTTTTTCTCTCAGTAACAAAAATATCCCAGCCTGTGTGGTACTACATCTACTCCACTTGACAATCCAGGCAACTGTTTTAAAAACAGAGAACTCTGGGCTGAACAGCACGAGAGACCTAAAAAAGTGCTGCAAATGCATTTTGATAACTCTTGGCAAGCTAAGCGCTTAACTGTGCTCAAGGAACTAGGCTATAATTTATGCTGTCAACTAGTTTCAAGGGCACACTAATGACAACCAAGTATTGCCAGGGAACAAAGCAGTTCCCATCATGTTCCCTTCCTTCTGGCCACAGAACAGGGGCAAGGAGCTGGCAGACCAAGTTGGTTTCACAGCAGATACTCATCCTCTTCCCTGAAGACATCCTCTTTGGCTAGCAGGGTTACATTACAGGCAACTTCTGCTAGCTGCAGAAAGCATCCCCAATATGGGAAAATTTTTAATAATATGGATTTATTTTTTTAAAAAAATCCATTATTTCTTTTTAAATATGCATTCTCTTTAGTTGGTACAGAAGAACCATCAGTATTCTCTGGGTATTTACAGTCACTTCCTATTTTCTTTTCTTCTAAGGTTTTAGGAGCTATCATTGCCATCATTTGCAACCCGCTGTTATACATTGTGTGCAATACAGACCAGCAGCGTTAGGAAGCATTGTGTACTCAATTTTCTTTGAAAAGTAATTAACTCAATTTTAATATACATGTAATGGCACTTTTTATCAAGACCAACCATTTAATAACTTTGTAAACTACCTCTTTTCACTTAAGATTACAATCCCGATGAATTTTCATTTTTTTAAATTCTCTTCAACAGAAACAAAATCTGATGCAAATTTACATCACACTCCATACACAGAATTAAGTTACATTCTTACTGGACCTATCTGCGAAATTTAGAAAGAATGTTTAGGAAGAATTGAGAAATACAACTTTAGTGAAATCTGCTTTGATTCTTTCTCCACCACCTTCTGTTCCCATTACAGTCACAAACAAGTCAATTAACCTTCCCACGCACCACTTCCCCCCACAAAAACGTGTACAGTGCTGCCTGCCTGTTTTACAGGAGCACTAGGAGTTTCAGAACATGCAAAGCTCACCCTAACCCACAGGCAAACAGCCTCCAGTGCAAAGCTGTTATATAATTAAAGACGTGCCCTGTTAAAAGAAGTTAGCATTTAATGACAAATTTCAAAATTAGTAACAAAATGTGTACACGCTCAGGTACACGCCCTTATTTGAAAAACTTCCTATCAGAAAGCTCAGGAAAAAAATATTCTGGTCTTGCAAAGTGCCCACAATTGTCAGATGATTTTAAATCCCTCCTGTGCCTGTGGGAATTCATAGTGCCCTGCACTTGGCAGGTCCAGACCATCCGACACAGTGCTTTCTGCACGCGGTATATTCATGTCTCATAAGCATTCATGATTTATTCACTGAAGACGTGTGCTCATTTCTGTTTTCCCATTACTGAGAAAAATACCACAGGAGATAACAGACTTGGATCCATGTGAAGTGGAGCAGTAGCAGTTAACAAGCACGTGGAATAGTTATTTTCAGCAATACTTGTTAATATTCTGTCCTTTAGGTGGAAAATCAGTTTTAAGAAATCAAATGAACACACAAAAGCAGACTGTGAACAGAGTCATTATAAAGTTTGTGGGTACTTTCACAATGCCAACTTAGGTAACTGGAACTGAAAAAGAAATGGAAAGTAAGACAAGGTATGAAACAAATCGGGCCAAAAAGCTGTCCCCACATCCATGAATTCCTAAAGCACAAGGAAAACAATTACAGAAGTTGGGGCACGTGAAATTCTAACATCTGACGCAAATATTTGGAAAGAGATGGGAGAAAGGAGAAACAATGCAAAAATTCCAAATCCCCCTAATATATTAAACTCTGAGCAATCTAAAAAGAAAGTGTCTTACCTCAAGTTTACATGCCCTGTCCCTGCTGAGGGGTTCCAAAGGAAAACTCAGGTTATTCGCTTCTGCCAGGGAACGCAAATCAAAATAATACTTGGCATAAACACTGGAGGGAACATTAATATTGAACTGCAACAGCTCAAGAAACTGGCGTTCCAGCTCATTCCTGTAGAAAGAAGATAAATATGAAAACACATTTCAGACGGTGCATTCTGAATGTAATTTACATTAAATTGCAAACAGTACACACCAAGTTCATTTCTTATTCTTGCCAGACGCAATTATCCTAGCCTAAGGTTTGACCTAGTCTACCAAGTTCTATTGGCATGTGTACACCAGCGAGGAATATGAAAGATGCTGCACCTTGCAGCTGCTACTGCGATGCCAATCAAAGCCAGATACAAACTTTTCCTAGCGGAAAGGCACCTTTATCAGTTTAGCTAAGACAATCTGGGAAAGAAAAGCTAGCAGGAAAAAACATTTTCCTGTAGTTTCTGCTGTACCTCCACTAGGTGGATCTGCACACACAGCTATTCAAACACAAAATACAGACATGCCCTAAATTTGTCAGTCATCTCTCATAAATGCTGCAAATTACTCTTAAAACCTAAATTACTGGAGAACTTATTTACTCTCTTCAGCCTTTCATAATCAATCAACTAGTCATGGAAAACCTGACTTTTTCAGCATACTGTTTTATCTTTCTTTAGGAACACAGTGAAGCAACTTTTCCCTAGGACGTGCAATCAAAATTCAGTGGTGATCATTTGTTTTTCAGTACCTAAAACAAATGTGTTTGTCAAAATACCCAATAAGAACAGAGGTCCAATTTGAGCTCCTACCCCGTGAAAACTTTGGTATAGCAATACATTATTACCTACACCAGTACATTAAAAAGTATGTTAAGAAATAAGCAAGTCAACAAAATTAAGGACTGGAAATTTTCATAAATTGCATGGTAACTAGACATCCTACACAAAACTTACGCAGGGACATACGATATATTCAGAACAGTGATTTAAAAAAATAAAAAAATAACTGGGTGGTAAAAGCTGCACACATTTGCTGAGGAGTGTAAGGACCGCACAGCTGTGCTACCAGCAGGTATTGACTGACTATCATATTGCATTTAAGTTACATTTTGGCTGCACTGTGAGTGTGCAAGGAATGTGCAGGCAGTTGGCAACCAAAGAGGAAGAATCTGAAGATAAAAAGAAGAAGTACTGGTACAGCAGTTTTTCAACACTGAATGATTTTTCTTCTTCTGACTCTTTATTCTTACATCACTTACATCATAACCACTGTCCTTCCTTACCTTCACTCTTTCTCTGCCAAATTTCTATGTTTACATAATGATAAATATTAATTAACATTAAAAGACTACCTAAAAGCTGGATATGGACTCCTTGGCATGAATTCACACTGTTGAATATTCTAGCTTTTAAAAAATCTAGATTAAGAAAATTACATTTTAAGACGTCTATCAATAAATACAGAGGATTATCTTTAAATGTCCTTTTATACTGCCAAGATTTTAATTTCTGCAAGCTAAGCCTAAAGGTCTATGTTAAGGATAAATTTGGAAAAACTGGCAGCAGGAATATAAACATCAGGTCAACAAGCACTAAAAACTTTGCCAGAGGATTCACAAGGAGCCCCAAACACAAAGCCCACGAGCCAGATCACCAAGTGCCATATAGAGAGCACAGACTGCCCAAAGGCTTCTGGTTTTGCAGACTGTGAGAACCCGAAAATCTCTAAGAAAAGGTTAAGAAGCTAAAATCACTGATGCCGAGGACTCATCACAGTTTGGCTTAGGGAACGTGCAGTGCAGAAGGAGGGCTGCTGCTCGCATGGGGTCTGCCACGTGAGAAACGGTGTGATGTAGCTCAAGTGCAACTTCTAACAGTGGCACCGTCACATGTGTTTGTCAAAAACAATAACCTCTTTTTTTGTTTCCTTTCACACCATCACAGTATGCCTCATCACCTGCCTTCAAAAAAAGCCCTGAGAATCAGCAATTTCAAAACTCTTATTTATAACCATTCCCGATGAATACTGCCACACGGCACAGTCAAAGCTGTCAGTCTGCTTCAAGCTGTTCAGCACCCTACTTCAGCTCATGTCCCAGCCTCAGAAACACTCTAGAAACTCCCAGATTTGCCTTGGAGGAGTAGTGAATGGAGAGAGGCCCTTAGTGCCACTGAACACCCAAAAGCATGAGAAAAAGATCAAGGAAAAAAGTAGCTTAGCAAAATCGTTCAGGAAACACTCAAAACAGTCAAGGCAAACTGTTCTGCGTGGCATAATATTGCACACATAAATGTGAAAGGCCCGATTTTAGCTTCCTGTCCCCCCCGCTTTTATTTTGGAAATGTCATTCTGTCTGGATTATGTCAGAAAAGAAGTATCATCTACCATCCTTCAAGTAGTTTACAAATTTTAAAACAGCTACTGAAATGGCACTACGTGGTATTTCCCACTTCTACTTTGAAAGGAGAGTTTTCCCCCAAACTAATGGAAGTACCTAGAGCACACCACAGCAATGCTAGCTTTGTGTTTTTCACTCGGACTCGGGAAGAAACCCCACCTCATTACAAATTGCTTGTTAATACAAGATTTAGAGATAACTTTTCTAATACTTGAGCAATGACAGCTACTCACAATTTATAAGTCTTATCTAGCAGCGTACGAGCGTGCTTAATTTAAAGCAATCGGCTGATTCCTCACATTCAACCTTTGCCTTACAGATCATTTTTAGACCAGTTATAAATCTGACAGACAGCAAACTATTAACCTAAATCAGGGCTGCTTTAGACGCTTGGCCTTCCACTGCTTTGAGATTGCAAACTGAGATTCAAAAAACATTCCATCTGTATAAATAGTTCTTCTCATCTACTTCCCTCGTCCCTCCTCCCAGAGCGCTTATCCGCAACAAACTCCCTTCAGTGGCTGCAGTCCTGACGTAGTGAGTTAAAGCAGAGACAAGCCTCGACACTTCTCATTACAGGTACTGACCTCTGCTTGAAAGAGCTCAGAAACACACAGATACTGTACTGGAACATATTTTTAATCATTTTATTGTTATTAGTTCTTATAAAAAGGGTGCACCAGTATATTGGGGGGGGTGCGCTGGTGTGTGTGTACATACACACACATACGCACACACAGAGCGTATACCAGCATACACTCTCCGAATGCACGAGCCGCAGTGGCCTGTCACAGCACCCGCCCCCCGGCACCATCCCAGCGCCAATTCCAAGTGCAGCCCTTCCAGTGCCGCTCTCGCACCCGCGCCAGCGCAGGTAAGGGCGCCCCGGAAAGTGTGCATGGGAGGTGTCTCCACCCTGAACGTACAGATGATACAAACCCCAGGCACTTCAGCCAACGCACGCAACACCTGCTAACCAACCAAACAACAAAGGCACAACACTGTTCAGTGAAGTGAGCGTTCATTTTACTATTTGTAAACATTAAGATCTTAATTGTATTTATTCTTATTACAGTTCTTTTTATTACTGTTGGAATATACTCTTAATGTGACTTGGGAGTATCCAGCCAGATACCACAACCCTTTCCGCTGTTACAATATGCACTTCTTCAGAATGCTATCAGATTTAAAAAAAAAATGGAAAAAGACAAATTTTCTTTGCAAGTTAAAATACTAGATTTTTAACATCTTGGAAACAAACTCAGCAGGATCGAGTGGGGAAAAGAAACCAAAACTCAAAAGCACTAATTCTGAATAATGGCAATAAATAAGCAGGCGATCTTCTAAGGATCATTAGGATCACAATAAATTTTTTTCCTGCCTTACAATTTGGCCTACTGTCTGTATGGAGAACTAGCACAACAGTAGATGTTGCTGAAGTGAATATATGCAGGCTCATTGGATGTGGGGGTTTTTGTCAAGTCATACATTTAAGTACTCTGCAGGTCTGTTTTCATCACCATGCATGAACATCTAGTGGTAAAATGCACTTCAATCAGAAAACGAAAATAATTCATGTCTTCAATGTAAGCAACTGTCAAGCAGATCTCGTGCCATCTATCAGCATCCACCATGTTTAGATACAACACAGATATATAAACTTTATATAATTTATGAGAGAACTTCTCGGCCCCCTCATACACAGAGATCTTGGCATTCATTGACAAAAGATAAACATACTGAACTCACATGTCTTCGACCGTGATATCTTTCAGGATCTGGCAGTAATCCACGTTCCACACAGCCTGGTCATCCCAAACTTTGGATGCCAGTAGAATTGCACCCAGTACAATTCGCTTCCAGTTTGCTGGACAAATATCTATCTCTGCATAAGTTAAAAGTCTTTCAAGATATACCTGTGGAAACATATTAAAATAAAGACTTAATCTATTTTGCTATTAAGTGCAAATAAAAAAGAAAACTATTCTCATAAACCCATTCCAGCAATTTTAAAAGAGTAATCTGCTCTCAAGACAATTCTTTTATAAAAGCTGTAGGTTTAAACAGATACATTTATGCCAAGCTCAAGATTGGATGTGATAAATTCGTATTTTAGTTGGCCTTTGCCTTCTGTTCATATTACCAGAAACAAAACTGTTATTTTTCTATCTGTAACTGTTGCTAATACATTCACATGTTGGAATGAATTCAAATGATAGTTTAAAGAAATTATTAAAATAATAATGTAAATAAATAAAATGCTAAGTACTAGTGAGGAAGGCAAGGGTATGCTACCAATAATAGTTAGTAGCTATCATACAAACAACCATGGCATCAAGTCATGCTGGGCTCCTCTGGTGAGCCTGCGTGAAGAGGTTCTATAGGCACCTATAGGATGGACAGAGGAACAGCTACCACAGAAACAGCAAGCTGAACAGGGGAAAAGTACCTGCTAAGAAGGTAATGCGTAAGAGTTTCCTCTGGACCGACAAGCTCTGGAGATGAGCAACAGTAATCTTGTTGGACCGACAAGAACTGATAAACTCAGGACGCCACAGTCTGGCCCACTCTGCCCAAGGTCACCAACACAGGCTAGCATCAATGAGAGCTCGTATAATGAAGATCTCATCCAAGAGGGTGGTGGTTACTAATATTTATAAAGACTACAGGATTACATACACACATCTGATCAAACAAGGGACCATGGAGGGACTTCCTGAACACCTAACAAAAAGCTGCCGGCGCTGGGTGCAGTATGACCCTCTGCTTCTGACCATGGAGCTGGCCCGGCCCCCCCAAATTACAGAATCATAGAATCATTTAGGTTGGAAAAGACCTTTAAGATCATCCAGTCCAACCATTGACCCTACTCCACCAGGTCTGCCACTAAACCACGTCTCTAAGCACCACATTACACGACTTTTAAACACATCTAGGGATGGTGACTCAACCACCTCCCTGGGCAGCCTGTTCCAATGGTTGATAACTCTTTCAGTGAAAAATTTTTTCCTAATGTCTAGCCTAAAACTCCCCTGGCACAACTCGAACCCCTTTCCTCTTGTCCTATCGCTAGTTACCTGGGACAAGACACCAGCTCCCTTTCAGGTAGTTGTAGAGAGCAATAAGGTCTCCCCTCAGCCTTCTCTTCTCCAGACTAAACAATCCTAATTCCTTCAGCCACTCCCCATAAGACATGTTCTCCAGACCCCTCACCAGCTTTGTTGCCCTTCTCTGGACACGCTCCAGCACCTCAATGTCCCTCCTATACTGTGACATCCAAAACTGAACACAGTACTCAAGCTGCGGCCTCACCAGCGCCGAGTACAGGGGCACGATCACTTCCCTACTCCTGCTGGCCACACTGTTCTTGATACAGGCCAAGATGCCATTGGCCTTCTTGGCTACCTGGGCGCACTGCTGGCTCATGTTCAGCCGGCTGTCCACCAGGACCCCCAGATCCTTTTCTGCCAGGCAGCTTTCCAGCCACTCCTCCCCAAGCCTGTAGCGTTGCCTGGGGTTGTTGTGACCCAAGGGCAGGACCTGGCACTTGGCCTTGTTAAACCTCATGCAGTTGGCTTCAGCCCATCCATCCAGCCTGCCCAGATCTCTCTGCACTGATGCTCCAGCCAGGGAAGTATGGGTGAATACATGAGGGATCCACAGGAGCGAGTAAGTCAATGTGTTGTGTGAATGCTTACCTGCTATCAGTAACAGCAGCTCAACTCCATTAATAGTAACAGACCGATAAACAAAATGCGTTCTAAGCAATACTGGTTGTGGGTGATCTGTGTGCCCCCCTACTCTATCCCCTGTTAGGGAAAGGGAAACTACAGTTATGAAGTTACATGTGAGGTGAACAAAATGGAATACTTCTGCAACCCACATCATTTAAACAGTTTATAGACCAGCTGAGAACACAGATAATAAATCTGCAGTTTGACTAAATTAATGCTTATTAACACCAAACCAACTAATACCCAAAGAATAGTTAATATATCAAAAATTCAACGTAGGATACACATGCTGGTAAGGATTTGAAGGGAAGGGGAAAGGGTGAGTGCTGCGGGGAAACTTTAAAACCCAGAACAGCTCACTTGTGATTTTCCGTAACATTTTGCACTCATACAAGCACACAGAGTTCCTTCAGTGATTTGTGCTTCTTGAAAGGTCTTGTATTAGTAGAAAATATTATTCAATTAATAATAAAATTATTAATACAGTTTGAAACTCATTTACTTTTATGAGTCCACAGTAACATCAAGGGCAATTACATACTTCATATAGTTTTGCTCATTAATTTTCACAATTATGATATGTACAAGTAATTACAGCTTGGCAACAAAATCATCAAACACAGCAGACAGCTGTTGTATAATTTAAAGTTTTACAGAAAAAATATAATTTATGAAAAAAATTATTAAATTATCTGAATACATGTACACAGATATTCAGCCCACAAAATGAACTGTCTCACACACTCCAGTATAAACGGCATACTGAGCAAGAAAATAATGGGAAAAAATACAAAACGCACAATACTAGACAACTTTTGTTCAAAGTGGCCACCACAACGTGTAAGTTCTTTGCTTCGTACTCTTACTGAAGGAAAATAAAACTCGAGCTACAATGTCTGTAACGGTCACTAATACCACCATATTACAATGAATTCATGTGTAAAAATGATACAATTTTCTCTCCTCAACAGACCACCTCTGCCAAGCAACAGATATCTCAGCCCACTGTTAGGTTTTTTCAAACAGGTTTCACTGCACTCTTACAGCAATCATTCAAGGAAAATGAGATGCAGTCATATATTAAGCTAGTCAATTCTGCTCTGATTCGGAAGAAAACGTTTGTTACTGCCTTCGCTGGCATCCAGGAACTGACTTTGCTCTGCAGTTTCATTTCTCACCCGTGGAACCACTTGCTGTGCACAAAGGAGCAGAACTTGAAACTGGAAGTGCTTCAACATGACAACACAGACACATTTACTCCAACCAACAATTAGTCCCGATACATAACCCTACAAAAATATAGGTTTGCGTTTACCGAAGAATAACCTATTCTTTGTATCTTGTAATAGATCTTATAATACCCTCTTCACTGCATAGCGATAAAAAGCAATTAGGTGGCTATTTAGGTTGCTAGTACTCTTACAAGAGTCCACATCTACTGACAGAAACCAGCAGGAGATTTTAGGATATACTCTGATGAAAGTACAATATACATGCAAAATATCATACCTACCTGAAAGGCTGCGTATTTTATAAAAACAGAACACTGCTTGGAATTCTGAAGGACCAGCATTTTGTTTTACATTTTAAATACCTATTCTTCTACCGATGCTGAAGGAAATTTACTTCTACTACAACAAAATAAATATATGGCTGCTAAGAAAACTGAAAACATTCCATTACAATACATACATGTTTTAAAATAATGTTGAAGTTTTTTTACTTACCAATTTAAAACATTTTTTTAACATTATCACTCATTTATAGATCACTACTAAAACTCACAAAACATTTAGAAAATATTTACCCCAATTTTTGGTGATATCTGTACCTTCAAACAAATACTAGACTAAACAAGTAACAACTAACTAATAAAAGGAGCGTACATGCAAAATGGTAGATGCATAGAAATTTTATTTGGAAAAGCATCATCTCATTGATACTACCAAGGTCAAAATAGTTTCAATGAACTATTGAAATTATAGAATACTCAAAAAGTCTGAATAGTTACAGTACATTGGCTATTACAGACTGGTCAAATGAAAAAAAAAAAGGTCTCGGTGAAAGACCTTCGGCTTTCTCACTCCCCAAAGGGTTCTCTATTTTTCTTGTGTTAATGAGGAATTAACCTTAATCTTGTTTTAGATACTTTGTTGAACTCTATCTACGTCATTAGGCACAAAAAGACAGGCATCATAAACACTTAAAAATCCGTGTGAAAACAAAGTTAAACACAGCTACAAAGTCAGAATATTTACCACATGAGACCTCCAGATAAAACTGTGGATTTTTCAGTTTTTTTCTTAAAAAATAAGAAACATATAGGTAGCAAGAGATCATAAAACTAAAGCCGAATTTTTCAAGAGGCCAGATGCCAGATTCCTGAATAAACCATTTCTTCTTTAGCTGTGATTTGCCCCTGCTTGCCATCCTAACACTGAAGAAAAACATAACACTATCTTATAATACTGCAAAAACAAAATATCACTAATTATGAAGGAAAATACATTTCTGAACAAGGCAGGCAAATCACTATTTAAGCACAAAATTACAAATTCCAAATTATGTGCCAAACCCATTACTAAAAGCAGAGTTTTGACTTTTTATTTAAAAGCATGACTCTGAAAAGATTTTGACGTGTAAAATTTGGTATCCCACAGAAAAACAAAGCTCAGCAAAAAGGTGGCACACGGATCTCACCAGAGTCTGCACTACCTGATGGTTCTGTTTAAAAGGCTGCCTTTTGCTTTCCAAGCAGCCTGTGTAAACAAACCCCTCACACACCATATTACACAACCAAACGTGTTCCACTTAGCAAGCAAAACTGCTCCTTGGATTATGAACAAACAGCATTCCCTGGAATTGTCCCCGGGAAGCAGAAGACTTCTTTAAAGCAATACACCGTGCTAACGCAGGGAGCTTCAGAAGCAGAAAGCATATGGAAGCCACAATATCATGCCACTCTTAAATTAGGAAATGAACTTCATTTGCTGAATTTCAGTGCTGAATTTGACCCTATACGTTAATGCAAACCTCTTAAATTTCAACTTCCCACATGCAGCTTTAGCAGATTTTGAATGAATATTCCACATCTACGGATACATAAAGCATACAAAAATCAGAAAATAGTATCCTTTCCTATGTGCAGCTCTAGCTTAGAAAGAGAGAGAAAAAAGAAAAAAAAAAAGAAAAAGAAAACCAAGTAAGCATGTTGTTGTGGGCTCAAATTCAAAGGCATTCAAGAGAAGAAAAAGTAAACTGATAAGATCAGATAAGAATGATAATGCAAGGAAAGACATAAAGGAGAATAATTCATAACAGATGAACTTACACCTTGAGCAGATGAACTTACACCTAAGTAAAAAGGGAGCATAAACTTGCTACTACCTTCCCACCAGCACATACTTGAGAAATCAGCTTTAAAAATTAAATAGGAGCTTGATAAGACACTATTCTTATACCTCCTGCATTACCATATTTGAGCATCTTCCAATAACACAGTGAAGGATATGAATAATTGCTCGAGTCCTCGTGATAACTTGGGCTTAACTCCAGATACAGAGTTTGCTGGAGTGAGACTCTATCATCTTCTGATAAAACTGAAGATGAGAAACACCTCGCCAGAAGAAAGGCCACTCAGTGTGGCTTCTGGCTCCTTTCTTGAAAATGCCTTTAAACAGAGCATTTTGTTTTGTTCACTTGCTGTGGCCACCTTGACTCAGTCTCGGGTTTTAAGCGTATGTGTTCAAGTAAGAGAAGACAGAAAAAGAACACGACGACTTCTTGCAGCAAACATCTGTAAAAGTTTATCGAGGTCCTCAGCTAACATGGGAATTCACTGTAACTCAGGAATTGTCTCCCAAAGACACGTCTGTGCTGTCACATTAGTGTAGTTGTTCAGCTTTCAGTCATGCCAACTCAGTCACACACACAGTCTCCGTTCTAGCTCTCTCTAGCTCTAGTTTGGAGAGAACCAGGTGACTCTGCAGACAGTGGAATTTAGGCAGAGGAAAGGCTGGTACATACTTGAGCTCTCACCCTACTGATGTAGAGCATCCTCATAACAGCAGCAGACACACAGCCAGCTGAGCTCTGTCTCCTACGCAAACGTGAGAAAATCCATTATTCCTGACAAATGGAACTGTCGGCCACTGTTTTTATGTCACAGCATTTCAATATATTAGGCCCAGGCCACGGTAACGGCCCAAGCACCAACATTTTGACTTTGATGGGACATCAGAGTGAAAAGGGGAGTCAGAGTCTGCCATGCGCTCAGCAGCCTGCGCTGCCGAAGGGGGATGCTCCTGGCTGCTGCGGGGATGTGCTGAATCAGTGCAGACTTTTGGAGGAGGGCCAGGCGGCTCTCAGCCCGTTTGAAGAGGAAGGCTGGTGGGTGGTTAGTCACTACGCTACTCATCGCAAACAAACTCATGGCTGGTGGGAGAACACCACCTGCTTTTGCTGGCAAAAGCAAGTGAGTCTTCCCACATGCAGGCAGGCATGCTCCATCTCACTTGAAAAAAAAAAAAAAAAGAAAGAAAAAAAAGCATTGAAAATGTTGACCCTGTAATGGTAAATGAGATATATTGAAATGCCATTTGTATGCGATTATGTCTATACATTGAATAGTGTCTTAAACACAGGGGTTATTTTCTTCAGTGTGGATTTTGTATCAGACAGACTTGGGATTCTGTGTGTACTATGCAGTGCAGTATATTCATGTGTTGTAATGATTTCACTGGCTCAATTTTCACAGGCAAAACACTTTCCACATTTTCTTCAGGACTAGCTGCTGTCATAGAATAAAGTCATATATTAAAGCTGAATTTTAAAAGTTCACTGTAGAAAAGAATAGTGTAACTTACATCTCAGAATACTGGAAGAGATTTACTTATATGTCAAGAGACAAAAAAAAATGCAGAAGAAATAATGTGAGAAACACTTTTTAAAAAAAAAAACCAAACACAAAAACCAGAAGTCTGAAAACCTCCTCTCCTCTGGATTATTTCAGTAGGTGTTCCTTTATAGAACTAGAAATAATAAAAGATAAAATGAACTTCTAGTATCTAGAAGACATAAGATGAAATAAATGCCATGATTTGCCTCCACCCACTTTTAACAGCTGTACCCATGCTTAAGAATGCAACTAAAGCTTAAAACAAAGTGAAGCTTTTATACCAATGTTACTTTTCTTCAATTTAATTCATTCTTTGAAGTGCCTCTTCTGAAAGTAAGCTTTTGTGGCAAAACATCTGAGCACTTCTCTACTAAACATTCAAAAGTTGAATTCCAAAAAGACAAAAGATTTATTCTGCCTTAATTCAACAGCTAGTTCTCCTCAAACACTTTCAATAGCTTCCAAGAGCCATCTTCACCACACCTTTCATGACCCACTTAGTTCTATGACTCTATGTTTATAGGTTTTTACAGAATGATAACAAGATTATTTAAATAAAAGATTAAAGTTACCGATGTGACATTAGCAGAAACCCTCAGTGGCTTCAGTCAGACAACATATCATTCTGAATTTCTCCCAGCTTGCAAACAGTAAATATAACTCAGTGTTAATACCAACAACACTACATTCAAAACTCATTTGTAACGTAACTCAGTTCCTAGCCGAAATGAAAATGCAATTCTGATCTGGAAAATACTAATGGAATTTGGTGCATCAATACATCTTTACTTACAAACTCAATACCTCAGAGTTTGGTACCTCCATTATTAGTCTACTGTGTTTGGGAATGAACCACATGGTTTTATATGACTGTCAGCATACAACTAACAAGCTTTGATGGAGAACACTTACTTCTCATCGGAGGCATTTTAATAACTTGAGCACACGTCAGAACACCGCACAGAGTTAAGATTTCAGAAGAGCAATACTGGATTATTATTTTCCATCTCTTCCCAAAGACTTGCACTAAGATTTTGCAATGATTGACCTTTACACTTGGAATATCAGCAAATTATTATTTAATCATAAGTGAAACCAATCAGGTGTTTTGCCTTTGTTAAGAATTCATTTACGTGAATTAAAAAGAATTTAATTCTATTAATTAAATAAAAATTACCACTCCGTGGGTATAGATAATCGCAAATTGGCTTTGAGTTCAGTGAACTCTGGAGCGGTTCATTAGCTTAGACGCAGCACCACAGGAATGTAGTTAAATGGCTTCCAAAGCCATTTCAGGTCCAGCAGAGGTACAGAACTGGTTTGTTCCAGCACATATCTTGAGCTCATAAACCTGCCAGACCCGAAATGACTCCATGCTGAGAGTCAGTTTGGATGCCTCTGATCTTAACCCCCAGGACTTGGACTTGCAATAGCATGGTAGAGAAGCATTTAGCCATTCATTACAATAACTAGTCCTGGGAGCCTTTTTTTTATCCAGACACAGAACTGTCACATGGCAGAAAGCTAACCAGATCAGCAACAGCACCCAAGCTCCAGCAATGCTGCTCCAGCAGGACCACTGCTGCGCCAGCACTAATCCCTGGGGTGATTATTTGCAGTTGGGTGAATCCATCCTGGACTTCCCAAGCGCCCAATACAAACCACAGCATCCAATGTTGTCCCAGTTATCTAGGAGGTCCTGCTCCCCACGATCTGGGATAGCAGAGTTGGTTACACAACATCCCCATCAACAGAACATAAATCCGTTTGCAGAAACTGAAAACTAAAGATAGCACTGAAGAGTTCAGTTTTAATTAGTGCAAAACAGCATCTCATTTTTTCCATCTCAGGGGACATTACAGCATACTTTGTATATTATACAATACTCTCAAGCAGAAAGAAAAGTTAAAATACCAGAGGAGGTTTATTTCCTCTTTTTTTTTCCCTCTTCAGGAGGATATATACCAAATACGAAAGTGTCAAATCATTTCATTTCAGTATTTCATAATCTAAAGGAACACTCAAATTTTATTAAAATCTTACTCTGGGGTTCTTATAGAAGTTTGTTTCTCTTTGCTACTTCATTTGGAAGTTGTTCAACATTAACCTCCAATATCGCACTGATGCCTCTTATCACACTGGAGTTGCAGTCTAAGCACCCAAAGTACAGTAATTCTTTTTCTTAGGCTACGCTAAAACAATGGAACAGGTTTTCTATGGAGGTTATGAAATTTCCATCCTTGAAGAAATTCAGAATTGAACTGGGCAGGCCCTGATCAGCCTGATCCAGCTGGTTGTGCTTCGCGCAGAGGCCAGACCAGGCGTGACCTCCAGAGGTCCCATCTGTCTGCAGTACTGGAGTTTCCCGGGGCGCGACACCGCGAGGTCAGAAGTTGTGCACTGCCTCCAAGGAGGCTGCGTGGGAGTCTGAACACACTAAAGAAGTGGGCCAAGGAATGTCACTGACATTACCAGAACAATTCCGAATTTTGAGGCAGCAGCAAGAGCAAAGCATTATCTTTTCTCATGCTATTTTTGTATTGCTATATGTCAAATTCTATACCTATTTTACCAAAAAAACCTCTAGTGGTTCCATTTATTTCTCACTTGATTTACATTGATAGAAAGGAGATAATATTTTTGGTATTTTAATTACCATAATTGAGAATCCACAAATGAACACGTATTTGCAAAAACAGCATTCCCTCCTTCTCCTATTTAAACTCCATATGATCTCACTAGGTAACCCACACTGTAAGTTGCAGGAGCACAGAACAACTAACGAAGCCAGTTTCCATCCCGACACATCACAAAGAAATACACAGTCCTTCCTCTTCAATGAGAAAACTTCAGTGCACCACAATGCCTTGAAACTAAAAAGATATTTGTACAGAAAAAGTTATAATTGGTAGTGGATCCCATATAGCCAAATTACGGCTCTAATCCAATCACTAAATTGCCATATGTTCCGTTCTAAGCAATCAGCCAGTTCCCTACCACGACTCTCCAGAAATAACTGTGCTTTGCAGTTGCCCAGCTGGGCATTTACAATGTTCCACAAAGGTCTGGTGCCACCCATTTGGTGGAAAAGGACATCACATCATCATGGGACTTGCAAATTCATCTGATTTTTATTTTTGAGACCAAATGTTGAAAAAGAGTAACAAATGCAGTCACAAAACTCCTAAAATTTGAACAACTGCAAAGTACCATTGTAGATATTTGTAGGAAGCACTAATGGAACTGACAGAAAAGTCACACATCTCCGGATCTGCCCCATAATTTACTCATTTTAAGACAAAGATCTATAATACATATAAGATGCACTCAAACTATTAGGCAACAATACTTTCCAGTCTAAAACTGGGATCAGTATTCATTCCTTGCCCACACAGAAGCCTTTAGAGACGCATCAGAAAACAGACACCCATTCTTTGAATGAACATCCTCTTCTCTTGGGGATTTGACGGGGGGGGAATAAAAATATCTTCCCCCCCCCAGCTTCAATATTCTCTTTTTATAAAGCGTATATCCCGGTAGGCCTCAAGTGAGACTTGACTGAGAGACATACAGGTATTAACTGATAATGATGCATGTGTTGTATATTAGACTGCAGTCAAAAGATGAGAATAGTCCTAAAACCAGGCACCACAATCTGAGTCTTCTGCTCCCACCAGTGCCTGAAGCACAGGCACAAAGCCCCTGTTCCTCATGCCCTTCTCTGGGGTGTACCCTGACCCACACCTGGCTCCCAAGGGGCTCAGGATCCACAGCACAGGTGGAGAGACCTTCTCTCGTGCCTGTGAGACCTTCCTCAGATGTGACAAAGCGGTGGGTTTCATCCACCTGCCAGGGAATCTTTGAAGCCTAGGACAAAAGTGGCCACCAACAATATTGGATACACACAGCCGTTCTCATGGACTTCTTACATGAGGTGGAGCCCAGATTCAATGTTTTGCCTTGCTCACCCAACCATGCTCACAATCCCTTATGGTCACTGGATGGAGAGTGATAGCTTTCAAACCAGGCCACAAACAGTAGTTTGCATTGTATTCTGAGGTCTTCAGAGGAACCTGCATCTGCCATTAGCTGCATAAGGATCGGTAGTTATACTGGGCCAGCTGACAGGGACCTCTGCTGCAGATCAAGTGTCTCTATGGTCTCTGATCACTTTATGTTTTTGTTTTCTTTTAAACAAATATCAGATTTTTGATACTCCAACTGAAATATGAAAAAAAAGGTATTCTATCAGCATTTAAAAATAAAAATATCCCAGTGAAAGGAAATTAAAAATTAAATTTAAAACTTTCTCCTTTCCTCCAAACACATAGAAAACAAAATTCTCCTCAAATACTCCTCAAATATAATTTTCACAACACGGTTCAACAGCATTCTCTACCTAGTTGCTGAAAATGTGACTGGAGAGTGCAATAAGAACTCAGGAACATCTGGCTGGATTCATTAAATCCCTGTCTCTCCTAAGGAGAATTTATTCTTGCGTTCTTCAAATTTCAAATTTCCCAATATCAAATCCTCTCAGTCACAGTATGAACTTTGTAACATATTTCAAAAACACACTCTCTGAACTTCACTGAAATAATTCAGCTCACGTACTGTATGTATTTACATATCACTGTATCTGATCAGTCTATAGCATATAGACCAAGCATATTTGCCTATTTGCAAATGCAAAATATATCCTCTCTGAAACTACAATGGATGCTGAAGTACATTAGGAGCCTTAGATTTGGCCTATTTGCACAAAACTCAGAAAGTCATGCCAAGGCAAAGCAGAAAACTTGGACTATTCTCCTCTTCAGGTCTACTTAACAAGGTTGTTTTGTTTTTACAGAACAAAAGAACAAAGCATAAATATTTAATTCTCATGACATGCAAACACTGTATTGTTTTCCTGTTAGTATAGATAACGCTCCCACTCACATTTTTCTTTGTTATCCAATTAATAGATTAACACAAGTACAACTTGTCACCTCTGCACTTGAGGAGATGGTGAAGAGACAGGCATCCCTCAGTTTTAGCAAGGGTGAGAATACTCTGGGTCAAGGGAGAAGCACATGC
The DNA here is from genome assembly GCA_008921705.1 of Burhinus oedicnemus. NCBI lineage: Eukaryota > Metazoa > Chordata > Aves > Charadriiformes > Burhinidae > Burhinus > Burhinus oedicnemus. Next base: position 395,254 of record VFFE01008902.1, on the reverse strand, counting down.
GCGTTACTTTTCTCACAAAGTCAGGTCACAGAGTATAGTTCAGCTGTTCACTGGGACAAAAAACATTATTTGCAAGACTTTAAATCAGCAACACAATTCTTAAAACTAATTTTATTCTTATGGTATTATTTTATAAATAAATAATGTGAATTAGTATTTAATTGTTTCAACCCAAGATTTTAATTTTTCACCTATCAGTATGGGAAATCTCTTGGCAGCTCTGGAGGCTGTGTGAAAATTAAATTTTTTGTTTAATTATAAATTGGGTTTGCTGTAATAGTGGAGGCTTTAATTGAAATATTTTAATTAAGTGCTTCAAGCAACACAATGCTGGCTTTTTGCTGGAGACTAGCTTATCTCACAGTCTGGAGTTTCACATTTACTCAGCTGAAGACACAGACTGCTATACAACCGATTGTAACTGCTGCTCCTACCTGGCTAATGGCACGTAAAAAGACAAACAGCGAGTGCATTCAACTACACACCTCGGACCACGTTAATAATTTGGGCAGTAAAGTGGGGTGGTTAGGACTGTTTAAAAAGAATTAGAGTGAGTGAAAGAAAGATAATAGTTGTAGCATCTTGTTCAAAATGTACTGTGATCTCCACAGATACACTTCCTGCCTTCTGGCAACGCTCCCAAGAGGAACAAGTGGCGGACAGGGAGATCAGATTGCTCTCCGACGGACGGCCAGACTATGGCAAAACACAAGCTCCAGCAGGGAATGCTGCTCTCTTCTTCTCCAGACAGGGTATCAAAATTGAAAGCACTTGGAGGGGTCATAAATAGCTGTATCAACACTATTAAGATTTCAGGAGTGTGGGGCGGGGGGAAGGGTTGATTGCTTTTTAACAGATTCATTTCCACATTTGAACATTTCAGAAGCAACATGATCTGTCTCTGGGGCCTCTCCTGATGACACTAACAAATAAAGAAATGGGATCTAGAAGTATAGAGGAAACTGAGAACAGCAGCAGCAGAATTTCACGCTTGTCAAACACTATCTGAAAACTCTGAAGCTTTCTGGAAAGAGGGGTCAGGCAGGTGCTACTATCCTGAAAACACTGGCAAGAACAGCAGAAGAGTAACGCTAATCATCTGCACCAAATCTATCTACAAACATCTGCATGGCTGCTTTGAGAACTAGGCTATAAAACAGTTCTGTGATCGTTGTGTTAGGTAAAAAACCCAAGGCACCTAAGTTTTCAAGCACTAACAACTACGGAAACTGCCCCTGCAATATAACAAATGAGTTAAAAACATTTACGCTTCATTGCAGATCACACCAAAAGTGTTACTTGCAGGGAAACCACATGAGAACCAGAAGAGGCAAGGAAGTAGTTACAAATGAAAGATATTGAAATATATGCCTGGGTTAACAAGATTTGTGGGGAAGAACTTTCCATGCATTGCAATAACAGGAAGATATTGTTCTTAAAAAAAAGCCCTCTTCCTTTCTACTAAACAGTGCCCTCATTGATCAAATAACCTAAGATCGAACAACAGATAACTACAAGGTTCCACTGTATTTGACAATAGATTAATTAAATTACACAAGAACATACTGATTCACACAACGTATCTTGCCTCTAGCAGAAAACACTTAGGAAGAAAAGGCAGAAGGACAAGTACTTAGCTCAATTATGTAAAAGAGACAGACAAAATGTCATTTCAGAAAACAAGTAATGGCTGGGTCAAGTAACTAGGTAGAGTAATATTTCAAAATGTAAGGGTGGAGCACTGCAGGGTGTTTCCCGCCCTATTTCTCTCATATTCCTGTTCTGTACTGGCTAGTACAATTCATTCTGACCGTCTGAAGAAGAAAAGCCTGCCAGCTAATCTTAGAAGCCAAGGAAGAGAGATTAACAGAGGAAATGAGTAGATCTGGACTTCAAAATCCACCTTCTCCAATTTCCCCTTCTTCCATCTAAAGTGCATAACAAAGCTGTTATGAAACCACATGTTGTAGTGGTAAAAAACCCATTTTGTTCTTTTAAATAAATCTCTGAGTCAAGAACACGGCCAAATTGTGTCTGAAAGCCGAAGAGGCTTGTCAGAGTTGGCAGGATAAAAATTTCAGGAAAATTAAGAAATTCTCAGCTGGTGGACATCACTTTAGCTCCTTTAATCCACATTGCTATGCTGACCCACACCAGCTGAAAATCTGAACCTTCTTTTATGTTGTGCTATTTTTAAGTGGCTAAACTTCAGTCTTGAGTACAATTGTTCAATCCTATGACGTGATCCTGAAAGACAAGTACAGTGCAAGTAAAAAAGAGCCATCACCAACATGTCCCAGTCACTCACCAAATCCTTCATGTGCCCATCAATTCTTATTAGTGCTATTAAATTACCTACAGCTGTTCCTGAGTCTCTGCTGGGAGCTACAACGAGACACGGCAAACCCCCCAAAAGTGGAAGCCTTTCCGCTTTTAACATTCCCTCTTGTTCAGAGCACTTATGCCACCTGTGTTTTCTTAGTCACCTTGGTGGTCTGTAACATTATCACTGTGAGGGCAAGACATAACCCTGGCTCCTGTGTCACGTGTTACCCATTTTCTTCTTCCATCGCTTAATCCCCCGAGAAAATGAACTGTAGTATCTCTTCCCATCAAGAAATTCCCTTGGTCTCCACGGTGAGAAAAAATTTCTTGGCAGCACCTAGATCTATTAAATCATACAAACCCAAGTTTTGGGAACAAAACTGGGTCTGTCAGATCGTTGATGTCATCTCTCAGACACTCACCAGGGTGACAATGGCACATTCAGCAGTCAGTTGAGCAGCACTGAACAACGTCCGAACAAAGCGGTAAATCTGTTTCTGCTCCGGGTCATGTTTGTCATAGTCTGGTGGCACTTCGGATTTCTAAGGAAGAAATACTTCCAAATAGGTGACTGAAACAAAACGAAGCAGACAGAAAGAAGACAGTTCACATGAAAGGGAAGAAGAGGCAGATGAACTTACCGAAAGAGGATGAAGGTTTTCATCAAAAATATCTAAGAGCATTCTTCCGTCTGTGTCCCTAAAAAGCATTAAAACCAAAGTAGTGTCATTATCTGAACACGACAGCACACAGCTCTCACAGACACAAGTGTATCGTTAAAACTCCAACAATTCTCATGCTGCGGGGTGCTTAGAAACACCGCAGAAATGTGATTTTCAGAGAGAAGTTGGACCTATTCTGCCACAAGGTTCACATGTAATATGAAACCCATATTACAAATTATGCTAAAATTTTCAGCTTTCACTGCCCAAGACCCGCGGCTTTTGTGCTCTTTACTGTGAGACTTTTTCACAGCCTAAGAGGTACTACTATAAACATACAGTAAAATCAGCCCAGCTTACTCTCCTTTTCTTAACCTCATCACGCTAATCCTTGCAATCTCTTCCTCCTTTATTGTCAACATTGTGAACATTTACAAATATGAACACCATTTTTAAAGTTATCCTTTAGTTAATACATACATACTTCACTTTTTATTTGGAAAACCCTATCCTACTAACGATTTCTGAAAGCAAAAAGGACTACATACAAAAAACATTCAGACAAAATAATATTCCTATTCATTGGTTTTATTTGCTATTTCTCTCTCAGATCCCCGTTGCTGAAGATCAGCATGTAAGTTGATGCAACTTCACAGGCCTAACAACCAGTATGCAATATAGGATTTTTGCTGTGTGTGTGTGACATTGGCAGGAACACTAACAATCACAAAAGGGAGTGGTATAACGGTACCAGTTAGAACTGGACACTTTCTGGACAGATGCATCCATGTGACCTACTTATTACAATCCCATCTTTATTTATAGCATCCCTGGTACTCTGGTCACAGAGTTCTTAAGAGAGAAACCACTGACTATGGTTTCTATCTTTACTCAGCAGCACGCGTCTCTCAGAGCATGCAAACATGAGTTTTACAGTGGATTCATGTCTACAAAATGCACTTCTTAGCAGCTAACATTTAAGCCTCAACATCTGAAGGTGATAGTTTTTTGCTATAAAGCCTGCTGACACTGGAAATAAATACTTTCCCTTCTTTTTATTTTTTAAAAAAAAGGAGTACCTAAATTAAAACAAAAAAAACAGATTGAGATAATTACTTGAAAATTCCTAATGAGCAAGGATTATAGGCCAGACTCTTTTACCCCTACATGAAAAGGCTAGTATCTTAATGCAGAAGTAGTCTCACTGGAATCATTGATGTGCTGCAGTAAACTGTAGCCCTTCACAAGAAGAGAGAAAGAAAGAATTTCCTATTTTATTTCTTCATGCTGTAGCTGCTGCATGCTATGAAGGCACATTTGACTGCCCTCAAAAAAATCTATTACACCAAAAAACCCCCGAGTTAATAGTTTTTTGTGTTCATTAGAACAAATTCATATTATCTTTCAAAAATGAACCCTCTACTAATTGATCTAAACATTTTTCATGGTTAGTTTGCTGGGTTTTATTTTATTTTATTAATTGATTTAGCAAATTCACCAATACTGATGTATTCCTCTGAAAACAAGATAGGTGTAGTCTTTTACCACTTGTTGAATAGCTAAGCACAACAAAAGCTGCAGGAAGCCAAGCGATCTAACAATGATAGGAGACACTGGGAAAAGAATGAATGATAACTATAATGTTACAATCAAATGAAATGTGGCAAACATATGAAGGAATATTCTGTTTCATGTCTGGCTTCTAAAGAAGATGGGATTGGTGAGAGTTCGGAATATTAGCAAGTAATTTAGTTTTAAGCCTACTGTGCAGGATAAAATGAGCAAGTAAATATTGTTTGAGAATTCTTCTCTGGCAAAGCAGGTGCCTGACTCGTTTTCTGCCAAAACCAACCTTGAGTCTGTATAGGAGTTACAGTGGTTTCTTACTCCCCGCCCTCCATAATGAAACAAAATCTACCACATACGTCAACAACTTCCTTTTCGCCTATAATGGCAGGAAACAGAACATAGGTTTTGCTATTGCTGTTTCAGCAGCAAGTACAACTGAATGCTGTTATCACGTTGTCCCTCTGTTCCTAAATCACAGACAACTGAATACAGAACTGTCATTTCACATCCTTCATTTCAGAGTCATTAATTGACGTACGTGAGCCTGCTCCGGCATCACTGCCAAGACCATCTGTCCCGAGCGCAGCAGAGGCCACGTTTACAACACATCTCCCCACCGCAGGCAGCTTCAGGAGGGAGAGGCAGCAACCAGTTCTTCCTGAATACATCACTTCTCCATCCCAAAAGGTAAAGGACAGATAGCAAGTTTCCCAGGAAGATAACATTCAGAATGTATTTGTCTTCAAGACACTGACATGTGACTCTCTGTTTTATAAAGGTTTAGCCTCTCTGTCTACTAGTTGTAGGTCAAATCTGCATCAACTTCTGTAAGACCATGAACAGGCATTTTCTACTGCAGACAAAAATCAGCTCCATGGCAATTTGCACGGAGCAAGTCTGCTGTACTTTGGCTCTGGCTTCCTTTGGCTCTGGATTCCTCTGGCTCTGGATTCCTCCGGCTCGACTGTGAACTCTTCCTGAATTTTCTCAGCCTTTGTGGTCCCTAATGCTTCCCATTCTCCTGAGCCTTTTACTCAGCTGGCATGATACTTAACAGAGTGCTTAAGAATAACTTATTTCCACAAAACTTTAGAGTCCGATTATCTTTGAGATCTCTATTATTTAGTCAAGTGTAGTAAAAATTGACTGGTTCGCCAAACTAACCCAGGGACGATGGAGGAAAGGGGAAAAAGGGGACCACAGATGCATAAATAAGTAATCCAAGCATGATCACTAATGCCTCATTTCCTGGGAAATGAGATTAAAAGTTAGCAAAAAGATTTCACTCCAACTTTTGCTTTACACATTGCCGTGTTTCAGTCCAAGGCCCACTGACATCTTGGAAAGTCTTCTGAGAGCTCTCAGCAAGGATCAAGCCCTAAGCCTTTCTGCCCCTGTGCACTTCTAAGGGTTTCTCTTTAGATGTCAGCCTTGTTTCAAGAAGAATGATGGGTTCCTGTGACCTGAAACATGGTCCGGAATGACGTACCAGCTTAACTTTAAACTTATGAGTAATTCCTTTTGTACTAGTCGGACTTCTTACAGTCCAGAAGAAAAAGACGTGTAAGTGGCTTGTTAGATCGAGATCTAAGCCAAGTTCTCTGAAAAGACACATTGAAAAGCCATGGACACAAAAGTCACTTAAAGTATTTATACAGTCTCTTCTTAGAGATGTCAGAAATATTACTTTATGATACTGTGACATATGATGAGAACATCAAATTTAAGATGCAAAAGCACAATTCAACATGAAGAAAGCTAATTTATGTACCAAGTTACTTTTTAGAGAACCTATTTTCTATTCAACTTTAATCAACTCGACTGAGCAGAGATCTAAAACATACTACACCTGAAGAGATAAACCAGGACCTGCTCTGTTTCTGAGGCATCTTGAACTGCATCTATTCACAATGTCACTCTTACCGTATAATTAATGGTTTTTATTTCAAAATCCATTAACTGATCATTGATTTACACAGTTAAATTTACAAAGGTGTAGTCTAACAAAAAATAAATACGAAAGACACTATGCAGGTTTCTCTATATGTAGTTGCAACATATGCAACAATGCAGATGTGCCCAATGCACCTAAAACCAGACACTGAATCAAAGTTTTTCAACGCTAAACTATGCTTCCAGATTTTTATTGTACCTAATCCTCCAATTTTTATTTTTTCTAAGCAAAATAATATATATAAAAAACAGAAAAGAATCTGTTTCACATTTCTAACATGGAAAATGAGAAAACTACTACCCAAAACATTTTGAAAGAAACAGAGCATGGATTTTTAGGGTTTGGGCAGACCATTTGTTTTGATTAAAGATATCTTCAGTAAAAGATTTCATTATTCACCTACCTGTTTTTGATGTGGTAATATATTGCAAGAGCTACACTGTAAAGAAAAATACAGAGTTAATATCCCAGGACTGTCAAATTATATTATTTGTCATATTAACATACAAATTTAAAACCCAGCACAATGTATGACAAAAACTATGCTCAACAGCCTATTTTCTTCTGTTCGTTGTTAGATACCAGGAAAACTGCTGTAAATAGACAATTTTATGATATTTGTTCAGCCCACTCTGAGTGCCTCTTTTTCACTAGTAATTAAATACCTTACAAAAATCCTCATATTCCACATAACGAGTTGCACATACCTTCTTCCATTTAATGCCTTACTCTACTAAAGTCAATGATAAAACTCCCACTGACTTCCAAGGTTGCAGATAAGGCATCACAGGCATTGGACATTCTTTTCTATTGTTTGCTAATGCTGCCAGGTTGATGTGAAATGTTTTAATCACCATTGGCTTATGATTTTATATTTAAATCCATTAACTTTTGGCTGTCTTTCTACGTAGCTACTCACATACCAGACTCAAATACCAGGCTTCTACAGTTTTATGGCATCAAGTTACTTATTTTAACTCTGGAGAGACGACTCCCTGAATAACTTACTCCATTACGCATTTCCCATGTTCTCAACCACACACCCAAGTACCTCTGTTTATATTCTGCGCAAAGACAACACGTGTCCTTATATTCACAGAAAGCTAATATTCTAATTACAGATACATCTAACTGGTCTCATTCACATTTGAGTATGAAGACGATTAAGACGTGGCTTCTCATGATCATTCTCCAGTTTCCAGCTCACAACTCCAGCTTTATCAAAGGACATATGCTTTACACATGATAGAGCTTTACTGAAGGATAAAGCAGAATCAGCACCCTCCCTACTTGTTCCAGTAGCATAAAACCCAGAGAAAACTAAAGGGGAAGGAGGAAGGAGTTAACCGATTCTATTTATTGTCAACTTGTTTTGTCAGTGATTCACTCTAAGATGCTTATGTCTTATACTGATGCAAAATTTCCCCCCTTTTCCTTCCATAAAAGGCCTTTTAAAAGACTGAATTGGTTGCTCTGTGATTTTATTACAGAATTTTTACATGAAAATCAACATACTGTGTGTAAGGAAAACAATATGTTGGAGCTACCCCGTTAGTACAATTTTAAATTATTTCAGGTTTGGTTGTTTGTTTTGGGTTTTGTTTTTTTCTGAACAGCCATATAGTGGAAAATATTTTTTCTTAGTTGAAAGTAAATATATTTTACTAACTTTGTACGAGTATTATAGCTTTTACCTGGCTGCATTAGAAGTTTTTAGATCATAAACGCTTTTTAAATTTGTTTTTTTCTACAGATACACATTTAAGGAATTAAATTATTTAAGAGATACTGTGTACTGTGGACTTTTAAAGGACACTCCTCACTGAACACAAAGAACACATTTATGAATGAATTTAATTTGACTGAAACCTATTCACAAAATGAATAATTTCTAAAATTTAATTTTAAATTATGCCCCTAGGAACACACTTGCAGCTCCAGTTCACTTTATGAAAGTAGATGCAAGAATCTATGTGCAGAGCTCTGCTCGGTGCCCATATGGTTGCTTCTGTAACAAAATGTCAAATTAAGTTTAGAAAATATTTACTATTTAGAAATCTGTACCAGAATCTGAAAGTCTTTCAGAGCTGTAATAGATTAACTCAGATCCAAGTTTCATTCTGCTTTTCATACGCTGGTTCAGCTAGAACTCAGTGTGCAGGACAGAAGCTTATGGAGCTTTCCATCACCCTACGCTGGCCACCCCACCGCCGATGCTGCAGATCTCCAGCAGATGTGCGAATATTTTAAACACACCAGTGCATAACATGTCCCAGAAGAAATAAATGAGCTGGCTGAAATACATCCCTCGTAGATTCACCTATGTGCAATAGTCATTTATCTGCAGAGACTGCCAGGACGGGGGCAAGAAACAAGGTTGTACTACAAAAGCAATAATCCTGCAATCTCCCCACCCTTAAATCTGTTAAATGTGCAGCCAGACAGGACAGCAGAGGAGATGAAGACTCCTCACCCACAGGTCTCATGTGCCAGAGTCCAGTTTCTCACCCCACGTAACCCCTTTTTCAAACCCTCTGACCCCTTGCGGCTTCCAACCCTTCCCACGCTGGCAAGCCAGTCAGTCCCAGCCCCGCGCAACTCCCCAGCCGGACCCAGCGCCGGCTCTTCCAGACTGACGTGCACCCTCTCCTCCCTGCGGCTCTGTCCCCCTACACCCACTCCGAGTCGCTCCCAAATGCCACCACCGTGCTCCCCTCCAGCTTGTCTTTCTGCCTCCCCCTTTCACCGGGCTGCCGCTGGCCACCGTGCCCCACTGAAAACGCTTCTTGGCTGCTGCAGCCAACCGAACCCACTCTTCCTTCCACAAACAGTCTCGGTTCCAACGCTAAAAGGCACCAGGACCACCCACCCCCCCGCCCCCCAAAGGCTGCACTTAGAAAAATCTGCATGCGAAGGATTTTAGAGCAGAAGAGTATGCGATTCCAGGAGGAAAAAACCCACCTCAAAAACTGAAAACATTTTTCCAGTGTTCATCTGATTTTAAAGTTACTAACAAAGGAAACTTGAGGAAACGCAAGACTCTATTTCAGGCAGAAACAGATGATGAGGAATTAGGTGTCAGTTTGACTGCAAATCCTTTCTCTGCTCCCCTCTTTTTTTTTCTTAAACAGAAAAATTAAGAACACGTTTTAGTGACTACCAACAGTACAAACTCCTTTGGCTGTGTTAGTCCGAATATATTTGTCTCTCATGTATTTCTTAAGCCTTTGTTGCACAGACTTTTTCTTAATAAACTTTTGCATTTCAGTACACCAAGGTAACCATCCTACAAACAACTGAAGATATCAGCAATCATAATAAACCAACAGCATAAGATTGCATTCGTTGTCTCATTTTTCCCCTTACTGTACAAAATGTAAAGAACAATACACTATAAATATAAATTTCATTTCTCTCCAAATGTAAAGAGGCACCAGTGAAACCTGAAATGAACATCTGAGACATCACCCAAGGGTAAGCCCCTGTGCGCACCACATACAAAGCTCCCCACCGCCGTGCCATAAACGGCCAGTGCCCTCGTACTCAGTAAGAAAATGAATCTGGAGGCAATTAATTTCCATTTCAAACAGAAAATCGGAAGGAACGCTTAGCAAATGAGCATTGTCTCATGAACAGAAAAGAGCTCTTCGATTTCAAGAGATCCCCAATAATTCCTAAATTCTGGATAAACAAGTATCCAAGCAAGTTCTGAGAACTCATCCAAAGCAAGTAGCCAGCTGAACGCTGAAGTGCAAGAATTTCAGCCACTCAAATGCGAGATCCTTAATTGCTGCTTTCTGGTGAGATATGCAGTATTGGGAGTTTGATCCTGCACGGACCTAAAATGAGAGTAATACCCTTTGCTCATCCTATTCACTGCCTCTGGAGCACAACTGGATTAAAAAAAATGTACTGCTTCAAAAACTAAGACCTGTGAAGCTTGCTTAGTAATGACTCAGAACTATGTGTACATATATGCATATACATAACGTAGGTTCTAGTAAAAAAAAAAAATAAAAAATTATAAAACCCACCATTTGATGGTATACTTGAGGTTTGGTTGACTGACTGTGCTGTCATCCAGGAAAATAGTAGAGCAGGAACTGTACTTCCTTCTCAATTGCCCAGGAGGATGCTATGAAAAACATGCAAAAGAACAATGGCAATTACGTAATACCAAAACAATTTTCTGAGGAGATGCAAGAATTTAGAAAAAACACATTTCTCTGTCTCTCACAATGACGCACACAGTAATGTGATCAAGTTTTGAAGCAGTTCAGAAAGTTCAGAAATAATTACCAGGGCACAAGTCACAACAATCCCTGCCTGAGCCTTGTCTAATGCTTTCAAGTCCCAATCTCCCCTCCATCCCTCCTTCCCAAAAACACATGCAAAAATCTTTCAACAAAATTACTCACATTAAATACACACATTTGGAATGCAAAGATGAACAAAACCTATGTTTCTGTCCTCAATCCAAAGGAGTGAGTGGAAGAGTGAAAAAGAAATCATGTCAAAATGAGACTGATTTACACGACACAAAACCATGCTTGGAGAAAAGAGAATTAAAAAAAACAATCAAAAACCAAACACACAACAAATAAAATCTCTAAAAGAATGAAATAGGGGAAAGAGGTCTTTACAGTAAAACTACTAAAAAACTTTAAAAATTAATAGGGAAAAATAAAAAAAAATTCATCAAGAATAGATTGTTATTAGGAGGAAAACTGATCAAAGGATGTAAGAGAAAGTGGATATGCAAATAAAAAAAGAATCAACAACGTATCTCTTAATAGAAAAAGTTTTCAACAGATTTCAATCCTATTTCTGCACTACCATGGAAAAACACTGGAAAGCTCAGCCACAAAACCACATTTGACAGCACTGCTTATTTCTGAAGATTTTGTTGTTGAGGGGGCTTCTTCACCTATTTAGAGCAGCCAGCACTCCATCAGTCTACAGAGAATAGTTTCATCATATCAGCTAATAGCTATCACAGTCATTAATGCCTTTGGATTTTATCCTTGCATATTCTACCTACACAAATGAATAACTTGACCAAGAGCCTGTGTCAGGAAAGTAAGACCAGTCAAATTACATGTTTAACTTACAACGGAACAGATTTAAAATTCATTTGGCACATCCACATGACAATTTTAATTTGCCTTACCATGAACGCTGTTTCCAGCATTTCAGCGGAGAGACCAATGTCAATACCATTGGTAGTGCCCACAGGTATTTACCAGCTCAGAGCAACTGAGTACCCAGACTACACTGCTGTGACTCCTACCTCCATACATCTTCCCCTGCCTAATTTCCAAAACAGTTATTTTTTCAGGTGTCAGCACTCCATCATCTCATTAACGTTTCATTTTCCATAGACAGAAGACTTCTTAGCAGCAACAATTAGATACAGAACAGACAGACTCCTGGTAAAACCTACAAGCATCTGAGTCATCTTTCTGTTTTTCCCAGCTATGAGCGGAAGAGCATTCAAAGTCTTCCATTAATGGAAGAAAATAATTTTCTGAAGCTGTTGCAATTGTAGAAACATTATGTTCAAATGATTTCAATGTTCACCAACAAATTCTACCAAGGTCACCCCACTTGACCAATAAATTTGTAGGGTGAACTGCTTTTCTTGGAAATGAAAAAATTTACTGAAAAACATTATGCCTTTCAAAAAATTCTCCAGGACTTTGGAAAGGTACTTTGTAATACTCCAAAGTATCATAATCCATCCACCTTCCAAGCTGTTATATGTTAAGCAAGGCAACAAACAGAAAATTTAGAAGCACTGGAAACACTAATGCCATTAAATGTATTATCTAGCATTGATGTATACAGAGCGAATGACTAGGGGACTGGTGATTTATAGCTTTTATTCTACCACAGCTTAGTTCAAATTTCTGTATTAGACTGTTGTGTACCTTCCACAGCCATGATAAAGGCAAAGCAACTTAAAAACAACCGAAAATGAGACTGCTTAGCGTTTGGAAAAAAAGGGAGAGGTACAGACATTTCAGCATCATTTAAAAAAAAAAAGAAAAGCACATGGAAAGTTTTAATTCTACATTTTAAGTGCCAACATGTTTTAAAGGTTTAGATAAAATTTAAGATAAATGGACTGGATTCATTCAAGGCAAGCATGAGTAAAAAACCAGAAAACAACTCTATAGCAACACCACTATCAGATTTAAATTCTCTTATGTAAACAGCACTCTAACATTTGATACATGTCAATAATTAGAGCCACGCACCTTATTTCTGAAACTACCACATCACAGAACACTCCACAGTTTTCAGCCCACATCACACTTCTTTAGGCTTAGAACTTTTCACACTTCAGAAAAATACGTGGTGTCTCCTGCCTCACTTTCTGTTCATAACAACTTGGCAGGAAGGGGTACCTCTCCCAGTCTGAAACACGGTGCCAAGTGTAAACCTACTATCTTGGGTATATATACACATTTGTGCCATTTGAATAACTAACCTATCGGTAGATCAACATTCCCAGCTTCTACTCTGACGTCCAACTGCAGCCATATGTTATTCCAGGTAATAGATCTTCTGCCTGTTCCAAATTACTGGAAAACACCCTCAGTTTCATATTCTAGCTTGACTAAGCTGGAAGACATCTCAAGATCCACAGTTCGGTCAAATAGGCTTTTCTGAATCTCCATAAAATGCTGCGGGTGAACCTTCTCCACCCTTGCAAAGGACAAAAGAGGTTAACTGAGCATCACCTCAGTATTCAGCACTGTTCTACAGAGAAACCCTCTTCTGTGTCCATTGCAATGGGGTAAGTCCACACCTGAAATTGTACAGGAGCTTAATGCCTTCACATTTCAAATCCGTCATGACTGACCACAAAAATCTTTTGTCCATTTAGACAAGTCAGACAGTCTCTAAGTAAGAAAAATCAGAAGAGCCAAGAAAGAATATAGAGCCTTTGAAGAAATTAACCAAACCCTCTAACATTAGTGGGATCCTTCTCAGGTTCTGTCCCACCATTAAGGATGACATGGGGGAAAGAAAGGACTGGTATAGCTCCTTTTGTAAATCTTCATACGCTGTGGTGCCTTGACCTCTGATATTACAAATACTTACAAATTAAAAGCACCTCATTGATATGAAGTGGGATACGTTTTATATGTACTTTAACTTGCAGTAGTAATATTTTTGTACCCCAGCTGAGATTCAGATGTCATGTTTCTCAACTTCAGCAAGACTTCTGACTTCATCTTGCATAAAATTCCCCAAGGGCAAAGCAAAGAAAACACAGCAGGTAAAAACTACTTGGAAAACTATACTCTGCTTACCCAGGGATCACTTCCCAATTGGAAGACTGAAGTAAGGGACATTCCACAGAGGTCTGGTCTACTCAATGTAAAATATTAAGCAAGAACTTTGATAACAGAATAAAGACATTTTTTACTGAATTTGCAGCTGGCATTAACTTGCAGAGGACTCGCTTATAAAAAAAGGAAAATATAATAGAGGATTTATAGAGTTACAACAGGGTAGAATACCCTTCCACTCTGCTCAACTGGGATTTTATGTCCAGTTTGGACCATTGTATTTCAAGAAAGATGAATTCATTTCCGAGAGTCAGGAAGAGAAAGCAGCAAGATTAACCAGAGGTTTGAAAAACCTGGCTTAGAAGGAAAAACTGAAAGACTGGAAAGGTTTTCTCCAGGAAGAAAGCAACAATATTGGCCTTAAGTCATGCTGAAGGGAGTTCCAAAGAAGGGAATGTTGTTCTCCACGACCACTGTGGATGGCATAAGAAAGAGCAGGCTTATATTGAACTAGGGAAAATTAAGATTGAACGTGAAAGTATGAGAGGAGATGACGGCAACAAAATAACCCACCCCAAACTATCACCTTTCTCTAATCGCAGGGATAGCTTGAGTGACTTTAGCAGCGACAGAATCTCCATCACTGAAAGTTGTAAAGAAGAGGTAAAACAAACATATGCCAGGAATATCTTAGATGCTCTGAGGCAAAAAAACAGACTTAACAGCCTCTTGAGATGAATTCTGGAACAATTTTCTATCATTTTATGATTTCTTTTTGTGGAGAGGATTCATAGCTCTCTACTCCAGAAGCAGTTGTTATTTTTCTCATTTCAACCAAAGACATTCCTTAAGAAATGCTGGCTATATAGGTTCCAATGAATACATAACAGCTGTTTTGTGGAATTTTTTTCTTTATAGAAAAAGATGTATAATGGAAAAAATTGCTTTATAACTTGCTAAGCTTTTACATGTGTAACAGAACAAGCTCCAAGAGATCAAGATTCAATCTAATGCCAGGTCTTTCTAGCTCTTAAAAACAGCAGTTTTTCCCTCTTGCACAGCTAGCATTAAGGAAATACCACTGCTTTATTTTTCTCCCAGCTTCATCCTGAAACTTTCCAACTTTCCAAATCACATTTGTTTTAAGATGTTTGAACAATATGATTTACTTGAAGCTTACATAAAATACATCTTATCAGAAATTGAATGACTTAGTTTGCCATCAAAATCATACAAGCTCTGCAGAACTGTTTCTACGTACCTGCTATGAAAGGAATCACAACAAATTCCTAACTAACTCACAATGAGAACACACAAAAGGATGAATTTCTCTCAGCCTTCATTTTAGCATCACTCAGAAATTAAACCTAAATTTGTTGGGAAAGGGGAAGTATTACTATTTCTTTTGTTAAAATAGTTATTTCGGGGTGGTTTTGGGTAGAAACATCTAACGGACAGGTGCGTACTGACCAAAACCCACACTCAGCGTTGACCAGAAGGGGTCCCAGCCAGCTCTGTCCTGGAAGCTCTTCAGCCACACCAGTATGGCACTCTGCCCTGCTGCTCAGCAGGATTTGTTCATTTGGGCGCAACGCTTCCCTAATGAAGCCATACGGCTTTTGTACCAGAGCTGGCCTTTGGCCAGCCAGCTTCCAGTTTGGCAGAGGAGCTTTAGTCTTTTTCAGTGTTCTTTTGCACTTGTCCATCAAAAGATAATTTGCAGCTTCTGTCCTAAATAATGATAGTACTGTCTCTTCTTCCATCAAACCAGGTGTAAATTACTGCATGATTTTAAAAGGTACTATTAAATAGTAGTTCCCCCCATGGAAAAATTGAGGCCTGCTTGCACCCGTCTGTGGAGACATGCCCATTAGCTTCCAGGCAGTAGAGGCTGGCCAAAATGCTAATAGGCAAAACTGGCATATGAAAGTACACATGAAGCGAAATTACAACAGTGAACACAAATACCAGGACTGCTTCTGACTTGGAAAAGGGAGGTTCCTATCTTGTGGATCTTCTATTGCTTCAGGACACGATTTAGTTCTGACAACATTTTTCACAGCAAAAACATGATTTTACAGGTCAACAAAGTGCTTCCAAGCAAGCCATGCAACACAATTCTCTGCACGGCTCTGCAAAGCTCTGCATTTATTTTCATCTTGCATAATTTGATACCACAGCACAATTGTCTACATTTAGTGGCTAGACATGGGTACATTCACCTGAACAAAAGCTATAGGAAACTGCACCACTGTACGCTTACCTTTCTCTGCCAACATCTGCAATTAAAAAAAGATCCAGTCCAACCACTCTTAAGTAATACCCATTGTTCCTCATCAGTCTGTGACGTGATTCAACCTTGTCCTCAGTTGATTAGTCTTCCCAGTGTTTGATGATGTTCAAAACTGATGCCTTAGACTAGATCTGTACTTGCAAGTTTTTGGCTCTCAAAGCTTGTCCTTACTCATGTCAACTATAGAACACTATGTCAGCGTACCACCAAGCTCTTGGGGGGCTCAGCAACCACTGGTAAACTCTTCTGCAGCACACACAGGCCCTACTTAACCACTGATAAAGCACCCTGTTTTACAAATCTGAAGAGATTAAATATTTCTTTGAACACTAAAAGCAGCTCAAAGGCTTATATTTACATAGCGTATAATTGGTAGTGTTGTGCAATTTGACCAGAGGGACTTTGCTAGGCTCCCAGCACAGCAAGTATTATATAGCAACCTTGTAAAGAACTCTTGTGTGTGCCCTCATTCCACCTTTAAAGCTATTTTTTGTTCCTCCTCCTACAAAAGTTTGCCACTTTGTATAACTTATTGCCTTCAGGCTGACAAGAGAGATAAAATTCTTCACACTAGAGGACAGGAAAAGAAGCAAGGGGCTGAAAGACTTTAGAAAAAACATTTCAAACCGTAAGTTTAAGTAAACCATTAAAGAAAACCTGTTGATTCTAACTTATTGGAAGCCTGAAAAAGCATCTTAAACACCATCTGTTAAGAACAGCATCGGTATAAGGAGTCTGCTAGATGGGCCAGATGGCCTGTAAAGGTCCTCTCTAGACCTGGTTTTTTGTGATCTTGCAATGGAGAGGAGTAAAAACCAGATTAAGCAATCTCTAGGAGAGCTTCAAGAACACCTGAGAAGCCTCTAATCTATCTTCCAGTTTATCTTGTTCTTCTCTTTGAGTAAGGAATGTTAATTAAAATGTCTTGAGGAATTTGGACAGCAATTATAAACATTTACAATAGCCAGCCTCAGGCACTTAACAAAAACAACATTTCACATTTTATGTTGTGCTTTGCATTTTTCACGGATTAAAGCACTTTTTAGACTATGTTCCCATTTCAGCATGTACCATATTTACTCTTATAATCACTAGCTGAAACTGATTACCAGTCACATGCCTAGCACTTTTACAATAGGGAAGCAGAACAGCCTCTTTATCCACTCTGATGGGAAAATTTGGGGGCTACACAGGAGCAAATACCATACATCGTTTCAAGCATGCAAAAAGGCTCACAGAAATTGCTTGTGCCACACCACTTACAGCAAAAGACCTCTCTGTTCTCCACTACTCCCCATCAGTAGGGCTGCCGCTGGGAAGAAGTTTCCCCTGATGTGAATCACTACAGGGTCACTTACAGTGACCAGCGTTCTGGCATGAATGATGCCCCCGAACTCTTCTCCAGGATGTTGAAAAAATTTTGGTCTATACACAGATGTTAGTTTTTCTACTTGGAAAGATAAAAACAGTGTTAGTGTGCTGGGATTTGAACACCCAGTTGCCGGGCAGCAGACAGTGGAAATCATGTCTAGATCCCTAAACGAGACAATGCTGAAGGGAAGCTATTGCTACAAAGCTGATAAAGAAGGGTCTCCAGAATAAAAAAAATAAAATAAAATAAAAATTTAAAAAATATGCAGAAGAGAGATATTACTTCCCTTTATCTTCCTTCCCTTTTCCTTTGCTTTATCTTCCTTCAGAAATGGGAGGAGTACAGACAAAATTGTCCGGAGGGCTAGGGATCAGGTTAGGAAAGCTAAAGCCCAGATAGAGTTAAATCTGGCCAGGGGTGTCAGGGGCAACAAGAAAGCCTTCTATAGGTATATCAGGGACAAAAGACGACTAGGGAAGACGTGGGCCCACTCAGGAAGGAAACGGGAGACCTGGTCACGTGGGGCATGGAGCAGGCTAAGGTACTCAACAACTCTTTTGCCTTCGTCTTCACTGGTAAAGGCTCTGACCACACTGCCCAAGTTGCAAAAGGTAAAGGCAGGGACTGGGAGAATAAGGCACCACCCACTGTAGGAGAAGACCAGGTCCGAGACCAGCTAAGGAATGCGAACGTGCAGAAGTCCATGAGACTGATGAGATTCATCCATGGGTCCTGAGAGAACTGGCAGATGTAGTTGCCAAGCCACTATTCATCATATTTGAGAAGTCGTGGCAGTCTGGTGAAGTTTCCACTAACTGGAAAAGGGGGAACATAACCCCCATTTTCAAAAAGGGTAAAAAAGAAGAACCGGGAATCTACAGGCTGTTTAGTCTCACTTCTGTGCCCGTCAAGATCATGGAGCAGATCCTCCTGGAAACTCTGCTAAGGCACATGGAAAATAAGGAGATGCTTGGTGGCAGCCAACATGGCTTAACTAAGGGCAAATCGTGCCTGACAAACTTGGTGGCCTTCTACGACGAGGTTACAGCCTTGGTGGATAAGGTGAAAGCAATAGATGTCATCTACCTGGACTTGTGCAAAGCATTTGACACTGTCCTACATGACATCCTGGTCTCTAAATTGGAGAGACATGGATTTGATGGATGGACCACTCAGTGGATAAGGAATTGGCTGGATGGCCACACTCAAAGAGTTGCGGTCAACGGGTCAATGTCCAAGTGGTGTCCATTGACAAGTGGTGCTCCTCAGGGGTTGGAACTGGGACTAGTACTACTTAACATCTTTGCTGGCGACATGGATGTAGGGACTGAGTGTACCCTCAGCAAGTTTGCTGACGACACCAAGCTGTGTGGAGTGGTTGACACACTAGATGCCATCCAGAAGGACCTGGACAGGCTTGAGAGGTGGGCCTGTGCCAACCTCATTAAGATCAATTAGGCCAAGCAAAAGGTCCTGCATGTACGTCAGGGTAATCCCATGCATAAATACAGGCTGGGCGGAGAGTGGATTGAGAGCAGCCCTGAGGAGAAGGACTTGGGGGTGTTGGTAGATGGGAGGCTCAACATGAGCCAGCAATGTGCACTCGTAGTCCAGAAGGCCAATCGCATCCTGGGCTGCATCAAAAGAAGCATGGCCAGCAGGTCAAGGGAGATGATTCTCCCCCTCTACTCCGCTCTTGTGAGAACCCACCTGTAATATTGTGTCCAGCTCTGGAGCCCCCAGCATAAGAAGGACATGGACCTGTTGGAGCAGGTCCAGAGGAGGGCCACGAAGATGATCGGAGGGTTAGAGCACCTCTGCTAAGAGGACAGGCAGAGAGAGTTGGAGTTGCTGAGCCTGGAGAAGAGAAGGCTCCAGGGAGACCTTAGAGCAGCCTTCCAGTATCTGGAAGGGGCCTACAAGAAATCTGGAGAGGGACTTTTTACAAGGGCATGTAGTGATAGGATGAGGGGTGATGGCTTCAAATTGGAAGCGGGAAGATTTAGATTAGATCTCAGGAACAAATTTTTCACTCTGAGGGTAGTGAGACACTGGCACAGGTTTCCCAGGGAAGCTGTGCAGGCCCCATCCCTGGAAGTGTTCAAGGCCAGGCTGGATGAGGCTTTGAGCAATCTGGTCTAGTAGGAGGTGTCCTTAGCCATGGCAAGGGGGTTGGAACTGGATGATCTTTAAGGTGCCTTCCAACCTAAACCATTCTATGATTCTATGATGAAATATTCCAATATGCAAAAAAAAACCCCAACCCCTTATTTTCATAGAATATTACTGCTCATGAACACAGATTCAACTTTAAAAGCATATCTTGTCAAGAAGAGAAGAAAGTACTTTGGCAAATAGAGCATTTTCATCTTGTCTGAAAGGAAAAACTGCTAGAAAAACTTTATGGAGAAAACAACTTTTCCCTCCCCTTTTCCATCTCCTTTCCTCTGAAAAAAAATAAAAATAATAATAAAAAAAAATCACCCAGTACAAAGAACTAACTACTGCAAACAATAATAAAAAATTCACTTTTTCTGCACCCACCTGTCCAAAATACATAAAACACGTCTTCCTGTTTGCTTTCCTCGTACAGGCAGAGATACTGATGCAATCTCTCCTCTCTGAAAAAGGAAACGCCTCTATCTCAGTCTGCATCTTCATCCCCCTCAGCAGCTTGACTAAGCAGATTAAAAGAAAAGCGTACACTGAAGCAGCATTAAAGCCGCAACAAAAAACAACTGCCACTTCAACGGGAAAGGGAAGTAGAGTCTGCTGCAACTGCTTCGAAATTAAAATAGGCTGGAAGAAAGCAAACATGCCAGGTACGCTGCAGGTAGGTAACCTGCAGAACCGACAAGGATGCTGGAAGTTATGCAAAGGATCCAGCACCATTTCCAACCTGTCGTCTGTCTCCCTGGGCTCCATGGGAAGACTGAGAGATGAGGGCTTCTCCATAGCACCCTGTCACCCCCACTTTCATTCCTTCTCCCTTGCCTTCCCCATCCCAAAAAAAACCCAGCTGCTGGCTTCTTCCATCAAACCTACTGACAAGGTGAATCTGAAACATGGCAACTGCCAGCCCTTGACAAAGTGCAATAAATCAAAGCAGGAACCCACTATTTGTATCTGGGGATGAAAGGAAACTATTTGGCCAATTAAAATATTCTACAAACAAGAGCAAGCAAGAAAGAAAAAGAACAGTGCTGTTGTCATACTGAGAAAGTGCATTTTTAAATTAAAAAAAGGCAATATTAATTAATTCGTTTTTTTCATACATAACATTTTGAAACTCTATTTGTATAAACTCCTATTCCCACCTATTACTACACAGAACTAGATAAGCAGTTAAAGAAGAAAAAACACAACATTTCTTGATACTTCCCTTGCTAGCCAGCCACCCTGATCATTTGGGAGATGTTCAACTCTGCCTGCAAAATAACCAATAAGATAGCGCACAAAAGGATAAAAATATTTTGTTGCTCATCTTGGTTATTTGTCACAAAAGCAGAATAAGTATACAAGACTTATAAAAGGAAAAAAAAAAAGATGATGTCATGGAAAAACCGCAAAAGAGAAGAATGCTGCATTATGGTGAGGAGTTGTTGTTAAAGGAAGATGAAACAACGCTCCAAAATTTACATCCTATAGCTTGTTTCCTCCAGAGATGTGAGGACCCAGAACTTCACATCAATAAGGAAACAGACAAGTAGCGATAGCTCCTGTCAGAAATGCACTTAGCACACACTGAAAAATGGCAGAAAAGAAATGATCAACCAATAGGGTATATCATAAATTTACTTCTCATGTAAATAGTACCCATAGTTAGTCACATACAATTGTTAAATTTAACTATTTCCTCAAATTTCTTCAAACAAGGCAGTCTAGGAAAATTACGATGGTTCCCTGCAGTCTACAAACCTAAATGCAGTTCCCAGTTAAAGGCCACAGCAGCCACTTCAAAAATGATCACCAGTGTGTGCGTCAGCTTTAGCAGCCGGAATATTTAGGAGGTGCTGAGTGAATACTCACAGGTGTGCTGAAGTAACAACTTCAATATCACAGGCCACATTTGAAAATATAGCTTAACTATGAGTATTGGCTAAAAAACTTCACTGACTTGTAAGGACACACACACACAGAGCCATGGTAAGCACTTCAGCTTCATAAAAGTTATTTTTAGCTTTGTAATTCAGAAGTACTTTATAAGTACAAAGAAGTCAGACTTAAGGTAGCAGTAAACCAGGCTACGGGGGCAAGTTTACATTGCTGCAACCTTAGCCAATGCTTTGAATGATACTTGAAAAAAAAAAAAAAGAAATTAGGAGTTATAGCACTTAGGGTATCAACTGTGTGAGCTGCTAGGTTGAGCTCCCCTCAGTGACGTGATCACCCTTCCCTTTTCTGCAGCAAGTCCAGCATTGCCTAAAAATATTTTATACCAGGGTTTGCAATAGTGTGCTTCCAGCAGCATTTGTAATACTCATCTTTGTTCAATGCGCCAGAGGAATCCACTCGCAGCCTGCCTATTGCAGAATGCATCTTTGACACGACATGAAGAGATCAGGACATGAGAGAATTTAATCCATGACACCAGGTGGACCGTCACAGAAACTCAGTTAATAGTTTGTTTTGTAGTGTCTAAAAATATTCACTTTTTTGCATTGAACCCTCCAAGCCTGAGGCTAAAAAGCACACTGGAAGTTACCGAGCACACATTATTAAGTTTACAGGAACCCAGTGCATTAGCTTTACAGGTAATTTTATAACAATACAATTGCACTGCAAACGAGTCTCACGTGCACTGTAAACAATGGAGATGTTTTACAAGGGAACAGAAGGTGAGAAGCACTGAGAATATCTGCTAACCTAGTGGGGCCAACTTTAAGGCTTTTATAAGCCTCACAGTATCTGATGACTTCTCAAAATCTTAACTCTCAGGAAACTAAAAATCTCAGCTTGCTTTTGAAGCCAGGCAGTAGTTTCCGAAGCACTCAGCACAAACCAGTTCTGCCAGCAAACGAAGCAGTCCTGCCGTCTCGCCCCGCTCGGCGGCTCATTCCTGCCTCCGTGCCTCCCTCCCTTTCTGCGGGTGCAAGCCCCGAAGCGAGTCACATTTAGGAGCAGATCCACTTTAGCTTTTAGCCGTGCTGAACCTACCTGCGCTCGTGCCCCAATCCAGTTTACCTGGAGCTGCACAAATGTTCGCCCCACCACAGAGGAATGCAGAGGCTGTAAACCACATCTGCTTCTTTCAGCAGCTGTACCGGCTTAAAGATGATTCATGAAATTATGGCCTATATCTCCAGATAGAGAAAAGTTTGAGAACTTCTCCCCATTTCACCCTAAAGGCAAATACCATTTGGGAGACAATTAGTTCTTCCCCTCTTCAATTTTACTGAGGCGTGACTCCAGATATTTCAGCACAAGGCTTAACGTACTGGGAACAGCACTGGTTCCAGGTGCTTCAGCAGTACAAACAATACTAACTGGGGCAAAGAGCCTGGTCCCGTACCCAAAGCAGGCTACAGGGGATTTGCTCGCAGCTTCACCAAGGATTTGATTCAAACAGGAGAGAAGTGAACTGAAAAATCCCCGGCGTGCACAAGTGTATCAAAACCCCATCTTCAGACTTAGCATGTACCACACATCAATCCACGTTTACATTGCATCAACACTGGTCAGGCACTTCAGAACTTCTGTGTAAATATCAAATGCTGGAGCTCTCTGCCAAAACAAACTTGCATGGAAATGTAATTTAAAGTTTTGGGAGTTTTTGTAATAATTTTGAAAATCATACTAATGTGTGCAGCTCTTTGTCCCAGATAACAGTTACCTATGTAGACTGGTTGCGAGCATGATATTGTCTTCAAACCAAACAGAACCGTTCCACTAACTCAATAGCCAAGACCTATACTTCCGGATCCTGATGCAGAACAGACATTTGAAGCATCAGCACCCTCTCACCAATATGGAAATCATGTGTGATAACTCTTATTTACTGTAAAATATAGACAACAAGGAGAAAGCTGCATAGCGAGGCATTTTCACTTACGTGGTTTATATAGAGACTCTTGCGTTTTTCTCTCACTGCAAAAACACAAAATATGATAGAAATATTACATGACTATTTTTCCCGATTAAGCTTCTTATATACCATTTACAATAAAAAGAAGAACAGGAGGCTATCTATGTGCAACATTATAATTGCTTTTGCACTAACCAAGTATATTTATATATCAAACACAGAAGGAACATATATCTGTATGCATAAAGGCATTTATGCTCACTAGTGTGGTGATGGATTAAAATTCTCATCCATTTGTGTACTTCACCAGGCATTGGTCCACATGGGAAAGTTAATATGCAGTAAGCTACAGTCCAAGTCAGCAATGGATTAGCCATCCTTCACCAGTTCTCTGTGTGGGTACTCCTGAGCCACCAGTGCCTTCGTGCAAGGTACCTTGCTGCAAAGTGGCCTACACTACCTTGCAGGTATGAAAGCACCTAAATAGCTTAATAACACCACGGAGTTAGCAAATTCTCATCATAGCTTACTGTGCACTAACTCCCATAGAGCAGCCTTGAAACCATACGCATTACACCACTGCCTTCTATAATGATCAGGTGCAAGCCTGGAACTATTACTCATGTCGGATATAACAATGAAAATATTTGACTTTGGTGAGTATGAACCAGTCACCACAAGCAAGGGTTGCAAGTCAAAGCCACAATTAGCCAAAATATTCAGAAAGTAAACAGAAACAACAAGGGAGATAGATGTATAGAGTCTTAATTGTCAGGCAAATGCTTATTACAGCTGATTAAGTATACTCTGTTTAATTTTTTTAAGCACTTTCCCAATTAACTCACCCCATAGAGAGCCTGTGGAGCTCTGTTCCAGTGAAAATACCACAGCATTTAGGATACGAGTCTGGAGGCAACTAACACATAAATCAAACTGCAGGATTAAAATAATAATGGTTTCATGCTGTAAGTGATTAAATGCACTTTGGTGCACTGTGATTTAAAAGCTATGCAACCCAATGCACTTAGGAAAATAAGAGTGTTCATAATGGTGGGATAGCCTGTCCATTCCCTGTTGGATGAGAAGCCATTATTTGTGATTTTTTATAAGCAAGCAATCTCACATAAACAAGGCTGTATGTGTGAATACCGTGAAATAATTGTGTTTAATGCAGACATAAAATGAGAAGAAAATAAGAAAAAACTTTTAAAAATCCTTACATAATTTTCCTCCCAGGGAGCAGAAAGGAGAATCACACATGACAGATGTTAGCCATGTCACTTAGTACATGCTCAGATCCACAATTATGGACATTGTAAACAGAATTAAACAGGAACAGCAGGAAAACTCTGATCGTCTAGTAAATAGTTAAACTGCTTGAAATCCTGCTAAAACACTGCACTAGACTTAAGTTCCACACACTGCATTTATCACCAGCAAGGGATATAAGTAATCTAAAGGGAAACGACAAAATGATGGTAGACACTCACTTCTAAGAATAGCCAAAGTATTTGTCTAGTATTGCATATTGCAATGTACAGGCAGTAAACAATTCTGATAAACTGCACGTAAACCTAGTAAGAGTACATAACTGAAAACTAACACCTATTAACTGCAAAATTTTGAACACAATTAAGTATTTAACAGTGTTTTAATCACAAACAATTATACCACATACAAAGTTCTTACGGACAAAATCCTATAAAGACAGCCTGCACATACACTCCAAATTCCATTTTAACCACCATTTTCCCCCTACCTTAGTTCTTCTCTTCTGTATTTTCCCTTGTATCCATTATTCAATTCCCCATGAAAGTACAATCATCTATTTACCAAAGCAAGAATATCACTCACAGCTCATTTCCATTTGCTATTTCCATTCTCTAGAAGAATATATTCATGTATTTAGACACACGCCTCACTTCTCCCTGCTCAAACACTGCTTGTGCTGCACATTCTTCCAAGCACCACGTTAACCTCCTTTCCTGTATTTTCCCCATATAACAGAAATTCAGTCAGCCTGGATTCTCCAGTGAGGGAATACAAGGCTGCAACTGTGCTTTTGTCCTTCTGGCCCACTCTGCCACAGTGCAAGGCTCAGCTCTTTCCAGAACGGATGGCAATGGGGCATCGGGCAGAGCAGAAACCCATTTTGTCATAACCGCTCTCTTTTGTGATCGCAACCCTACCCTTAAACAAGAGAAAGATAATTATTGCACAAGGCAAAACGCCGCTTCTGGCAAGCTAAAATGACTGTAAAGAGGTAATTCCATCACTTGGCTTCAGTCAGTTTAAAGACACTTTGCACTGCTCGCACAGCACAGTACAGTCTTCAGCAGATCAGAGCGTATTATACCATATAATTAAGCATCATTTTGTAGCATAAACTCCTAACTGCAACTGCAGGCTTTTGGCTTTCAAGCATGGGGTTTTGACAAAATGAAGCTGAACAGATTTAGAGTCAGTTTAAACAATTACATGTCTACTTTCTTTCTAGTATTTTAAAATCTGAAAGTTGGAATGGAACTCTTCAAGCGGAGACTGAGATGCTGCCAAATTGTTTTAGTTTTCCTCACTTTAAGGTCAATGACCTGTTCCTATTTCTGCAGGCACTTTGAACTGTTATTGTTGAACTTTTGCAATAGTAGAAAAATATATTATCCTGAAATAAAAGGGAGTGAGGAAACACACACACATACACACGTGTGTGTACATATGTATGTATTTTTCATTAAGCTGTAATAGAAACTTTCTCTGTGCAATTTCTAGAGACTGTCTTAATGTTACCCATATCAGGATCGAAGACAAAATCCTTGAGGATTACATCAATAAAAATGTCTCACATTTTGGGAGTTTTTAAACCATTTCGTTTTGTTTTATCCAAGACAGGAGACTGGTCCTAGTTAACATTAACGAGTAAGCGCAGCTTCCTTCACTTCTATCCACCACATAAATACAATTTGAAAATCTTCTTTGTCCGAAGCCCGTCGTTGCACTGATCCAG
The DNA here is from genome assembly GCA_008921705.1 of Burhinus oedicnemus. Taxonomy (NCBI): domain Eukaryota; kingdom Metazoa; phylum Chordata; class Aves; order Charadriiformes; family Burhinidae; genus Burhinus; species Burhinus oedicnemus. The sequence goes on along the minus strand of VFFE01008902.1, from coordinate 368,749 downwards.
CAAAATTTAGCCAGCACACTGGATGTGTAAAGCCTAATGTAAGTTAGGAGAGGTGGACAGCTGTAGCCCACTTACAGGCAAGAGCCTCAGCAGCACCCTGAAGTAGCAACCGTTGCCCTCTTGCTATTGTAAGGAAAGGAAGTTACATTATCAGAGTGCTAAGATTTGGAAACCCTGGCTTAACCACAACCATGCACTAAATAGTGCCGGGCTTTTCAGTTACCTAGACCATCCTGCTTACAGGCCAAACTCAGCAAACAAGGGAGAACTTGCATAAAGCACTCAGAGAAGTTAAAGACATAAAAGGTGATATTCTTTACTAGCTCCCTAAACAGAGAGAATTACTCATGTAAGATCCAGCACCCAGAAAATTCCCACAAAGATTTGGAAACATTTAGAAAAGCTGCTTTAGTTAGGAATCAAATTAATAGCTGGGTCTTCAACTTTTCCACAGATTCACTGAACTCTCAGGTAATTAAGGATGCATTCAGACTACCGACTAAGAGGGACAGGACAGATTCAGGTGCTTAGTATGGCATCCAAGCTTCACAGGACAATGGGAAATTCAGACCACGTAATATCCAGAGATGACACGTCCTGTCTCATTATATGTGGGGTAGTCAACGTGTTGCTCTTCACTCACATGTTGATCACAACCAGCTCAAGCACAGCTCCTATGCCAGGACTGTACTACAAGATTATCAGTGAGGCTGAAAGAGCACAGGGCTACTAGAAAGCCAAACGTGGAACTGCCCGAAGGTAATGTTGCCAAGTCACTCTAGCATGTAGCGATGGACTTGGCCATTTCCCCCTGTACAAACACGTGATGTACACTCAAGAGTCACAGCCAGATCCTGGATGAAACCTTGAGTCCTGATGCCCCTCAACTCTCCAGTATGGGTATCTTAAATGTCTGCAGGTCTTATCTATAGAAAAGTTTTCACTTACAGTCAACAGGAAGGTTTGCCAGCCCAATACAATACAAGTAATGGAGAGAGGTAGTTACATGCCCAAGTTACATGTTTTCAACACTGCCAGCTCAGCTCTCCCCTTCTACATTGTCTTAAGAAGTCTTGGGGGGTCCCTAGGCTCCACAGCAGGCTGTCAGAATACAACCCTACAACACCCTAAAAACCCCTTATATTTTCCCCTTAAAAAGCATTTTATTGCATTTTGGTGTTAGACAACATCCTTGAATTGTGTGGTAACTCCTACAGGTCAATTGGTTCCACAACAGGCCCAAAGTACAGCCAAGCAAAATGCTTACTGCTGTTGAGTTGTCCACCAGAACAGGATGGTTCTTGGCAATACATCAGTAGATAAACGTTTGCAGAATATTTTTTCTTTCGTACAGGCAAAACAGCCTTTGCATTTTTCCCACCGTGATCAAGGATAGCTGAACAGATCTTGCACTCCTGTGATAACGTTTCTATATTGTTTCACTAAGTTCATTGTCCTCGCTCAAAAAATATGTCCTTCACATTAAACTAGAACAAAGTTTCACAGACCAACTTTAGCATCAGTATAAACTGTCATTTTAAAAAATGCTTACAGTTAACTCCATACTGCAATAAATTCACCAATATTACTACAAGTAAGAATAATCATCAGGTCTGGTCAAAATTGTAGTTGTTGGAATTGGGATTTTTTTTTGTCCTTTCTTTCAACAAGCAGTAACAAGAAACAGGTAGCATCCATATGGAATTATACAGTCTCAAAAATTACAAAAACACTATAAAACAGATATCAATCTTCCACAGTGTACTATGGAAATACTATCATCTTCATTTTACAGACTACCAAACCAGATTAGAATGGTAAATCACATCCACAACCACATAATAAGGCATTGACAGAACCAGGGCTGAATTCAGAAGGACAATCTGAAGGGCGAAAGAGGTACTCACATAATCAACTCTTCAATTAGGGCCTAAATGTATATCCTCTTTGTTCTAGTCATGCTCAAAAACTAGCAAAAAATATACAGTAAGTGAAAACTATATTATTTTTAAGTGATGTGTTTGACACTGCAATTTACTATGCAAATCAAAAACGGCATTTATAGGCAGCAGAAAGAAGGACAAAGAATTCATACTGAACAGTCAGAATTACAAGGTAGAAACTGCTTTGAAAGCCTTGGTAGAAAATAATGTGTTTTGCATCGATTATTCATCTACTTCTAAAACAACATGTCATACATGTCCAACAGGGAATGAAAGAGCCAGAATAAATGGCTTCTATTCTACTAACTCTATCAAGAGGCTTGCTTAACAGATGTAATTCCAGAGGGATGATTTTGCCTATGAATAAAAAAAAAAATACTCCAGACAAATATACGATCATATCAAATCCATAATGAGAGAAGAAGAGAGAATGTTTGGGTGGGATGGGGGTTGTTTTGCTATTAAAATCTAGTACTGAGCTCATTTACAGTATGAGCTATATCAGAGGAAACTCTGGAATGTCTTCTGAGCTAACGTAAACTGGCATTTTCTCAAGAAAACAGTCCCCACACATTTCCCAGAAGCTTGGCCTAATGTTCAGAGTTTAAAAAAAACAACAAACAGTTACACAGAAAATTTTGGATTTAGGGAAAATATTTTAAAAATAGAATTACATTAAGCTTTATCCATATTTGTAGTTCTGATACCATGACTACTTGGAACTTACAATTTCAGGACACAACAGGACTCAAACCTGTACCTTCTACTAGTGGTCCGACAAAATAGTTAACTACAGGTGTGATTTCTTTCAACTCTAACATGATGCCTATAAAAGCCTCTTTTTTGGGGGAGGGGAATTATATATTAGAAGACTATCACATGCATTCTAACAAAGGGTTTAGACATAACTGCAACAGCAAATACTGTAATAAATTCAGTAACCTACCATCTGTTTGCGATTTACTGAGAAATATCGTACTGGCCCGTGGATGATCTGATGGGTTGAATTCCATGTTCAAATCTGGAAAGAAAGAAGGAAAGAAAGAATAGCACAAAAACATTTATGATTATCCAACGGTATCCACAAATTTTCTCAGTCTTTTTAATAAGACCAAGTTTACATCCTAAAGCAGCTACTGTAAAACAAAAACCATCTTGAGGCCCACTTTTTTATCCTTCTTCACACTTTTTGGTATGCAAATCATTCGCATCTACACAGCTTCGGGATTAGACTTTGGTTCTACAGGCTGCTTTTGGATTAAAACAGATAAAGCAGCTTGAAAAGTTTGTACACAAGAAGTCAGGAGTTATCGATTTACCATCGGTTTCTTCCCACCATGCCCCAAAGCCATTGCTAAGCACAGGAACACAGCTTATTACATGTAATTATAGAAGAATCGAGTATTATAAAGCAAATATGCAACCCTCTGTAGACAGATGGGTTTCTAGGATTACATGTGATTAAAATAAGTAGGTGTTACAGCTGAATGTAAACAAGTTAAACCGAGGCCAGAGTGTTTTAAATGGTCAAGATTACAAAGACTTGGAACTTCCCTGATACTTCACAGATGAACATATTCCTTGCCATAACAACTTCTAAAAAAAAAAAACAAACCAAAAAAAACCCCACCCCAAAACCAAACCAGTCCTAAGAAACACTTACCAGTTTAAAGACTCGAATCTATCACAGCTTATACAAACTTCTATGAATGTTATTTCCCCTGTCAAGGTTAAAATCCATTGAATTTACTTGTTCCCAAGTTCCACTCCACTACTGATTAGTCAAAACTCTCATATGCCTGCATCCACTTGAAAGTATGCTACTAAAAATAGCACATCATTTTTTATCATTTTCTTGCTCTCCCAGTGTGGCTACCTCAACCTTCGTTCTCTTACATTCTTCTGATCTCCAGACATACATTCTCTTGCACTTGATGCAGGCATTTATGCGAGACTACATATAGCACTGATATGTTTATCTTCTGTGATTATCCCAGGCTTTCTACCTTGGTCTCACTCCCCTTCCATATTTCTGCGAAAGCTCAGCAAAACTGAAAACTAAGCCCCACGTCTTATGAAAACAAAACCGTCCTTTTTGCCCAGGACTCAAGTTCTCCTGTCTACAGCTTTCCCTGTTCCTTCATCATCCATCACTATCCTCTCTTCTCCCCTTCCCTTTTAGTTACTAATTTACTAGGTCTTCCACTTCCCTGCTTTTTTCTCCTGATCTCTCTACAAATCTAATTTCTATTTGTATTCTTCTCCTTTATGCTCTCTTGGTTTCCTTTTCGTCTCCCTGCATTCTGCAGCCCATGAGATGAGCAGCCTGACATGCTGCTGGTACCCAGACACAACTTCTGGAATAAACACCATCTTACTTACAAGGAAGAACCCAGAAACACAGAAGAGCAATTCCTCAGTTGGAAAGGGGGCTTACTATTATTATCAAACCCACAAAGGGAAAAAAAAGATTAAAAAATCTAAGAATTTCAAGGGAAAGTAATTTTGATTCTACCAGAAACCAGTTTGCAGCCATGCTTGGAGAAGATTCTAGGAGGATCATCTTACCACTACAAGTTCTCACTCAGAAGGACTGTGAATTGGAAAGACTGTTTTCCTGTTACTTTCTGCATCTTATTTAGACACAGAGAAGAAGAAAAAAAAAATCACCCATTGAGATAGATAGTGTTGGTAAAGATTGTTTTCCATTTCAGGATAGTTTTTCCATTAAGTGGAACTCAAGATGCAATTCATTAAGTACACAGCAATCAGCACTTTAAAATGAGAAAATACATTGTCTTTTGTCATCCTTATCATCTTTTACCAAACAGCACAATACAAACAAAAAAACATAAACAAAAAATGCAGCTTTTTTTTTTTTTTTTTTTC
>VFFE01008902.1:294413-363897 GCA_008921705.1 Burhinus oedicnemus | reverse complement strand
ATAATAATGTTAAAAAAAAAAAAAAAAAAAAAAAAAAAAAAAAAAAAAAAAAATCTATTTTTTTTTTTTTTTTTTTTTTCCAAAAACCGCTACAGACAGTCTTTCTACAAATCTTTTAAAGTACAGCAATGCAAATTCAGTCAACAGAAGAGGACCGGCAATGTGAAACTGAACTCAGCTTACAAAACACTGCCCCCAAAGAGACAAGCATTCCTCTCCTTCAGGCCCAGAAAATCATCTGCGCAGGGAGTAATAGCAACCGGGTACAGGCTCACACTCTGCTTGCAGGGCCAAAAAGAAAGTACAAGCAATTGCCACATCTTGCAGTCAAGTTGCAACTATTTAAGATTCCTGTGTTATAAAAGGCTATTATGCAGAAATGGTAAACCAACAGAGGACTTGAAGTCTTTCTGAAAAAAAGCACGAACTACCAAAAAGCACCGACTCTCGGATAAACTGTTATTTTTCTGAGAGGAACCGAAAGAAGGCCAGCACAATCCAACCTCAGCAGCTGCAGAAGCCAGACCAGGGACTCTGAACCGTCCTGGGAGAGGCAGCTACCCGCTGCCAGGCAGGGGCCGCAGCTCCTTCCCACCACTGAGCCCCACGAAGCACCACGTGTCCTCTTCTCTACACACCCCTTCTCTCACATCCTCCCCAGCAACAGCAGCCGTCAAACACATCCATCTGTCCTTCTCAAACTGCCTGCACAAAAATCAGAGGAGGAGAACATGGGTTTGGGGAGCAGCAAAGTCTGCCAGGGAAGGTTACACCAGCACAAGGTGGCCAGAAGACAAGTGCTGCTGAGAGAGGCCGGCTCCCCACCTCGCCTTTGAAGAACAGCATAGGTCTCATGGGGTTGCAGGCAGAAGAAAGTACTGTTTGGTGAGTACCTGCAACTCGATCACTCCCAGCTCCTCCAGGAAAAAGCATCAGGCAAATCGGAGCCTCCCACAGGTGGCCTGTGGGACCACACCACTCCATGCCACCACTGCTGGCATACAGGAGCGTTAGAATGGATGAAGTTACACAACACGCGAGTAAGATTTCAGTCTCTGGTTGATCTCAGATGTCTTAATTTATTGTACAACTTGAAAGCAAATGCCTTTTTGAATCTGGCAACAAATTCTTACAAATCTGTCATTAGAAACCGTGTTACAGAAGAAAGAGATCAAATGACAGACATGTATCCGAAGCTAGTAACTCATCACCAAAGGGCATTATCCACCAAAAGGTTACCTCTCTCCTAAATAAAGTAATATATTCATACTGCTTTAGTGTTATCAGTAGTTCTTTCTAGTATTTGTAAAATACCTTGAAAAACAGCCACAATATGAAAGGTTTACCCATTTCGTAATGGAATAGTCGAAGATAAAGAGAGATTTAAACTCACACAAGCCATACTCTACTATTTGAAAGAGAGGAAAATGAGAGCTAGAATTTCAGTTATCAAAATCTGCACAAAAATTTTCTCCGTTGCTGGCATTGACTCATCATAGCCTTACAAAGGAAAGATTTAAAGTGGGTACTTCTTCCAACAGTTACCTTGCACTCCAAAATCAGCTTTTAAGAAAAAGTCACTATGTTATAGACAGTCCAAATCAAAAATCTTTCACTGTAGATGTTCTTTCCAGATAAACAGATGTGGAATATTTTCTGACATGTTTTCACAGTTCAAAGATCAGGTTTTCTGTTTTTTTGGTTCTAAAGAACTGTTAAGTTATGCAAAACATCACTCCCATTCTGTAAACGCATAAACAGCGTGATGCCCCATGAAAACGTCAGGGGTTTTGTCTTCTCAGGATCAGGAACCAAAGGTGTGTGTCTATAAATACATGTATACGTACACACACATATATCTGTATCTATATAAATGTATAGATAAATCAAACCTAATGTTTGGTTAGCCAAAGCAAAGCCAGCCTCAGGTACACGTCAGCTAAGAGATCATGTGCCTAACAGAATTCATACAATTTTGGAGGATTTGGGCAAGACCAGAGTTACAAATACATGCGAATGTACTTAGGACTGCATTTCCTTCCTTGCTTAGCAGCACACCAAAATAGCAGGAATTATAATGAGCATTCTGATTTATCATGTTGAAATAATTCCCTCTGTCTCCAAGAAAAAGAAATAGATTTTGCATATAACTTTATTCGGTACATAACTGCGCTGAAGTTTAAGACAACCACCAGAAGATCACGACGAGATTCACCCTGTACACTGTGAGAAACTTAGTTCCTAAAGCCACAGTAGCTGCACTCAAATACGACCATAAAAAGAAGCGAACTGTAAAACAGTTCAGTTTCAGACTTCTGCTAAAGCCCAGGCAAGATTTTAAATCTTAAAACAAGATCTTAAAAACCATTACTGAGACCAAAAATACTGAATACAGCCTCAGTTTGCACTTTTTAAAAGGATTAGAATAAAGTTCAGATCACTGTAGAAGAGAGCTACAAGAATGACTAGAGGACTGCAGAAAATGCCTTCAAATGAGAGTCCGAGTTCAAACCATTTGGCTGATAAAAAAGGAAAACTAGGAGGTGTCTGTAGTTCACATGTACCTTCACAGGGGGAGAAGAATAAGTACTGAAAGCTCTCCCTAACCCAGCACACAACATAACAAAACCAGTGGAAAATGAAAGCAGAAACATCTTAATTATGAACTTGGATGAAAAAAAAAAGGGGGGGGAGGATAATTAGGCACTGAAGCCCCACACCCAAGGAACTCAACTTATTTTGATGTTTTCCCTTTCTAGAAGATGCCTTCAGCCAAACATCTTTAGGCTTTAGTCCAGTGTGAGTATTTAGGCTCAATTTAAGAATAACTACACGCAAGTACTGGCTTATGATTCATATGCAGGTCAGATCAGATGATCCCAGAGGCCCCTAGCTTAAGTTCTGTAAAATCTTCAGAAATAGCAGTATTTAAATTCATAAGCACAAAACCTCAGCAAATCCCAGTGGCACATCTGTAAACTTTCTAAAATTGCACCAAACTCTGCTGCAATTCTTCAGCAAGAGCTACATTTTAAGACCTGTGGTCAAAAAACGTTATACAGGATAAATACAGAAAAGGCCAAGACTAAATCTTTCACGGCAAAGTTTTAACAAAAAAAAAAAAAAAAAGAAGTTTCTTCAACTCATGAGCCTATTGAGATAGAGACAGGCACCACAAGAGGATGAAGGATGGGTGCTGTAGCAACTAACTTCTAAACAACACGCATCAAAGCTTCTGCCGTGACACAAACAGGAAAAACCAACACTGTTGCTGCTTTTATAACGGTGCACGTGGGCTGCAGCCCAGGGAGCCGGTCTGAAAATGTGTTTATTCTATCAGAAAAATAAGATGTTATTTCCTTCCTTTTGAACAATGAAAGTTGGGTAAGTTTGCACTGCCAAAGCTCTGATGCCGATTCAATAACGAACTAAAGTCTAAACTGAGTATAACGCTTGCTTTAGACAGTTCTGAAATAATCTGGTGAAATTACTTTCCTTCCTTCCGTTCACCCCTGGGACCACAGGCTGCCGCTGCCACTGCACAGCCACCACTAAGAAAAGAGACAGCGTCACATATTAGTTTAATGACCTATCATATGCCTAAAAATGAAATCAATCCATATTTTTTGCTTCCCAGTTGTTTTTTTTTTCTTAGTTATTTAAAGGGACTTCAGGTAAGAAAAGAAGAGACGCGTTCAGGGCATGCCACAGAGGAAACTGCAGCTGACGGGGCACTACGTGAATTAATTAACCTCTCTGCCATCTTTTCCCCACCCACAACCTGACACTACAGAGCAACTGCCTGGTATGGCCTGGCGGGTGGAAAACAACAAAAACACCACAAAGCTGCTTATCAAGAAATTAAAAGAATGCAAGCAGTGAGGAATGTTTGATTAAGCCCTACATGTTTCCAGGAAGCCTGTCGAAAGGGAAGAAAAAACAGTTGCCACGGGAGCAGAGGGAAAGGGAAGCACAGGTGACCCGAGGGAAGGGAAAGGCTCTCCTGGAGATGTCAAGGGCAGGGTTTTCGGTGGGACCTGATGCGGGTGGGGAACGGGACCTTCCTCGGCGATGCCACCTCCATGGTACCAGCGGGACCAGAGATGTTATTTCTCCGGCTAGCAGAAAGAGCGAAGCTGTTGCTGCAGCTTTCAGGGTACCAGCCCGGATGAATGAGCTGATGTCATCTGTGGGAACAGAAAGAGAAACAGCCTTCCCCAGGCACAGAGCAGGGAGCAAGTTTCCCCAACACTGAACCTGGAAAAAACTGCTGACACAAATTTCAAAGGTCTCACTGCACCTTATGTCTTTCTGCTTCTCTTTTACTCTGGTGGGCTGCTCCCCTCTATTAACACCAATTAGCCATTTGAATGTACAGTAATGAAAATATTCCCTTAAACACTATTATGTTATTATAATTCCCTCAGGAGTTGGTAAGAGTTAAATGGGTCCCTCAGCCAAGAGGATCTCCCTCATCTGTCTCTAGACAAATGAAGCAAAAAAACAAAGATTACTTTAAAAAAGAGAGAGCAAAGAAACAAGACCGAAGAAAGCAATTTCTCACCGTTATTATCCATTTTCTTAAACTTTATTATAAAGCACCATGATTTATGCCACAGAGCCATGATACAATCTGCCATTTGGAAAGCCATATGACTAAATCTAGTACTAAAGTTTCCATTTGAGACTTCTGTAGGTTCACGCGTCTAAATCGTGGGATGCACCAAGCACTGGGACTAAAATAATTCACTAGGATGAATAAATAAACAAAGCACTGGGGTGCTTTCTGTTCAGAAGTTTTTACAGCTTTCAAGTGAAAATAAGACTGCACTGTATAGGCCAATTTCACTGGTTAATAACAATAACTGCATCTGCTTTTACACTACAGCTTCCAAGATGTGAGATCCACTACTAGAAGTTTCAGCTCATGCCATTCAAACATCACACAATCACAGCACGAAGATTTATCAGTATCAGACCACAAGATTTATCTGTACCTTCCTAGAGTACTTCACGTCTTGTGTAAGCAGCAAGTGATCTACCCCAAGTGAAAACGCCTCCCAGCTGTGTTACTGCCTGTAGTATTCTTGTAAGAACAAATGTTGATGATGACGTTCCAGTGCTTTTTAGCAGTGATTACAAGAAGAAAAGAAAGTTGGAAATTGGAAGGCTTTCAGGAGGCAATTGGCTGGAAGGGCAAACTCCTCCAGGTTTGGCTAGGCCGCTGGAAAAACTTGGATATAATCTTTGCTCCCCTGGAGCTACGGTATTCTCTGTGTACCATTCCAAGCAAACAACGGGCACGACATTTCTCAGCAAGCTCCAATTACACGGTGACTCTGCTCCAGGCTCTGCTCTGCTCTCGATCTTCGAGGGAGACACAGAGATAGTGCATCAATAAAAAAAGCCCTCTGTGGCAAATAATGCTCATTCCTGCACAGTTATTCCTCACCAGTCAGCCGAGTTACAGCACTGAGTAGTTCTCATGGACAAAGCTGTATTTATTTTCTCTTCTAGAAGGACAATCACATATATAACTTTTCACAGAACAAGGCTGAACAAGGTTTGTACCCAGAATTGTTAGGTTTTTATCATTTTTCAGGATATGCATTGCCCTTCACAGCAGTCTCGCCCAGCTAGACTCATCTGAAGAGCAAATTAGATCAGCTGACACAATGTGGTATGTAAGTCTCCTTGTATTTGGAACAGAAAAGATACCAATTAATAAATCTTTTCCCTCTCAAGTTAATCTCATAAATGCCTTTCATATATTCCAGTACTGTATTTATTAGTTTTTGCTTTAACTGTAACTAAAACAAAGCTTAAAAAGTTTTATTGATAGATAAGTTAGCAGAAGATAAGAAAAAAAATGCAAACACATATCCATCCCATCCACCCCCACCCCCCTCAGGAAAATGGAGAGGAAAAGACAATTTCTCCACATTACATGAAGAATTTAGCACGTACTTAGAGGCCAACAATTTCATGCTCAAAAGCATTCCCACTCCTTAAACAGAATTGTCCACTGTAAAAGTGCCTAATGCACAATATATGGCTGTGCATATATGTATTTACATCATACTCAAATACTGCTTCTCCGGCTTTTGAGTATAACACAAAGCATGATTCTTCATTACAGTACCCTAAAAAAACCTGAAGCCTAAATAAAATACAGTACAATAAAGGAATGCAGAACATACTGTACTCCAAAAGCCAGTTCTTTATGTCAAAATATCTTGATATAAAGAATGTCATTTTCCCTTCACTTATCCAAATGGAAATCTAAGGCCAGCAAGGAGAAGCAACCTTTCAAATATGGTACCTTTAAGATTTTCCAGCAAAAGCAGTTTTCTGTGCACGCATGTGCACGCCTCCCTTCCTTCCTGGCAGCGTGCTCAAGCCATGCTACAGCACGGGGGACGCTGATAAATACTCAGTTGAAAACTGTCCTCCCAGAAAGCCCCCCACCATTTTTTTATAAAAGAATTAAATTCTTCTTTATGAAGCATTCAACAGAATCTAGCCCAAGAATCACAACTGGACCCAAAACTTGTTCATATGCAGGGTATCCAAGGATATAAAGTGGACATATGCTGGAATACAAACTGACTCCAGAGATGAGGGGCAGCATTCTCTATGACATTACTGGTTTTCACAGATAAAAATTTATTCTAAACTCTCATTTTGTTTACAGTGAGAGCATAAGCAGATTTTTAGAATGAAAAAATTCCATTGGCACAGCAAGCGGAGCCCTGCGAGTCCAACACAGGTAAGAGTTTGCATTGCTTCTGGCTCCTTGGCATCAAGCAGGGGGCAAGTTCCAGCCCAGCAGCTTCAGGCAACCAGAACAAGACCCAGCAGACCCAGCAGCCTCCCTCAGAGGACTCAGGTCTGCAAACAACCACCTGCCTCAGCTCACCTGCATGAACACACTGTCAGGGAAACAAAGCTGAAGGTCTAATGCTTCTCACCAAAAGGTAAGGAAACATACACGCAACGTTTCAGATCTGCTGTTGGAATGCAAAGTTGGGGCAAGCCTTGCCATCGTTTTTTCTGAAGCATGGTTTGCTCTGAATGTCATAAGTAATATAAGCAATAGTATGAAGACATTATTTCCACAAAACCTTTTTTTCAATAATCTTATGCGATATGGTTGCCCTCAAGCAATGGAAGATGGAAAGAGGAACGACAGTGCACACTTTAAAAAGAGTATCTTGCTTTGCTCTTCTGCACTTTGCTGTGCATCTCCCATCATTGCTCATTTTCTCACTGCCGACCTTTCCATTTTGTTACTAACTACCACTTTTTGGCACTTGAGAACATGGTACTCAAGTTCCCCAGTTCCGCCTTATCTCTTAAGAGCCTTCCTCTGTTAAATGACACAGAGCCAGCTAACGCACCGTAGGTGTGATCGTATCGGCACGCATCCCATCAGAAACACAGGCTGGTGTCTCTCCATTCCACATGCATTTCCACGTAAGGCAGCAGGATGTCACCACCTGGACCGCTTCGCCGCGTGTTTCCAGGGGGTTTTATTAAGCCCCAAATTACTGCCTGCTTTTGTCAATGTCACTCGTGCCCCACTTACGGCACATGTAGCAACAAAAGGAACAAAGCCGCTGTCCTATTAACCTCAAACTGAAATTTATGCATTTCTCCAATGCCCCGGTGACACTGAGCACCACGAGCACTTTTTCCCTGACGCATTTTCACTTAACATATACACCACTTTAAAATGAATTTACTTTGCCCTATTAGATCCAAAGGTAGAAAGAATGGAACATAAACAGTTGTGAAAGACTTTTAAAAAAATCATTAGTAATTTAAAAAATCTTATTTTTCTTCCTATAAATGTAGCAGAAAAAAATTACATTATGATTCACTTATCCCTCACTATGACAATTATTTAACATGATACATGCTAAATCTTTTACAGCTATAACCAGTATCATTACGGACCTAAAGAAATGATACCAGGTGTTGTCATACCAAATTATTTTACTTGTCATTTCAAAACGATCAAACAGTACTACCATGCTCTCCACCAAGAGAGGTATCAAGCCATCCATGCCCCAGGTGAGGCTGGCTGTGATCCCAGCCACCCTTGCCACAAATTTAACCCAGATGTTAGCAGCTGGCAAGGAATTATTAGTCAGTGCGTGAAACACGCAATACCAGTCAGCAGAAGTGTTGGGTTAACCTACAGTAAAGTGAACCAATTTTACTTGAAGACACAGATCAATACAAAGTCAGCAGCATAATCATTATCATCATCGTTTCACAGTTGGGCTGACATTATAAACTTGAATCTTAGATTGAAGCCTTATCTGCAGCTTTGCACCCAGGTGTACACATTTCACCATTCCTCAAAATGCAGACATTATTGCCATGTGAATCATTAAGAAATGGAATGACCTGACGGATGTGTTATGTTCTGCAAATCAGGGCACAGGAGCTTGAGCTGTAGCTCAACTCTTCATCTGGAAAAAAGTAACTCCATAACAGTGACTCAAGTTCTGAGGAGCTGCCACGCCAGCCCAGCAGAGCAGGTCAAGCTTACCCTTCCTCATTCCCTTACGGAAATGATTTTAATAAATGCCAGTGAAAATGGCATCTTTCCAGGATCTCTGCTTTTTCCTTTCGCTTCCCTACTGACCTGTGAGACCTGACGTTAAAGTATTTATCAAACAGCTATTAGGTAATCTGTGAAATACAAACAGAAAAAGAACCTGTTCTTGTTTCTCAGAAGATTTAGTGGAAGTGTATCGTGTAAGTGTATCGTAAGGGTACGTCTGTGACTTCAAGGGCAGCAGCTGCCTTTTCAATATGCAAAAATATAATTTGCAATCTTTTCTGAGGAACACTACTGGATACTTGGTAAACGACAATAATAGGCTTTCAATATTTCCCCTGCAGATTTGAATTCACATGGCAACCAAATTACCATGCTACCAAGATACAGTGTTAAAATCAGCACCACCTGCAGACAGCCACCTAAAATTGGAAAGCAACTGACATTAAATTAAAAACCTCTCTCATCACTGAAACTCTACATTTGTGCATGCACGCTAAAGCCCACAAACGCACACAGCTAAAACACGTGTGTTTGTCCATACCCACACACCTGAGTCACTGAGCACTGCTACCACCGGGCTCTAGTGCTGTCCCTCGCCCCCGGCGGCTCCGTCTCCCCAGTCTTATGCCAGGACACATACAGTATAGCTTGCTCAACATACATCTGTGTAATTCTTGCACAGACTCCAGACGCTGTAGCTTCTGAAACCTAAACACCTCCAGGTGACCTCCAGGTGTTTTGCCTGTTCCTCAAAAACCCCTTAGCTCACATTCATACGTCCTGTATATCAGGCAAATAAAAAGGAGCAAGGAGAGGGAAAAAGATACATTAAACTTTGAAGAAAACAACTGCAGATCTTTAATTGACTTTTATTCTCAGTCTTTGATTGAGTTCTTTAATTGACATTTGTTCTCAGAAGAGTCAGCTCAGAATCATTAAGTGCTAATCTTGGAGAAGCACCTTATAACAATTGAACATGTTTCAAAATTATCACTGTGGGAGGTAACATTACCAGAACGATAAAAAGCAGTATATTGGTATCTTTTTATTTGCGGTGAATGTACACTGATCTAAAACACCACCATCCATCTTCATTGTGATTTACCGTATTACTCTGAATATGTGAATAGCCCTAAACAGCCACAGAGAAGTCTTATGTATTTACTTTTAAAACAAAGTCATACAGAAATGTTTTGTTCTTGTCCCAAACATGGACTTATTCCCAAAATTACACTGGCTTAATGCCCAGGACAAGTAACATTCAGTCCCAGAGCGGTAATTAGTTTCAGATCCAATATCTTGCAACTCTTGCAAGCCTGCAATCAGCTTTTAGTATGAGCCCTGGGCAACTGAAAAAGGGATAAAAGCAGCTTCCCGTTTGTTTTTCTCCCAGCCCTGTGGACACAGGCACTCTACATAATATGGAAGTCTTGAGGCTGCTCAGCCACAAGTAATGCAGTCGTTCTAAATTCAGGCCGATACAACCTTCCCAGACCAAACCCGGAACAGGGATACTGGTGCTATTGGTAAGAAGCGGGAATGTCACTGTGAAACTGCAATCCAAAGACGTGTTGCAGAGAACACACACAAGGTTGAATTCTGTACAGTACAGACAAAAAAGTTGAAGGGGGTACTCGTATTTCCATTACGGATGAGGAACTGAGGCAAAGGAATAAAGTCAATGCATCGTTAAACTCCTGGTGCTGTTTGGCACTGAGTCCGCACCTCGGCAGATCAGACTCTAGGCCTCGAGCTGCCTAGTGAGCCAGAAAGAGAAGAGCAGGTACTTCGGGACCACAAGCCCATCTTGTCCAATCTTAACGTTGCTGCTTTTAGATGCCTAATTCAAAGCTAGTCAACCAGTTGCCCTACAGTCAATAAAGCAGGCACTTTTAGAAGTGCATTTGTCCACTGGCTCTATGCCTAATCATAAAACAGAAATTTGGGACAGAACATATACTGTAGACATGCTGACTTTGTATCTTTCCTGACACATTTCTTGATAAAGCTACCAGGGAATTAATTCAAAATATATATAAAATATGTATTTTAGTTAGTGCTACACTAACCCTGTCATAGTTTGCTATAGTCTGCTTCTAATCATTCACGCTGACACTATGTGCTGCTTCTTTATTAAGTTGTAAGCTTATTCCCAGATTATGGGAATTGTTCCAGGTACCAAGGCTACTGGAAAGATACGTACAAACCTCAGACGCTATGTAATGTAACGGTTTTGGACAAACATTTCCTATTATTGCCTGGCAGGGAAATGTTAATTTAACTCACCAAGTTCAATTCTTTTGAGCTACTTTTGCCTTAAATAGCTCAACACTTTCAAATGTTCGTTGCAAAATTCAGACCTGTGCTCAACCCATCAGGTAGATACACTGAAAGCAACAACTGTGAATTGCTACCACAGAACAGTTAAAATCACCTCATATCAGTCTCCAATACTGCTTTCAGAGTTGCTATGACAAAAGAAAATCAGAAAAACAATATATTAAATCAGGAAAGATAATACCTAAAGCAGCACGCTAATCAGAATGATTTCATCAAGTCTCCTCCAGGACAATCTACTGAGGGAATCTACCGACGGCGAAGAATAACCACATCATTAGCAATTTGTACTCCTGTCAGGAATGCATTTAGTCACACCATAGATTAAATGTTTAAGCAATTGCTAAGCAGACGTGAAATTTTCCAGTCTGAAGGCCTATGTCTAATCTGCCAATAAAAAATTAAATACAATGAGGCATTTGACTCCGGACAGCAGTTCCTCACTTCAAACCTCATCAGAGGTTTTTTCATTAAAACAGGACAGACAGTTGACATCACAGGAGATATTTTGCTGGCAAGTGCTGTATATATAGAAGCAGATATCCAATCAAACTCTGACTGCCCTTTAGAAATGAAAAAAAACCCCAACAATTTCATACATTCAGGAATCACCACATAAAACAAACACGTGGTCTTTACCTGAAAGTCCTACTTTTCTGAAGAAACTATTTTTAACAATAGTGCCCTGATATTTAAAGTACCTGGATACACAGAAGGAAAAATCGAGCAGTTCTGTAATGGGACGTTATGTCTCTCAGACTTTCTGAAGTTCCTTAAAGGAATAAAAAAACATTTGCATAACCATACAACCTACCTGGGCTTCCAAAAGGCTTTAACAAGGTCACCTGCTTCTGAAACTAGGCAGACGTTCAGTGCTCAGAAAGGCCAGGCACAAATTGCTTATAAGATGGGAAATGAAGCACAGGATGAAACAGTCAATTTTCAACTACTGTTCTCTGTTGTTTTTCAACACATCCAAAACCATGAAGTGACTTTAATAAGACTGCAGGGTCTGCAAATGATAGGACATAATACAGCAAACTAGCATCAGCTACGAAGAATGTCTTGGTTACTGCTCAACAAAATGGCAGATGTAGATAAACGCAGAACACCGGGGCACATAGGAAAAAAAAATAAATCCTAACTTCATCTTCAAAATGATGAGCTTTGAATATTCCTACTCAGGCAATATGTTGTAGGAATTGGGAACAAATGCAGCTAGTATGGAGAGATTCGAACCACAGGAACAGAAGAGGTTCTTCAGCAACATTAATGCTGTGGAACTACTTTCCACAAGACACTGAAGTCACTGAAGTTCCTGCAGTTTCAAAGGGTTCAAAAGGGATTAGACAGGTTCCTGGAAGACAAATTTACTAAGAACTGCAAAGTACAGAGTAACTGCTTAGGAATTTCCCAAGGTGCAATTTTAGGGCAACTAGGTATTCCAAAGAAATATTGTTATGTTTCTCTGTTCTTATATTCTGGCATCAGCTCCTTCAGGGACAGGAGAGAGAGCCGCGCAGATTGTCGGTATAACCAGCACTGCTCACATTAAAATTCTGTTACATCGTAATCTGATAAACTAGAAGAATACACCACTTAAATTAAACCTTTGTCTTTGACAGCTACTAAAATATCTGCATTAACTAAACCCAAAGCAGGGAATTTACCAGACCAGCATGTACTTTTTAAGCAAGAAGAAAAGCTGTCATTGCCTAGTAGTTTAACATTAACTAACTTTTCTCCACTGCTGCAGTTTTATTAGCTTTCCAGCATTAGATTTATTGCAGCATACGGACTTTCACCCTCAGAGAGCATCGAGCAGACATGCATTTGTCTTTCTGGTAGCTGATGTTCTGGAAAGCAGAGGGAAAGGGAGGTACCGCATGCTTTGTGCATCGACCGCAGCAACCAAAACGCAGGTGAGTCAGAAGTGAAACAAGTCCAAACCAAATTTTCAGTAAGAGCCCAATTATTCATCTGCTACAGGCCACGCTACCACTCCAGTTAACTGTCAGCTCAGTGGACTGTCGTGTTGCAGTTCTTCCGGCTGGAATAATGCTCATGTCCCATCTAACACTATATACGTGTCGATGCACTGCAAATTGCCTAAGGGTCTGGACCAGTACAGGAAGAATTAGTCACTAGTCTTTTTCCTACCAGTGTATACCTAGACTGAAGCCATATATTAAAAACCATGCATCTCTGATTTGTAAAACAATGACTAGAGTTGCTAGTCCTGCAGGAAAAAAATTACAGTACTTTTGGGTAGAGAGGAACAGAGGCTTTAGGTTTTGGGTTTGGTGTTTTGGGTTGTTTTCCTCCACACGCCACTTTAAAAATAGATTAAATGCAGAGGATTTTGTAGGCCCTTGCTATCTGTGCAAGGAACACAAGAGCGATTTCAGCTTTCACCCGGGTCGCTTTGCTCATTATAGTCCCTACATGTTGCAGTGGGCAGCTGCTTCACATATGTGAAATAGCATGAGAAACAGGAAAACAGAGTATGAAATAAACTGAAGAAGAGAAACATAACCAGAAATAGGAAGAACAAAGAGGCACTATACTGGACAGGCAATCCTGTATAGGGAAAAGAAAAGCTGCAACAGCTAGTGAGAGAAAATACCTAAAATGCAAAAGCCTACTCAGGAGCAGGCAGGGGAGACAACCAAACCACAGGAAGGCAAAGCCACAGCTCAGGAGTTGGCATCTGACAGCTTTTGTGGAACACTTTTGACTGGTATTTATTAAACATGTTATTCAACACACAGCTTGTAACGCATTTATACAACAAAGAGAGGATTTGAGAAAGCCTTGGCTGTAAGGAGGGACCAGATCCTGACTCCACCGAAGAGCCAACCCCAGAAGCACATCACTGCTCAGTGAGAGCTGGAGAAACTTCTAACACTTCAGTCAACGCAGACCAAAACTGTCGCTACTTTTTATACACTCCCAAGACCTTGGTGGAACTATTTTTTGTCAATATTTTCCAAAATACCACAAGTTCACATTTCTAAAAATTAACAGGTTTTGGCCACAGAGAAGTATTCAATGTAGCGGTTTCATTCTGATACACACTTTTTAAAATAGAGATTTCCCACATTTTATAAATCAGCCAGCTGGAGGGACAAATCAGAAACGTAACAAAACAAAAATATTTTTTTCTCTTAAACAATGAGGTTTAAATGTTCCCTTACTGCCTTAAATTTCCTCAAAAACGTGTGAAGGTACAACGCGCTCTTATGATTTAAAGGCCTGAGTGGCCCCTGACCACCTGCAAAAAGACGAGAGGGTTGTCTTTCTCTGCCTGCCCTTCAATCGCATCCAAGTTGTGCAGAAAAATCACTTGACTGACCAGAGTTTCACCAACTGCCTGTGTTCAGTTTAGTTCCAATCTGTCCTTCATCCTCATTGCCCCCCAAAAAATTCCCTGCTACTTTTGCTGTAATAATGCTGCAAATTCTGGCAGCTCCCAATCTCCTTTTATATAAGGAGAAGAATTAATTTCACTTTGCTGCTTGTACTTTGTCCTAGGGACATGAAACACACACAGGATTTGACTGTATAATCTCCAGATATGTGGGAGGGATTTGGAGGCTTGCCTGAAAACCTGCCACTCCTTATGCATTCAGAAGCTCGACAGCATGTTTTTTCAAAGTACGCATCCATGTAGCCGAAATCACAATTGAGTTCCTTCACTGTGTATCATCAAAATCATTACCAGAAAAACCAAAAGCCACACAGGGAAGAGAGTAAAATAATAATAATAATAATAATTAAAAAAAACCAAAACAAACAACAAACAACCAACAACAAAACACAGGACGTCTATTTAATACCTTGGGCTTGGTCCTATTGTAAATGAGAAGAGCTCTAAAGAAGTTAATGTATTTACACTAATTTACACTATCCGATAACTTCAGTGTTTCAGTCCAAATACCAGCAGATCAGTCACCATAAAATACAGCCACCAGAATTGACATTGACGTCACTGCTGTTGGCAGCTTTTTCTGAGAATCTCTGGACTGGCTGAACCTTAGCCTTTTTTCAACAAACACTCCAGCCCGTAACACATCAGCAGTTCCAGTGACAGCAGCACTAGACAGGTCTTCCTGTTCCCTTATCTATCACTCTTCAGCGTGCCTTGGTCTTAAGGCAACTGGAAGTCTACCAGGTATCAGTGAAGTCAGTCTGTTTTCTTTTACCTGCAATAGGCTAAGATTTTCAAAAATGCCACAGAAAAAAGTTTTAAAATTCACTTTTGCAATGTTAAAGAACATTCCAATTATTCTATTTGAAGACTCACAAAACTGAAGAAAAATATAGGAAAGAGACAAGGTTCAACTCGACATATTTTTACCGCACAAGTACTAGCAAGGTGAATCTAGCTGAAAGGTATTTGCCTTTGAAAAATCATTAGCTTCATCTTTGTTTTCTGTTTTTCACTCTTTAAAACTTGATGCTGTCTCCAATCTGTCTGACTTCAAAAGAAGAAAATGATTTGTCCTCAATAGGATTATCTCTGCATACTGAAAATCACTTTATAAGTGTTTTTAATTTTGACCTTTTTTTTTTTTTTCTTCCTCCTCTACCTTACATTTCTTCTTTGAGACATGCAGATGAAACTCCCACAACTGGACACCAATTTGCTCCCATATAAATAAGTGGAAAACAGCTAATCTATTCCTGAAGTCTTTTTAAGATCTTAGCCACTTTTCACCAATGCTGACAAGAGATGCCCTAAATTATTTTGATCAACTGAATATGGAAATATATTCTGCAAGTTCACAGTACTTCATTTCTTCAAAATACCAGGATGACTGAAGAAACAGCAACAATTTTTGAGATGCCCCTCTGCAAGGTTTCCCATGTGCCTCCTGCCTTGGCTTTGGGTACATACATTGTACTCCACAGCACCCGCAGGCCATCAGCTACCGGTATTTCTGGCATTGTCTTTTCTTCAGCACGATAAAGGGAAGGTTGCCATTACAGTTGAGGCAAAAGGCTGGGACTCCTGAGATTCAGGGTAAGCATTCAAGTCTGCCACAAATTTACTATGTGAATTTACCTAAATAATTCTCCTGGATTCCCAACCTTGGTGTATCGACACACTCACACTTTTATGCCTTTTAGAAGAATGATTGTTTCTTGCTATAAGTACACCACATAGCACCTCGACTCTCATACAGCAGTCTGGAAGAGACTGTCTGCTCTAATGCAACGCAAATTTATTTCAAATCAATAGCCACGTGTAATGATTCAGGGGAAGAGTTTACATAGAGCTCATGAAAACTTTCAGGTTTTAAGAAGTTGTTACTAAGAAAGCTGCCTTATCTTGGAGTGCCTTAGTCTATCCTTTCTAAAGAGGACCTTAGCATGTACCCACCAAATTAAGATGACTAAAACACCTGCACCTAAATCAAATATTTGAAAGACTAATCAGAATAGCTGGAAAACCTACTTTTCTTAGCCGTCTAAGAAAATGAGATTGGGGACTGGAAGATACCAAGTAAGGAGAGAGGACAGAGCTGTCACAGGCAGGCTTTAGGCAGGTTTGAGATGGAGAAGGGATGAACATGGGTGCTCCTGCAAAAGAATCCTGGGTCTTCCTCCTGGGCCAAAACAGTGTTCCAGAAGCGGAAACAAAGCAGAGGGTATACACTTTTGCCTAATCTGTGTGTATTTTATACTGCTAAGTAAATAGCAATGATGTCCAAAAATACTTTAGGTGTACAGCATGACACATAACACACACCTATACGTGCAGTGGATGCCCCAGAAAGCCAATGTGGATGGAGATCTGGGACACTAGTGTTTCTGCCCCCAAATACCCCAGAAATCAGCACAGATCTGAGAGTCTAAGGCAGTCAGGACGTAAAGCTCCATTTTGTGACAGGGTGACAATAAGCCTAAAACCAGGAAATCTTTCAGACATGCCAAGAAAGAAACAATACCATGGCCTCCTGAGACAGAGGAAGCACAGCAGGTGTCCCAGCACTGCTGAGACCCTGAGACCGAGAGCAGGCCGAGAAGTGTTCAAGTAGATCGGTGTCAGCTCCACAGGTCTGGAAAAGACAGGACACTGCAAATCAGAACTCCTGCATTTCTGTCACTGGGTGAACCCATCACCGCATGAGTAAGTTTCCACCTTCCGTTTTGCTGGCACTCTGCAAAGAGCTACACTGGGGTTTAAGTAACTATAGAGGCAGTCCATGTTGGCCTACTCCCATTTTTTTTAAACTTGTAAGACCAGAACACAGCAGAAACTGTTCCATATTTCCCTGCAAATCTAACAGGATTACATCTTTTTCTTCTGGTAAGCCATAAGCTATTTTTTTCACTTTAGTTCTGAGTTTGTCACAGTAGGGTCAGAAGAATCATATTTTTACTAACGGAGGGCATCCTTTCCAAGCCACTGCTTTGTTCACTTCTGACTCCAAGGTGACCTTAACAAACATTCTAGCAAAGAGAAGAGAAGCTGGTGTCTCTAAATAGCTGTAAGAAAGTTCTGCTGAAATGTTTTTTCCCAAGCAATTTTTTCTCATTATTTTTAACTGTTATAAGAAAATCTTTCTCTATGTTCTCCCTCCCACTTCTCTTCACTAGAAAAATTTCATATCCATTCTGTAATAAATTAGTATGTCTCCACCTGTCATATGGTAACACATATACAATCAAGTGGAAAATTGTTCCCTTCAATCCACCACAGAAAGCAATAAGCAATAGGAAAAAAAAAAAAGAATTATTAGAACAGAATAGGAGCTTGCAAAATGTCTTTATTTACCTCCCTTTCTGTCACCAAGATCAATTTTTCTTATTGGATTTCTCCCAGAAAAAAAAATTAACACCACCCGCAGCTTTTTTAAAGCAAACTTCATATTTCCTGGAATGAAAAAAAGCACGTGAATGCAAGTTTTTGCCAGCTATGTATAACCTCTGTAGCTCTATAAATTTCATCATTTACAGGCAGATGATTGGTTGCATATTAATTTTCCTTAAGACACATGCTTTTTCTGCTATCATCCATCTCAGGGTCTCCTCTGTTCTTTTGAGGAAATTATTAGTCTCTTAATTAAGACATTTCTATATACGCACTCTTTTGGGAAGTAGAAATATTATCACACTGTTGGAAAAATTAACTCTTCTGCTCTCGGTAGTGTAGAATTGAACATTGTGACATGTTTTGGATAAGTTACCCTTCAAACAGAATTCTGTTATTACTTGGTCCTCAGTAAACCAACCAAAAAACTGAAAAAGAATGATCTTATCCAAGTCATCAAAAGTAATCCCCTCTGCAACCGATATAATTTCCTCATCTCCAAGTACAACTAAGTTTGTCTAATTAGTAGTAGCTGATGATCTTCCATCACTTACTAATCTGTTGCTTCATCCAAACACTTATTTTACCATTGTCCTCCCTTTTATGCACGTCCCGTTCCGTCCAAGCATGTGCTTTAGTACATCCTTTCACAATAGTTCCCAATGCTGCCAGGCTTTGAATGTTTTTTCTGATCACATCTTACTCGCTAATAAAACATTCAGAGAATGTCTCTCTAAACACTGTCTAGACCACGATGGGCTAGGAAATCTTAGCCAGAAGATTCCACTCTCTGTATCGAAAAGTGGAATACGTGCACTTTGCAAGTCCCTATGCCTCAACTTCAGACATAACTGTACAGGTGAAAAACCTGAGAAAAACACCCCAGTAAACAGTTACAAGTTGGTAGAAAACATGTTTTTGAGATGGTCAGAGGATGTCAAACAACAGTAGATGACTGTATTTGGAATAAATTTAGTGTACATTACACTTCCAGCTGCATCCCGGAGGTTTCTCCAGGAATTTCTACTCAGCTCCTGTGTGGAAGTACTCTGGGCTCTGCAAAAGGGCTGCTTGCAAGATGGGAGGCTCTAGCACAGGCCCTCAAAGACTCTTGTAGGGAAGAGCCACAGAAAAAAGGTCCATGGTCCTCCCACAACTTCAAGGTGAGGCGCAAATGAGAACAGAAGGGAGAATAACAGAAAGGAAAAAAGTCTAAGGAGAACATAAAACTGCTCCTGCCCAGTGGTAGATAGAAGTAGTCTAGAAACACAGCTGCTGATACAGCTCTAAAGCCAGGGACTGGTGTTTGGTGAGAACAAATTTTCTACTTCCACTTCCAAAAGTCTGTGAATAATATTATCCTACAGTCTCCTCTTTCTGCCAAAGGTCCGTTCCACAATAAACTCCTGCATTGCTGTTCCCAGTCAAAGCTGGGGCAGAAATACATGCAAGACGAATGGGAAGGCAAGTAAGGGTCAAAAGGAGGTATTTAAATTAAAATTTTCCCTTTTTAAAAACTAACCATTAAATAACTTGTCCTAGGCTTAGGCCTCAGGGTGTTTGCTTAAGTTTTCCCTTACATTTTCAACCCATGCTTTAAAAAGGATCAATTGATGCAAATTGCTGGCGAAACGTTCAACCAGTTTGTGTCGATAATGGTGGCTTCAGTAAATGCAGAAGCTATTTTCATTATTATAACTGAGTGAAGAAGTCACATTCGACTTGAAACAGGAAAGCTTGCTTACTCTGTGAATAAAACCAGTGGAGATTAAATCATTAGCTCTAAAATTCAGAAGGATAAAGGGTCTAGAAACAGTGCAACGATAGTTACTATATCTTCCTCCTTAACAAGTTAGTTTAGGAAATACATGAATACTTTCCCTTTCTCACCATTCTTAGTATATGGGTTACTTTATCCAGTAAGATAGTTTTAACTGGTTTTGCGCAGTTCTTTTAAATCCTAAATCCCTTGCAAATAGAGCCTGACATACACCACATTTAAAAGTGAGTTATGTGTTAGCACAGTGTTTCAAGTATATATTTTTATTTTTATCAAGCACAACTATCCCTACTGACACCTCAAAACCAGCATGAAATATCACCAGTAGTTATCCTTGCTATACATCAGACTGCTTATCATTCTGAACCAGTTTGCATATTATTAGTGATACATACAGTTTGGGGAACCTTATTCTCACGTAAATAAAAAAAAAATCATTTCCCATCTTCTAACAGAAATATAAAGATTAATCTACGTAACCAATTAAAGATTAAACTATACAGTTGCTTACCTAACCTGTAGATTTTTCTTCTCTGGTCAAGAAAAAGAACTACTATATAAAACAGATTCAACCTATTCTCCCTTAGAAAACTTAAAATGTAAAACATGAATCTAAATCCAAGTTTCCTATTTCCTTACTTGAGTAAGGATTAAGATACAGCCTTACTCAAAATAGCATCCAATTTTTTTACTACTCCTTTCCAGATTTCATTGAAGCTTTGAAGAAGCTCATCGCAACATAGCTCCAATGATCACAACACCCTTCTTCAGAACCACCACAGAAAAGTGTATTCAAACATTTATAACACGGTCTACAGTTGCTACTGGAAAAGACATTTTGCTGCAAAACTGCTCCAAAATCAAGCTTCTATTAATAAACAGTTGAAAACACAAAGTAAAGCTTGCCATTTAGAACCTCATTTCTTGTACTGTACCTTTGAAATTTATCATGCATTACAACTAGTACCGCACAGTTAAATTCCCCGTTAATTTTAATTTGCATCAAATGAACCAATACTCTACTATCATGCTGCCATGCTACAGCACTGGCTAGAGAACAGGCTGTTCTTTTTAATCTGCAGTGATCAACGGCATGAATGACTACGTCAGCAGACTGGCAAATACTTCTATTTTTAAAATCACAAAAACGTATGTTGTGGCTTTATTATTTCATAGGGAGATGTCTCCAATCATTAGTGGAAGTGAATAGGAATAGCTGGATCTCACACTTTCCAGCTTTGGTACCTTGATCTGTTTTCATTTTTTTCCTCCCCAAAACGTTTTAGACCCTTTAGGCGTTGGTGAAATACATTCCTTACTCCTTGGGGGTTTTTTGTAACGGGACTATCATTAGATCTTGGAGTTAGCTGAGGAAGATTTTTTCAATTAAAAATGATACATTCTTCCTGTTATGTGATCTCTTTTTCATCTTGCTTGAATTCCCACAAGCCTATTAGCTCTGCGGAACAACAGTACATTAACTTAAAAAGAAAAAAAAAAACAACAAACAAAAAACAAATAGAAGGGGAGGGCTTTCTCCATTCTGTGTTATTTTTCACAAAGAGCATGCAAAGACACCTCAAGAGGAAAATTATGACAACCAGTGCCTGCAATGTACAGAAACAGCAGGAGGAACAAAATGAAGAGGGAGCAGAGACTGATTGGAGCATGTGAAGGAAAAGGGAAAAAAAGAGGTTCATTTGTACCTCTCATCAAGCATTTATGTAAGAATTGATTTTTAGCATTATCCTGATAGCTGTGACTGAAAATGCAAATGAAAAAACGTTGCCCGTTCTCCTGATGCAATTAAAAGCTTTGCTCTTGGCCCGCTCTCTACTAGTTGAACGGCAACGCAACGATAAAAAGAGTCCCCCGGGGACAGAGCACGGCACTACGCCTCAGTCATCCTCTCGGCTCTGCCAGCGACTCTCACTACATTTAAAGACTGCCATGCATCTTCTCACTGCCATGAAAATTAAAATTTTCTTTTTTTTTCATGAAGGCTGAGAAACTCTTGCATCCTGTCGCTCCACTTCTAAGAAAATGCAACCCTGGAATCTGGAACACAAATTCAAAGAAACCAAGTATTTGACCAAATCTCACCTTTCCCCCCACCCCCTTCCCATTTTAGACAGTACAAGACAACAAGCAGGGCACCACAGAAAAAATACCAGCAGACCAAGATGGTAAAATATACAAGTAACTTAGCAATTAAGATGGTCAGTCCTTGATGAAAGGGGTAAACCTAGAGGTCCATCAACATCCCCTGCCTTCCTTCTTTATATACTTTCTTCCTTGACCTTTTTTTATACGATACTATAATAGATAGATAGATATAACAAAGCTGAATTAACCTAATTATTTTCAGTATTAAGAGAAGTAAAAACGTTGAAGATGCTAGTAAAGAAATAAGGTATGACAAAAATGAGAAGGAAAAAATACTATAAATTACCATGGTAATGGACAAAGTCTTTTTGACATAACACAAAAAACCCACAATATGATTTAACTTTCTTGTAGTGGGATGGTTGGTTTGTTTTTAATAAAAAGAGAGAACAAAAAAAGCCGTCGGCCGCGGGGGGAAAATTTTACACTAAACAACAATCTCAGCACAGTTGTTCCAGATTTATACAGATTTGGCTGATTAGTTCCAAGATCAAAAGACTAAAAGTGCATCAAGGAAAACAACTACAAACCAGATTTCAGAAAAATAACAAATCAGGCATTCAAAAAGATACGGGGTCTTATTTACCACAATCATCTTTTCTGGAGCTTGAAGGTATATAAATAGAAACTTTTCACTGAGAGGTTCATCATATTTCATTTTGAAATAGCAGGAAGTCTGACACTTCAGACAATGAAGGCCTTCACATGAAGGTATTCTTCATGAATAATTAATAAAAAGTCAGTCAGCTGGCATGGCTGCTTTAAAGGTAGCTTAATTATTTTGTTTCTTTTAGCTGCTACCCTTCTACTTGTAACTCTAAGGCAGGTAGCAACACTTTCCTTGATGCCAAACCAGGAAAATACTCCTTAAATACACAGGCTGAAACAACTTTCTAGATTACACAGAGATACAACATGTCACTATTCTCTCTGTAATTTTTATCTCCAAACGAGAGTTAAACTTTAACAGCTTAACTTAAAAATATTTTGAATTATAACTCATAATTTTTTTTCTTTTGCTCCTTGTTGCTAAAATATTTTAGGGCAATGTAAAATGGTAATGAATATTATTTTTAATGCCTTAAGATGCTTTGCATAAAGTAGGGCAAACTGTATTTTTTGTGTATTCCATAATAAAGTAAGTAAACGCTATTGGTAGAGGACGTCAGACCCAGTCAAACCATATACATTTGTCCAAAAAAGTGCAATACAATATAAAGTTCTGTTCTAAAATGAGATAGTTGACAGACTAAGGGAAATAATTAATTTTATTTCCATTTTTTTTGCACATTTTTATATGGAGAGAACCTGGATCCTTTTTGCCTTTAGAAGCAGAACTATGTATGGTATTATCTGAGAATTCTCCAGTTATATTCTATGTTCATTCTGAGTAAGTATGTATTAGTATACTGTACCAATCCCAATTTCTGTGGTCAAAAAAAAAGTTATTTTGTCATTTTATACAGCCCATAAGGGTCATTTCACAATCACATTTAGTATCTGCCACTGTAACAAAATTTCAAACACAATTTACCCTCCTAATGCATGACATAATCACTACATGGACATATTTTCTATTTAAACTAAATAAATGCAGCACAGCTGAGGCAGATGGAATACTGTGAAGGCTAGTATCATTTACAGTGATGAATGCTATGCTGGAAACGTAAGTGCCACGCTCCAGGACATAAATTCAGGAGAGCGTTCCCCTTGACTTGTCAGGTATTCTAGCGAGAAGACCATTTATTCATTTCGCTCTGAACCCTGAGGTACTAAGCAGACACTGCAGAAGAAGGGCTCCCAAGCTGGCAGACTGACGGTATGACACAATACAGCAAATTTTGCCCTCAAACGTGCCAGTCAGGGGGCCAATGATACACTAAAGAAGCCTGAAAAGGTCATCACTTGGAGGTCTACACCACTCCAAGTCAAGATTTCTGTTCCACAACAGGGATGTTATGAAGAAGCAGCGTTACACTACTGACTGTAACCTTCATATAAATGCTTTTCTCACTAAAGCCAGGTTCTGCACTAGGGGGATGCCCAAACCTCATAAACGCTCTTTTCCATTCCCTTCACGATTTCTTTACCTACTTCCTATCACACTTCCCCATATTCCCATACTGAAATTACTATTTTCTTTATACGAAATATTAAGAGAAGGAAGCTAGAAACTAATTCTCACCAGGACGGAACGAAGTCCAACAGAGCCAAACTCTGTCATTCTGTGACAACAGAATGAATGGTTGGACTACTTGTTATCGGTTATGACACAGATCAGGAAAGGGATTTTGGAGCAGGGACGGTTAACACACAACTCATGACTCACACGTGATTCTCAAGAATTCAGGCGTAGAATTCCCACGCCACAGACAAGAGGGATTTCATGAACTACCTCTCTGAGGTCGTCCTCAAGTGGCTCTCGTGTGCATTTGCCCATCAGGACACATGGCACAACAGGCTCCTCTCTCTGAAGGGAGCCAAGAACACGTATGGTAATGGGATTAGAAATAATTGGCATGTGACACTACAAGTGAAAGGTGTAAAGTATGTAGCATGAGCTCCCAGTTAATTTCTATGATCCTGAAATAGCCTGATTATTATATTCTAAATGACTACCCTAAATATCCTGAGATATCTTGGTATGTCCCATTTGTTGGATGAAGGAAACTTTCACCGCTCATTCAACTGAAGGTATGGTCTCACAACTGAAATCAATACACAAGGTATTGGTTTATGTATGAATTTTTTATGTACCGTATTCTGAAAAATTTATATTTGGCTAGGCTAGAAGCATCCCCAGCGCTCTCAGTTGATCACCTTATATTTCCAATATGCAGACTTTGACCTATTACTTACAACTTTGGAGAATTTTAAGTGATCAGAAAGCTTTCAGCACACTTCTCAGACATTGGGAAGTTCAGCCAAAGCAGTTTGATCTATGTGCAACTCTAATCAGGCCTCTTTCGTTTTGACAGCCTTTACTGATCCCAAGAATAAAGTTCCCTCTCCCCAGTGGTCACAGGGGCACTAGGCAACACCACACAAAACACACCAGCTGTGGGAACAAACCTGCAGCACTGAATGAAGATAACAGTTATGTGGAGGATCGCTTCCTCTCATCACAGAAAACAAGGTGTGCAGTGGACTGTAAAAAGAGAAACCAGTCTCTCATGACGGCAGAAAAAATGGTTCCTCTGCCTCCAGACAGTGCTTGTTTGCTGCTAGGCAAAACCCAGACTTTACAGAGGCAATCCTTAGCTGCAGGTCCTCACATTCTGCACGTCCAGCCCTTCCTAAGGTCTGACTAAAAGACTGCCAGAGTCATCAAGAGTTGCAGTCCTCAACCAACAGCCGCAGCTTTGATAAGAACATGAACTGCTACATAATGCTCAGTACCCAGAAAAATGAGTTCCTGGGCACTTAAAAATGAGCACTACGTTAGCAGGCGTTTCCAAAAGTACTCTGTATATCAACTCACCATCTGCACTGTATGGATAGACCTGATAAATTCCTGAAAGGCTAGGAAAAACACTTGTGTCCACAAGCACCACTGCGTAACTTCCCTTGGAACAAGATCTGAATAGTAGAAGACCTGGGCCCACAAAGTGAACAATGGATGCGAAACCGCTGAAAAGCTGCCCATTATGTGACCAATGCTACTGAATACGGCAGGAAAGAGTCTGTGGTTCTGGAATTCACATTACAAGAGGGGTATAGCAAGATGAATTAAGTTTGAACGGGAGCCTTAACTCCTGACATTTCCTATTTTTCAAGTGTTCGATTTTTGCATCTTAGTATTCTTTGAATACACCATTTATAACACAATTCATACAGAGAATCCCCACTGCCCATCTGCTTCATAACATGTTCAAGAAATGCTATACTGTATTTGCTTTATACAAAAAATTTAGAGGAACAGGAACTGTGGTTCATAGCTGACCACTATGTAATTTTAAAAGCAGGTTCTTCTCTTTTGGTTTTCCAGCCAAGCAACATTTTCTATTAAAGTATCCACCTGAAATAAAAAACTCTTAGTCCAGCATGAAAATAAATAAATAATTCCCCACTGCCTTATGAAAAAAATGGAGCATATACCACTGACAAATAATTTAAATAATTTTTCTAATACTTACTGTGAATTTGAAATCTTTCATTACAAGTGCAACCCTGAAAGAAGTTTTTAAACTATTTCATTCTAGATTATCTATTTATTGTCTCCAGAAGGCAAGAACTAGGAGATTTTTTTTTTTTTTTTTATTGTCAGGTGCAATAAGATGTTCAAGAGAACGAGCGATTCCTGCTCTAGAATTCGGAGTAGAACATCACACCAAAAGCTATTTGGCTGTCAGCTTCGCAGGCATACAATAAATGACACAGTCCTTTAAAATGTCAGCGAACCACTTGTTTGTAAATGATAAAACATACTATGCTAGTAAGTAACTACACAGATCCTTATTCTGAATAAACACTAAGTAAATCAAGTCTTAGCATCAACTGAGATAGGCAAATGTTCGCCCAGTGTCATTTGGTCTGCAACAAAAAACAAAATCCGTGAAGCTGTCAGAACAGTTTTTAATGCTGTATTTTCAAATCCATTAAAGTGTGCTCTCTTATACTACTATGTGTTTCCCAAGTAAATAAAGTAGCTAAGCTGTTGGTCCCATTAATCTCCAGTTCTTCATCGAATATCAAGCAGTGCTCATTTCCCTGTGAGTTTTGCTCCACCAAAAATTGTGCTTACCTACATGGAATATTTTAGGCAGATGCAGGATTGCTCAACCTCATCTCCAGGGGCCTTATGACTATGTTAGCATCCCATCCACCCACAGCGCAGCAGAGCCTGCTATGTTGCTAATACTCTATCATGTAAACATCACCACCTGTAAGTCTACCAAGTTCATCGCTATTCTGTTCTGCATCTTTGTGGCGAGTGCCAGACTGAAGACCAACACACAGGGCTTTAAATGCATCTTCCAGTTCTACTGCAAATATTTCTAATCAAATTAGAAATCTGTTGCCTATAATGGGGTTAAACAGCTAAACCTGATTTGCCCTAAGCTTGCAGTTAAGCATTATTAATAGCAGCTAGAACTCATAAGAAAAAGACTGACATCAGAAGAGCGGCCAAATAAACAACCAAGTTGTTTTTCTGAGAAAACAGGTGCTATATTTCCACAGATTTCAACGTGGAATCACACTTCAGATCACAAACCGCTTTTATCACATTGGTAAAACATGGCCTTCTTTTAAAACTTAAAGCCAAAATATGTGGCTATTTTAAAATTGTTTTGTATAATCATCTAAAAAGACACTGACAACAGAGGCAAATTGGAACAACAAATGCAGGTAATATTCAGGGCATAAAAATAAGCACCCGGATTATAGATCTCTCTCTGACACAATATTTCATTATTGCTTGTTCCACTAAGTGGTACATTTCACACTACTAGAGCTGCCCTTGAAGAGACCAACTTTTCCACTGTTTGTTGACTAGCAGGTATTTAATAGAGGATATTAGACAAAAAGCCTAATTATATGGAAATCTAAGCATTGGTATGAGGGCGGCTGTTCAAACAGCAACTGTCTGCATCCACCTTGTCACTGAAGCAGGCACAGACCCATGAAGAGGCCCTAGATTTGGGGAAGGCGAACAGGGAGAGGTACGCACTACCTGCAGACAGAGTTTTCATGATTATTATGCTGCTAAAACCGGCTGCCGTAGGGAGACTTCCATCAAAAGCCAGGGAAACTCGGGCCAGTTGGCAAAGTACTACTTGGCATGCAGAGTACACTGCCTGCCCCAAAGGCCCAAGCAGTCCACCAAAAAATAAAATAACAATAACAGGGTATTTTATATATGCAACAATTTTCCCCTGCAGTCAGTTCTACTATTTTCTAGATGTGCTTCTAATTGGGTGCGTATTTAGATTAGTTCTCACGTAATTTCTGCACATACAGATCACTGATTAATGTAGTTTTACTACACAAACCAGGTCCTAGGTAGTCAGCTACATCAAAAGAGCTAGCAAAGAAAGAAAGAAAGAAAAAAGAAGAAAGAAGGGCAAAAAAGAAAAAAAAAAAAAAGAAAAAAAAAAATAGAATGTATTTGTGTAAAAAACTAAGTATAAAAGCACACAGAGTTTTACTACCCGTCAGGAAATTTCAGCTGTCATCTTTTCTAAATTGACACATACAGAAGTGCGTACTTGCTTATTTTTGTTGTCCACAAACAGGACTCACAGACAATAGATGATGTCAGCTTCTTGGCTTGTAGATAAATATTAAAGCGTAACACTATTTTTAGCTAACTTCCTAAGGAAATCAGGCATATGCAACTGTGTTAACACTCAGCCCTCTCTCCCAGTATTTTCTGAACCCACAGCCAACCTCAAAAATTTTGATAAAAGGCTAAATATCACAAACGAACAACCCGCCCGCACACTTTGGGACGGCCGGCAGGCAGGCGCAGGGAAGGCAGGGGGGAGTGAGGGTTCACTCCAAGGGGCAGGGGCTGGCCGGCAGCACGCTGCCATGGCCAGCTCAGGGACCGCACGCGTGTCCAACCGCAGAGACAGGAACACGGGAGGAAGATGGGGCACAGCAGCACAGGGTACAAGCAACAAAGATCTACTATGGAAAAAAAAAAAAAAGAAAAAAAGAGACTTCATTAGACTTGCTGCTCATGAAACACCATATATACATCTGCATACAGCATGCTGTGCTCTGTCTTGGCAAAAAGGTTAGCTCATTGTTTAATGGGACTTATCCATCCCTGATTAAAATGATCCTAAGTGCTCCTCACAATCTTTAAAATACGTCCCTTGGCACTAATAATTTTATTATAAAGGCTAAATTATGTTCAGATAGAATTAAAAAAATTAAGGTAAATTGTATTAGGCTATTTAATACAAATGCTCATTCTGAACAGCAATTACATGTTTATTCCCATATCCTGTAGGAACAAGGACATAAAGGCTATCCGTTGTAACAAAATCTCCAGATGCAACGAGAAGCAAAGACAGGAGAGAACTTAACTAACGGCATCTGGTTTTCCTCTGTCGGTAACCACCATAAATTACTTTTGTATCATCAACGGGGAAAGTCACACCACCATGTGTCTAGTCCCATTAACCTGTTCGTGGTCCTAATTTTCCTTCGCTTTCCAGATGTTTTGTTTTCTTCCACAACAAACTCTAATGTTACAGTAACATACACCATTATCTATTTGTACATCTTCTCCTTTCCTGAATTTAGGTTTCCTGCCCTGTAGCCACAGAGCACGATTTCTTTGCCTCCAGATATATTTTTTTCAAATCTACATTATTTCTCCTTCTCCCTCTTTTGTATTTATTTGTCTTCACCCGGAGCTTTGGTTTGACATTTACTACATTCTTCTTTCTTTCCTCTTCCTTAGCAGAAGAGAAACTGGAGACAAGTTTTCTTCTCTCTCCTCCTAACATCAACACTGAGCACTCATTAGCTATTTCTTCACGAGGTTCCCTTACTTCCTGGGCTTTCTTCA
Source organism: Burhinus oedicnemus (assembly GCA_008921705.1). Classification (NCBI taxonomy): domain Eukaryota; kingdom Metazoa; phylum Chordata; class Aves; order Charadriiformes; family Burhinidae; genus Burhinus; species Burhinus oedicnemus. The sequence continues at coordinate 334,694 of VFFE01008902.1, read as the reverse complement.
CCCACTTCCACCCATCCAGAAATACACGCGGCACTGAGCAAACATGAAGCAGCAGCATCAGTGGCTGCCCACTCTGCAGCAGCCGAGCTACCTGCACCTCCACTATTCCAGCACCAAAATCAGAGTCCGAAATAAACTGGCAGGGCTCACGTAAGCGCTTCAGTGCTGAGAAGAACAGCAGGAATGGTGACAGCATGCAAGAAGTGAAGTGGCAGTGATTTCTTAGGCACTGATGTGGTCCCTCAGACTACAGGCAATGTCTTTACTGCTGGAGCCAGATGGCTTCATGTAGCCAAAAATGCCCAGAGCGAAGGCGAGGAGATGATCCAGAACACAACTGACTCTGAAAATGACAGGAGCGTTTGTGACTTTGGAGAGCCACATAAATGCCAAAGCTGGGTGGAACAAGGGAAGCCTCATCAATTCTTTCACAAGGAAAGGCCATGCTACATTTATATTTTCAGTATAAGAAATGCAGTTGCTAAAATAGAAGATTTCTATGTAGAGGAAGCGTCCTAAAGCATCAAACAGCTTAAAGGACAGTTGCGACCTAGAAAAATGGAAGATTTGCATAAGAACAGTACGAACATGCATAAGAACAGAGAACACACTATAATACTCGATTGCACTTAAATATCACTAATTTTCCCAAAAAAGAACTAAAACCCTTTGCTAGGCTCACACTCAACCCATCTTGCTAAATAAAGCCTAAATTACGGGCTAATCATCTCAGCCTCCCTGCATGGTTGACAGAGATGGATCTAACGCTTGTGTTCTTCTGTGCACATTTCAACATGGAAATACAAAACAGAAATTGATTCCATCTGGAGAAGAATTACCTAAAAAACCCCAAACCAACACCAAAAAAATCTGTGAACATGCAATTAAACTGCTACATTCTATTGGTGTGTTTGTAAAATGGCAAAAAGAAGGCAAGTAGATTTTTAGAAGTGTGTTTAAAGCTGAAATAGTGTGGGGCTGGGAATGGGATTTGCTCTCCAACCTTTCTAAGCATATTGTTCTCTCTCACATGTGGCCTGCAGCTTCTGCAGTCTCCCCATGCTCACTGCCCATCAAACGGTTTCATTCCTCCTAGACAGCTGGCAGCATCTTTGATTTTCTTCCCAGCAGATCCGGCTGATCCTTGTCTCCTCCCCGACTCTGATTTCCCTAGCAAGCTCCCAGACTTCCCACACCGCCCGCACTCGTACCGTGGATACCTGGCAAGTTAGGAGAACGCACCTGCCAAATGTGTGTATCCCTTTCACACGTTCTGTGCCGTAACTCAAACAAAAGTGCATGAGTACGTTTTTAAAAAAAAAAAAAAAAAAAAAAAAAAAAAAAAGAGAAACACAGACATACAAAGATGTTTAATTTATAAAATACAATGGTACACTGCATATCTCATTTAATAACGTGTATATTATGCATATACATTTCTATCCTTCATGTATCTCATACAAATGGAGACAGGCATCAAAATGACTATAACCTGATAATATAAATTTTATTATTGGTCTCCTGTCACGGTAAAAACTTCACACAGATGGTCCAGGAAACAGTTCAGATGCTTTTCCCCTCCCTACATATCTGAGTCTACAGGTGGGAGCCACTACGCGCCATCAGATACACTGCCCTCTTACACCATGACTTTCATCTTGTAGATACCAGCATTAAAAATTTCAGGGGAAAGTGAAAAAAGAGGCAGACAAAAGAGAGAAGAAATAAATGAGAGTGTGGCAGATGTAGCTTTTCACCTCCACAGGTATCACCCAATTTACAAATGATGTCAAATGGCAAAGCACTAGATCTTTTCTCCTGTCCAAAATTTGTCAGTTTTCAACTTACTGCTATTTTGTCATCTCATTAGAACCCTCCCGTTTTTCTCAGCGCTAAGCCGAAGCAATAGTATTTCCCAGTGTTCTATATTCAAGATGCAAGCCTAAACATCAGGCTAAATTAAGGGTGTTTATACACCACTGAAGGAGCAGAACTAAACGGTTTTCTGAGTGATAGGTACTTTTGCAGAATACCTATCCACATTTCTAAGGCATCTATCACTGTAGGATCTGCTGACAAAAAAGCTTTGTTTTATTTAAGTCTCCAAAGACTTTCTTTTTCAGTGCTGGAACACACTGAACAGAAGGTAGAAAAAAAAAAAATAAATTGCCACATAAATGCAGGCATAGAAAAATCCTGCAAATCCCACGTTAGGTTACTGATTTCTTTGCTTTGTGCACAAACGACTGGTACAAACGAGAGAATCACAGGCACACAGCAGACAGCCTGTGAACTCATCAGGGGCACATTTGAAAAGGCATGTACTCCCAACTAATTGCTTTTGGGAAAGAAACCGGTACAGAGGCTCACACCTACAAGGATTCTAAACTAATTGTAGGGCAAGTAACACTCAGCCCTGAATTACGACAGGCCTAGGTTTGTTACAAAGCTTCAGAAACTTTCTCCTTTTCTGTACCACAAAACATATGCAGAATTAAAACTTATGCTTGGGCAGAATATTTCAGTTGTGTATTATCATGCCAAAACCTTCAATCAGAAAAACAAATTAGGAAAAACAAGTCTCGGGGATGAGTCTTTTGCCATCTCTTCTGCATGCTAACACGTGCAACATCCATGCTTAGCACAAGGGACATCACGCATGCCGCCTATGAACTCACAACTACTCCGTATTGTGTTTGCTAGTGGAAAAAAACGTATTTACAGAAGCTCGTTGAACATCACTATAAAGGCACAAGAACCCTAGTGAGGTTTAAAGCCCTGCTGGAGACAGACCCTACTATCCCCGATGAAATAACCACTGCAATACTGAAATACATAGTTCAAATTTTATTTTCTGTTTAAGACTACACTGGCAGTCCTCCAAATGACTAAAATGGGTCACAATACCTTTATTAGAAAAGGCAATATTCATTATTAAATTAGTAGATAAATTTTTTAAGAGATATATGTAGATGCCACACAATTCTTTGTTACTGATAAAAACAACAAATGCAGCCTGAAATGTTTGCTTACCATTATAAAGGGAGGTGAGAAAAATTCTCTGAACAAGACAGATACACATTTAAAAATAAGTAACGCTAGGGATGACAGAGGCACCTGTGCAACCTCATTAGGCAGGATGAATTCAGGCCTGATGATCTCTTGCAAGGATATTTTCCACAATTTATTTTCACAAGACCGTTATGAATTCTGAGTTCAATGCAATATAATAATGGTTTTCTGTATACAGAAGAGCTAACAATGTTCAACACTGTACTAAAAGAGGTAAGCTTCAGACTTGTAAGAGGAATTACTGTTCTAAACCGTTTTTGTCCTATGAATCTCTCATGTTGTTGGCCAAGGGATGAGGAAGGTTTGCATTATGATGTGCATACAGGGATAAAAGCTGGAGATCTACCTGCCACTGGTTTTAAAATAAGAAGTTAAAAAATGTATGTACAAACTCATAAACATCAACTGCCTTTTTGCAATAAATAGGGCAAAACTTTGCCTATAAAGAAAACAAACAAACAAAAAAAAACACACAAAACCCCCCATCCTTTACAGATTTTCCTCTAAAAACAAAAGGTTGGTTTGGTTGGTTTTTATTTCCTTACGTACTCATGAGGGAAACAAAGATTTGGCTTTCATTCACATTCAGTCCTAATTATTAGCTCTCTAGTGACTGGTCAACAGCTTAGATGAAACTAGAGCATTAATGCCAGCAGGACCACCACGATGCCATACATACCGAAAAGGAGCCTGTTCACTCAACCGCAGGGTTAAAATGGAAAGGCACAGGGAACTACAAAAACAAAGTATCCCTACCGAAAGGATCAGAGAAGTAGCCATGACATGAGCCCTCCTTCTCGGGCCAGTTCTGGACAGATTGAACATTCACATCACAGAGTGGCTACTCTGAACTGTCACCCCTGCTACCAGGTCACAGACAGAGGTGGCGAGTGAGCGACAGTGCTGTCCCACAGGTATTCGCCTACGGAGAGAGGTGGAATCCATCGTGGGCCAGTGGGAAAAACTCAGAGCAAGCCTGAAGTGACCCCAAGACCATGACAAAGAGCTGACAGCTCCAGAGGAGCTCTGCTATTTTTTTGCTAGAGGTATATTTATGTACTTTATAATGTACATCCAGAAGCCCAAGATCAGTCTTCATTCTACATTCTTCTTTCTGGGCTGCAAAAAGCTACATCAGAAGTCATGCCTGCTCAGTTGGGGATTTTACGTGACTGCCCTCGACAGGCACACAAACAGCACGTCAGCACACAGGACGCCTTCCCAAACCAGCCTTCCCTGCTAGACCTCACCTGGACAGCTTCTCTGGCGGAAAACTGCAAAAAGCAAACCTCAGACCTGAATATCCCACGGAAGTTCAAGGCACTGTAAACCTGGACCCAGACCCAAGTTCATCCAGGAGACATACTGCTCAGGAAATAGAACTAGAAAAGCCGCTGTTTAACAGCTTGTTGGCAGACAAATTATATACATTAACAGGTTATCAAGGCCAAATAAAGGAAAGGAAATGTCCCGGTCCTTCTCCCTGTGCCTACCAATGTGGGTTTAACTGTTCCTTCGACAGCAGCAGGTGTAGGAGACCCTTCCATAAGCCGCTCTTGCTCTCTGCTTCCGGAGGGAGTTACAATCCAACAAAATGATTTAAAGAAATTCAAAATTGCATTTTCCTTTAAATAGGAGGCAGTACACACGCAGACTTCGCCTGCAATAAATACTCCCTCCAACAGCGAGGAAGCTCAGCGGAAGAGGAACGCTAAGCCAGGGCTGTGCCACCCGGCGCTGGGGCTGGTCCCTCAGCCAGACGTGGGCACCAGCACCTCCTACTGCCAACCACAGCAGGGAAACCCACACCCAGGGCCCACACAGGGAAATCAAGCTGGACTTTTGTTGAGAAAAGGAAAAACAAGCCCGTTCAGCAAGGTCTGTAAACCAGAAACGAGTACTCGGCTCAGTCTGCCAACTGGGTAACACGCACAGCCCCTACACAAACCAGTAAAACTCCCCAGCAACGCCACTCCACCGCCCCGCGCGCTGCAGATGGGCACACGGGGATGCATATCCACGGCACAAAAAGAGGGCGAAGGGGGGAAAAAAAGCAAGGAAAACCCTTCACAGGGCAGGTGAAGGTCAGGATAGGAGAGCAAATGCTGGATAAAGGCAGTAGCCTGCCTTAAGAAAATGAAAATACAATGCTGTAAGCTAGTACCCAGTGCTGTAATAAGCTAGGTTACTGGTGTACGCCTTGAAGAGTGCCCAGTGACATTTTAATAAATTGATCCAAAGGTTACCTAGTTCTGCAAGGATTTCCACCTGACACAGAATACTATTTTGCAGCATCAAATAGATTTTTCAGCAATTTCAACTCAGCTTTTTACCTTCCAGAGCAGCAATTCAACGTGCTAAGATTAAATAATGTTCCCTCTCCACTGGGGGTGATGAAACGCTTCAGTGACAGCTGTGTCCCATAAACAGAGCTAAAAACTTCATCTCAAAAAACACTTCAAGAACATAGTTACAATAAACAGTCCCACACTACAAAAACAGAAGCTTGGAAAGTAGGCATTTTGCAGACCAGATTTAAAAAAATGTTTCTATTACTATTTTTGTTTCGTACTGCTCTGACTTAACTCTATCCGTCTTCTGCTACTGCTTTGCACATGTCACCAATCACTTCAATCTTTAGTTTTCCTTACTGAGGCTGCCTGCTCTCAGTGTTCACCAAGGAGTGAAACACGTGGACAGAAGGGACAAATTTACTGCTTCAGAGAGCTCATCTTTGGAGACTTGAGCTTTGAGTGTACTGAAGTTCAGTCAAGTCCTTTTTGAAATATTTTTTTAAAATCATTTCTATTGCTGCATTAAACAAACAAAAAGTGGTTTTATCTCATTTAATCAAATCCTTTAACTTAGTCCTTATACCAAGCTTCACTTATACTTGAAATGGCAAATTTGTTATTCTTCAGACACTAACTATTGAACCATAAAACATGCTCTTCCATGGAGGTAAGAACCAGTGTTACTCCAAATGCACGCTCTGTATGCTGCCTGCTTAAAACAGAGTAAGACAGCAAAATGAACCACTGCGTTAAACCACTGAAAATATCCCTAATGAGCTAAAAGTACCTCTAAAGTTGAGAGAAAACAAATTTAATTAGCTCAGTTGTTTCATGATGTCAAAACTGACTTTGAAAGTGTTTCAGCTGAAAACAGAATATACTTCTACACAAATTAGATACTGATTTTAAAAGACAGGAAGGAAACAGTTCATACCAGATGCAAAAAGGGAGACCACAAATTTAAAACGACTAAATAGACCTGGTTTGTCCCTCTGCAGTACTTCAGCACGGATGCACTGACTTTGGTTAGATCTAAACTGACCAAATAAATGGTAAAAATCAAACCAGACCCAATGTATGGGTAACACACACTTCATACAGCTGGCACAAACTCCTAGGGACGAGCCCTTGCTTCGATGGGGCAAGGTGAGGAAAAAGATGTATTACCCCACCAGCAATTCCTCTTGATTTAGTTCTATCATTTTCCCTCCTATGAGCAGAAGCATTTGAATATTTTTTAAAAAAAAATATATATTTCATCTTAAGTATCACTGCACCTCCATAGGTCTCTACCACCTGACAAGCACCGTGGCCCGTTCTACAGCTTGAGTAAAGCAAACAGGCACAAAATCTTTGTCAGAGAGATAAATTTAAGGTAATTTTCCTCTACTTAAAAGACTCAGAATAAGAAAAGCATATTTGAGTATAAGAATAAAAAAGATGAAATACACAAAATTCTCTTGATAAATTTTTAAAGCAAAATATTGAGCCTTGTACCACTGAAATTATAAAAAGTAACAAAAACCAGAACAACACTACAACATGCAATTTCACATCTTATGCAAGTAGAATTACTACCAATAGCAAGAAAGTGAACAAATTAATCCACAGAAATGTGGTGCTTATTTTAGGAATTATCGTCATGCAAAATTAAACCTCCCTTTCTCAAGGAAAGAAATGTAGATGAAAACATCTGGGGCTACTGGCAGGAGAGATCACTTTCTTACTAAAATAGAGCTACATTACCAAAACCGAGGAGCAAATGGTCTAAGGAAAAGCAGAGAAAGGCAGCACAGAAAATTTTGTTGAGCAGCAGAGTGTAAGAGAATTTAAACCTTCTATTACTAAAACCTGAAGAAGAAGAAAACACATGTATAACTTCCAGATATACCAATTTCACCAGGAAAGGACAGGAACTGTTTCCCATTAACATGGTAATAAAGGAAAAATGCCCAAGGGAAGCGAATCTGTAATGCAGCAGAAAGCAAACGTTTCAAGAAGCGTTTGTGGCAATGAGCTGCAGAAAGCCAGCACGCACACGTTCTGTCCAGCCGGCTCTGCTGAGCCCCGCTCCACAGAGCGGGGAGCATCGGTGAGCAAATGCAGAACGTGAGACAGAGAGAACAGTCCCACATACAGATATAGGGAAAAACAGTCAGGGAAAAAAAAAAAAGGGTCAGGTCACAGACACCCCTCCAAAACAGCTGGGAGATGGGAGTACAGATGGGCAATTGCAGAGTGATGTTTCAGGGGCTCTGTGCTGCCTTGAAGGAACACTTCCATCTGTGGTCTTCTGCTGGTGGAAATGAAGATACACTCCAACACTTCAGAACAATGGCAAAAACACTGTGGGTGGTTTAGGTTTTTTTTAAGTTTAAAAATTTTCAAATAAAACCTGGCATCAAATGGAAACCTGAGTGTTTTGTCTCATTTTTATTGGCATGGTTAGTCACCAAATGGTGTAGCTTCTTTCTGAAGCAGAGTGCCTTCTGCAGCAGTGGCCAGACACAGCCTCTCCAGGAGGACATCTCCCTAGACAAGCACACACTTCTCCTACCAGGAAACCGCACTGAAGGGAAACACAGACATCATCCCTAGCACCCCAAATCCATAACCCCAAGGCATACACTATCCAATTCTATTGATACCACTTAATTAATTTTTCAAGAAGGCTGAGAAGATACGGGGACAAAGAACAAAACAAAGCCAAAACAGATGAGCGGGTTTTTGTCACAGCCAAAGCATGAAGCGCAGCTATAAAAAGGGAACCGGTTGCACACAACATTTTTCAAGTATTTATAGGAAATAGCGATTGGAAACCCACAACAGGCACACCTCTCTCCAGAGAGGAGATGGAGACCAAAAAAAAAAACCAGAACAAACCCCAAAGCCCACAGCGCGTTGCCGGAGCAGTGCGGGCTCCGGCGCACGGTGCTGCACACGCAGGGGGTCAGAGGGACACACCGCGCACTCGCTGCTGCACAGCCCGCTTCTCGGAACACTAACAACGACCTTGCTTTGGAAACTGAACGACAGAGGTAAATGTTCGGGAAGCCCACTGAGCCCTCACACTTTTTTTTCCCGTTTCCACGCATTTTATGCAATAGGACTTCACCTGTAAATACTTCGATTAAAGCACAGAAAACAGCAGTTCACAAGAAAAATTACGCAAGTTCGGGTGAGCTCAGGACCCCCGAGGTCCACTTTGTCCCTTGGCAGTGTGCTGAAGGTAACCATCCATACCGCTGCCGAACTACCAGGAGTACACAAAAGCCAACAGAACTGAGTATCTACTCAGATCCATAATTAATGTATAAAATATTTATTTACAGTTGTCAGGTAAAAAATAAATAAATAAATAAATAAATCACACTTGCTTTGGAGAAAGCAATATTTCACAAAGTCATTTAGTCAGGGAGAAACTGATAATGAAAATAATCAGAAACAGAAAATTAGAACACAAATACAAACAAATGAACAGCTTTGAACATAACTGCCCAAAAAAGGTATTACAAAGATAAAAAACTGTAGACTCATTATTTCAATTGTTTCCACTGTAAATGATTATTTCTAAATATCAAGGTTTTAATATAGTTATCTTGCTATTAAGTCAATTTTCTTTAGAGTAGCGGATTCCATAACCAAACAAGTATATGTTTCCAATCCCCCAATTCTTGTTCTTTCTTTAAAATAATAATAGTAACCACCCAAGGAGAAAAGTACATTCAAGTCAGTCTTCAAGAAAGAAGATTAGTTACCTGAATAACCCTTACAGAAGGAGAAAATAATCAGATTGCAGAATACAGAACAAAGGTTTGTCTTACAAAAACAAATACAATGTTTATATACACACCTGCACTTTATTCTGAAGCACAGGAAGCCACAAAACCTCACCAGTTTCGAAGATGGTTTAAAGATCTCATTAAAGGCAGATGGAAATTTAAAGAACGTTGAATGTTCTGAAGGATCATCCTGGTCTATCAGATGGAATGCTGGCATATTTAGTTGCCTCAGGTTGGTTTTTCTCCACAAATCAGTATTTAAAAACAGCTTCCTTAGGATAAAGACTTATTCAAGATTTTGTGTAATCCAGCTAAAATAGATAAAATCTCCACATCAGGAGTACTTAGGTGATTTAACATTCTTGGAGGCGTAAGACACATACAAGGGCAGTATTCACAGGTTGAGGCTTGATTAGCAGATGTCAAGGTCCGACACAAAGCTGCTCTTCTCCAGAGCAGACGGGAGACCACGACAGGATGGATATAACAACACTGTTGTGTGCTGTTACATCAGAAAGATTTCCAGTAGCTGTAATCTCTCTCTTCAGTCACTAATTATAAATAGCATCAACCCCAAAGCATTAGGAAACACAACATACTAAGTGGAACCTCTGCTGAAAGAAATCGATCCAACCACAAGCCCATATTTTGGTGTTGGCAAATAGTTTCTCAAGACATAAGACACAAAAGCAGACACCTTAATGCTGTACTCATTAGGAGCTCAAATAACCCAGGCCTGAAGAAGCAGGAGGCATGAAGCCTGCTAGGGAAGTAAATACGGATTTTAGTCCCAAGACATAAGCAAGTAATACACTGTTTACTTGGTCTCATTTTGTAGTGGCCAAGCCCAATTAATTAATTTTCAAAATCAAGCTTCCCCCTATGCAAGCTTCTGCATTAAACCTAGGTCTAAAATTGTGGCCAATTAGGTTTACAATATAATTTGTTACTAGACATAGACAGAAGCATAGATTTAGCACTGGGCTAAAAATTCCAGTCATGCAACCTTAGAAGCCCATGGTACATCCTCCCAAATCTTTAAACTGCTTCATTATCGGTGTGCATGCAATGGCTAGTATTTTTCACCTGGGAAAAGGCTTGCAGGAGCTGGCAGCGATTGAGGTGAAGAGATCCCTATTGACATTGACTGTAACTCCATTACAATTTGAATCATGAAACTGTGTTACAGAAATTGATGAATTACAATAATAAAAGCAGGGTGCGATAGTAGGGGAGGAACTGTAAGAAATATTTTCCCCAAATAATAAAGAGTGCATGTAATACGCCATTGGATTTATTTTTTGCAAGTTTAATCATGTTAGAAAGTATTGCTACCAAATAAAGTATATAAACTAAATTTAAAAAGTTACACTTATTGAGAAAATGAATTATTCAGCAAGAGTCAGAGTGGCAGATTTATCAACCTTGCAAAATAAAAATGTACTGTATGTCTACACTGCTAAATATTTTATTAAAAAAAATAATCCAACAACAAAAACAATCTGCAGTGAATCAAGAATACAGTAAGTGCACTTCTAATAAGAATGCTGCTTTGATGTGCATCTGTTTTACAGAAGCAAAGACTTCTCCCCTGAACAGAAGAGAAACAACACTAAATGTCACCTGAATGACACACACACACAAACCACCCCACAATCCCCACCCCACCAAATCACCTTGTCTGCATTGCACAGGACCAATCAATCTAAAAGCAAAAATTGAAACAATTAGTGTAGTGTCTTCTCAGACTTTGAAATCACATTCCACATTACTTACTGTACCGTTAAAGGCATACATTTATGTAGTAATTTTTCCTCCCACACTGAGCCCCCAAAAAACTTGAGAGCAACTCCTAACATTATTTAAGTTATAGAAGAGGTGTGTAGAGGGAAAGCTGGAGAGAAGATGTTGGGAGGGAAACTTTAAAAAAAATATTTCCCTAATTATGCTTCTAAATTATGACAAGCATCTCCCAAGGAAGATGAAAAGCATACCAGTGCCTGGGAGATTTAACATCCTGAAACGGAGGAGAAGTTTGGGAAAAAAACCCAGCACCAAAAGCCTCTTTATTAGCAGTCCTTGTAAAAAAGCTAGTATTAGGCTGTATATCATACATAATACCAAAACATGCAAAGTAGACAATTAACAGGTAACAATTCTACAAAAGCCATTTTGATCTCTTATCCTTTTAGGTAAACTTCAGCCACCAGAGGCTGTCAACCATTCCTTATGTCAACCACTGTCCATATAAGTCAACCCATCTTTAAAAAAAAAAAAGAAAAAAAATTTAAATCTCAGACCCTGAATTTTTCTTCAAATACTCTCAAGCCCATCCACAGTTTATTAGGGAGAAGGACGGGGAGGGGACAGTGGGAAGAGAGAGAGAAGACAGTCATCGCTTACCCTGATGAAGAGTCCCCTTGCTTCCAGCAACACAGCTGAGAAGGAAAGCTACTTTGAATTCTTGCTGTGAATCTCATTACAGCTAAAATCTAAAGTCTATACATCCTAAAGAAGATAAGGGTCCATCCTTCCCTCAGCCAGCTATTAATGTGAACAAGCTTCTGAAGTGAGGGCTTACGCAATCACTGAAATAAAACAGTCAAGACCTCCCAGCAAGATCTAAAACAATGCCATACGGTAAGGAATGGGGGATTTTATGTTTTTTTTTTTTATAAATTTCCAAGGACACTCAGAAGCATTTGTTCAGATCTTAATGGATTTGCCATAGTTTTTGTCCTTCTCAGGAATCACTGCTCATTTTATTTATCTTTACCAGAAAGGCAACTGCTGCTAGAACATTATGTATTAGGGTATAACATTTTCAGGAGAGAGACAAACATTTTTCAAAAACTAGGTACTTCCTTAGTCTCAGGCATACTCAGCGAAGCAGGACAGGAATTTGCAGCACGGGACAGGTAGCGTTCCTCACCCTTCTTGTCTGCAGTGCAACAAGTGGTGACACCGAGAAATCATAAGAAAGCACCCCCAATTTAGGTGACGTTTGCAAGGAAAGTAACAGAAACCACAATTACCAGCCGCCATTTGCAGTTAATGTACATCTTAAAAACAGCATCATCATGGGCCAAAAATTAGCATCACGTTAGAGAGATCACAGAATCACAGAACAGTGAAGTATCATTTATTTATGTATTGTGATCTTCCAAAGTAAAATCAATATACAAAGACATTAAAAAAATATCAAAATGAAACAGAAAAATTAAAAGCATGTTTAGAATGCAGAAGTTTGCTTTAACTTTAAAGAAAAATGTAGCTTTTGCTTAAATTTGTTTTTGAAATGAAAAAGACATAGCTGATATTGCAGATCCAACTTGCATATTGCCTTGATCTACAGCTTAGCCCTGTAAAAACTATATCTACAGAAAACATAGCTGGGACAGACATCAGAGATGTTTTCCTCCTACACCTCAGTCACCTTATTAAAACGAAACCTCAGTGCAAAATTCAAACCTAGTGTAATAAGCATAGCTAATTTTTTCTTGAAGAAAACTAATTAATCCCAAAGCTCTATCAAAGCTTAATATAAGCTTATACAGGGTTAGGAAAAGCAAGAAGCTTTGAGCTTGTCTATGCTGCATACTCTTCGGATACCAAAGTTTGTTAGAAAAAAAGAAAAATGAAAGCATCTCAAACAAATAACAAGGAAAAAAACCCTACACCCAAGAAAACTAAAAAGTAAGGCCAAATTAGCATTGCATATGTCTTGAATTTTTTTATTCCTTTTTTTAAAAGCTGTGTAATCTCAATATTGCTGCATTTAACTGTCCAGTAATTCCCACCTGATCAGAAGTGCAGTTAACAATACCACCTCTCTCCAGAGCAAGGCACAGACACTGTTAAAATACCAAACTTCCCTGGCTGGGCAATTTGCCAGAAAGCAGCTTCGAATGCCCGGACTTCTTCCCAACGGTGTGCATGCATAACACCAGAGGGAGAGTTCCCCTCTCCAGCCTGGGACGCACCGGCGTTCCCAAAGCAGCGGGTACAAGGGGCTCTGCAGCATCCTTGCCTGCTGCCGAGCACGGAGCCAACGGGAAGGATGGCGGATGGCTTCAGGCGCTCTAGAGAGGTGTGACGGACCCCGCCTCGCCTGTGGCAGCTCCCCTTACCAAGTCACGGGAAATGCTGGGTGTTTGCTGCTTCCAGCGAGCCAGCAGCTCCCAAGGCACAGAGCGCCGCAGCTCCTGGCCTCCCGCCGGGCCCCAGGCCCTGCTGCCCACAGCCCCGCTGCCGACGGCACGCCAGATGTGGATATGGCGTGTGCCCGTAACGCCGGCTACCAGGCATCTCCTGGCAGACGAAGAGTTCCTCACATAACGAACAGGCACCAAAAGGTGGAACTCTGGAAGCACCAGCCCTTCCCAACGCTGCCGGGTGGCAGCCATGCCGGCACCACATGGGCTGCTCCCACCTGCGCCACGTTCAGCTTCTCTCCGCGATCCCTCCAAAGCCATTCTTCTAGAAAACCATCTTCAGCTCCCTTTAAGAACTAGAAAGTGATAAATCGGACTGGCTTCCTGCTGTCAAGGCTCTCGCAGGTTTTGTTGGTTGATGGCATACCTGGTAGATACAACGCAGCAACACGAAGCGCGGGCCGTCACGAGCTATAGCACCAACAAGCCTTATTAGGGCTAAATTACGTGCCAGAGGCTGTATGACAGACAACTTCCCCTCTGTTATCACCAGAGCAGCACACAAACAGAAGGGAAAAAGAGCAGAATTACAGCCAGCTCCTGGAATAGTGGGGAAAACCAGCAGCTGAATACATGGGCCAAATGGGAACTGATTGCGTTTCACACTGATTACTTAATGGAATAAAAGACTAGAAAATAAAAATATAATTTACCACTCTAGTAATGATTAAATTTACCAGTCGGACCTGGTATGTGAGAAAGCACAGTGCCCAAGAACCACCGACAGCAGTATTGTGATGAGCACTAAATTCTTAAGAAAAAAAGATTAAGTGGAAATTGCAGGGGCACATATGTACATAGTAGATGTAACATAATGTATTATTAAAGCCATAGTAAAACCTAATAGCTGGAAGCAGTGATAAATACATTTAGATAAAACTTACATTTAACTGTGAGGATAATTAATCTTTGAGAGCAGTTTATTTATTGATGTGGTGATTCTTGTAAGTGTTCAAATTAAAGTTGAATGTCTCTATATTTTAAGGGTAAACACTTTCTTCAGTTTTGTTTTGCTACAACCAAGTAAAAAGGGAACAGACGAGGATACATGCTTGGATTTGCATAGTACCAAAATAAATCATTTTATCTGAGCAAGATTCTTGCTCCAAACTCACCTGCACACGGTGTGTCCACAAAATCCTTCTCTATCAAATAATGTGAACTTAGAAGTATTTTTCTGTATTATAATTGTAACTGCACATTGGAGAAGTATACCTGGGGACAACAAAGGTATTTCTGACCTCTCAGCTGACGGAGGGATTTCCTACACTGCCTCAGACCATCAGAGCCTGCCACGTGGTGTGGGATGCCTGAAGAAAAAGCACCTCAAAATACCTGAGCCATTTGCGTAGCAACAGCGAATCATTAAATGATTTGCAGGGAGTCATCTCCATGTCAAAGCCCTGATAGGAAAGACTAAGCAGGGGTGGGTACTGCAACCAGGCTTCAAGATTTTAGAAATACAACAGCAAGAGAGTCAGCAGAAACTTCAGGAGGTTCCTTCCCATGCACTTGCCACTGACATGTTTCACTGTGCCACACGGGTTCAAAACTTTATTTCTTAAGGCAGCAATTTAGAAATTAATTTAAAAAATAATAAAAAAAATATTTCAAGTAATGGATATAAACAATCCTTTATAGTATAAATTCAAACTGATGTTTTTTGTTTTATTTGGAGAAACAGGGCACATCCCTTAGTTCTGATACAGGGCCGCAGCCACTGACTTCCATGACACAAGTAACCACCTGTTTAATAATCCAGTGTTTATCTGAAGGCTCTCTGAAAATCTTTGCAAACCTATTAGCAGCATGGTTCTGTTTCAGCTAAAGGCTACAGAGAGTTAGCATGGGTGGTAAATTCTGCAGCATTTTTCTCTTCATGGTAAATTAACATCAATCTAATCTCCATCAAACATAACACTACTTTAAAGCCTGTGCCTACTGAGACTGATAGAAGTGGCAAAAATTCTGCTCAAACTGTATAGGCTCATAAACTCTTCCATCTTGATTAAAAATAAAGAAAAAATTGTAAATGAGAACAGTCATGGCAAGAAATGAAATTATAATGGGGCTGCTTTAAGCTGGAACATAATAGTTATAAAGCGACTGAGCAACTGCAGGAATCCTCTATTCAGATGTACTCCACTGTAACAACTTACCCATTCTAATACTAATAGGAGAAACAAGACACTAAATATTGACTCTAAGGATAAAAATATCCTTAGGTGATCTAGCCCATAACTGTAACATATGTGCAAATGTTCCACAAATCAAGACACTACAAATTTAGGTTATTCACAACAGAACACACTTTATGAAGACTTTTTAAAGGCTGTTTTTATTTCACAGTCTTTGTACGGTGATATTTATTTTCCTCTTCCCCAAGCCCTAAAAACATTAGCTTCAGAATAATACATAAAGAACAGATTAGACTGAAGAGCCTGTAAGGAAAAAGTATCCTCTAACGGTGAGACGAACTTTCAGCGTACTTTAACTTTCCATGTTTTCTAAACTGCAAACTCCCAGACTAATAAATCCCTTAAGATCTGAGCTTTTATCTTCAGGGGTTTTTTATATGACAGTTTTTAATAAACATTAAAAATGTAAGTTAATTCAGAACTAATTTCTTTAAAAAAGTTCCCAAAACTTTTTTTCATTTCCATAGTCAAGGAGAAAGGAGGGCTGGAGAACTGCAAGCAGCATTTTGATTTCTCATACACTACCACACACATCAGCAACTGTAAGGCACGAGACTCCTCGGCTCACTGCAGCTCTGCACCCAGACCAGCTCTCTTCTGCTGTTCCAACAGACATACTTCTGAACGTACCAAAATATTCTGAAGGCCACACTTACAATAAACACCCACCACAAGCAAAAGGCATTGTTATATTGACGTGGTTTCTTTCATCCTGATTTGAAAGCATGCTGAGATCCAACGATAACAAGAAACACAGAAGGCAGAGTTTGTCACTGTTCTTAGCTGCATTTTTGACATCTGTTTCACAGCTCTTGGAAAGCCCATTTCCATTAATCCATCATGAGAAAGGACAGGAGATGAAATTCCCAGGCTGCAGTGGGCATTAGGAGACTTTCCTAGCTGACTGTACATTAAGAAAGAACTGTAACAGCCAAATTACGTTACTGTGAATAGACGGAAGATGCTGTAATTCTATTCCTCCTTTTGTCTTAATGGAGTTATTTATGTTGCGATCTCGAGGGCAGACCACTTACCAAAGACAGGACCAGCCACCTGACACAAAGAAGCAGCAGACTAAGACCAGAAGGTGACGTCCTGGTCCCATTCAGCAGAAGCAGGTCTATGCCTCCCTGACTCAGCCTACAAATTATCTTTGTAAAAGTTTACTCCTGCTGCACATTAACATTTAAGCAGATTCCACCAAACAACCCAGAGATTCATTATCAAATCTAGGTAAAAGTAAGCGAAACAAAGGCCTCATGACAGAGAGAGCTTTAAAATGACTTAAAAGCATAGCTTTTGTAGTATTTATGCATTTTAAAAATCAGAACAAAAATATGTTTGCCATTCGGTATCCTTAAAACATAAACATAACAAGCTGCTTCAAAGTTGAATACTCTCCTAAGATTAGTATCCTAAATCAAAGAGGGATCAGATGCTGGTCACGTACAGCTGCCACAGAAATCATGTACATTCAGCACACTTAATAACTGGGCTTCTTTTATTTAAAAGATTAATTTCAAGCACCTGGCCTTGAAAGCATGAATCTCAATTTATATGACAAGATTCCACACTGCCTTCTCTCATACACAAGCAAAAGCAACACTAAAAACAAATACAGGATCTGACAACAACAGAAGCTTGTGGAGGAGGAGGAATGAAAACAGGAGAAGCAGAGGGAACACTGTTGTTACGAAAAAATTGATTTAAACCATTCACTATATATATGTAACTCACGGGAGATTTTAAAACATACAACAGGTTTTCTATTTTTCTGGAGGACACTAACACTCTCTACTCATCATATTTGCTACTGAGGAATAAAAAGAAAGAGGTCACTAAAGAGCATCTACCCACCCGATGTAACCTTGAGTTACTAACCCCAAAGTCTAAGTTTACAGAAGCAAATGTTAGAAAAGCACCTTCAAGCATGAAGAACAGTATGTGATATGAAAGTGTGTCAGTACCCACATTATGATCCTGAGTACAGAAACAGAGTGGTCAGCCATTTGAAAGAGAAAAATAATTGGAACTTGCTCCTCTGGACTAACTCAATATTCAAAAAGTCCAATGCTATTGATCCATATGGCGGGAGCTGTGTGGGTTGAAAGATATTTCACTTCTGAGAGTCTACTCTGAAGTCTAAGAGTAAGCGTGGTGGTCTCAGCCCAAGTCCCTGCGAACACTGTCTCGCTTAATCTGGACCAGCTGACTTCCTAGTAGGACGCGTGAGAAGAAGTTGTGGTTCTCTGAACAAGACTGTGGTATAAAAACCAAAGTACCGACAGCTTCACAGCACAGCTAATGCTCGTAGAGACGGTCTCTGCACTGGTTTAAGGAACAGAGAACAACCACCTCACTGCCTTCAGGGTGTTTATTATCTAGCGTCATAATTAATGCCATTTCAGTTAAACTGCATATGGGAAAGCAGCAGGAATTAAGAGTAAATACCAAAACTCCTGTCAAAAGGAAAATTACTCCGACAAGCTATGAATACTTGTCATTATCCCTGTGACTGTAGTGAATAGGCTTTGGCTTGCTCTTAACAGTTTTCATTCAGTCTCAGCACAACAAGCAACAAGACAGCAAGTTTGTTCAGTTTTCCAGCTTGAGTTGGGGCAGGAGACAGTCACATTTGTAGCAATTTGATAAATAATAAATAAATTAATAATAAATAATAAATAAATAATGATAAATCACTATTTTCCACACAGGATTTAAACACAATCCTACAAAATACTTCCCATTTGAGGATGTTTTCAGGCAACAGGAAAGGTTTCGGGACCCAACACATCTCTTAATTTGCAGGCTACATTTTATGCAGTAAAATATTCACAGCACATTTATCTAAGTATGAAGGAACCCAAGATAATAGTCCAGTTTACCACACACTTTGTGGTTTAACCACAAGAAATAAAAAGTAGTTGCCCCACGGGAGAATGTCTGTATACAGCGGGGCCATGCTTGAACCAAAACTATCCCAAAGTCTGCTTTAGCTGTGACAACGCAAGAAACAGAAGACCCTGCTTTATGGACTGCATAGTACATTCAGCATTCTACTTTTCTGTGACAATAATTTTCACTAGTTGGCATCCATTGAAAAATACATTTATGTTGAATTATGTTATATACAGCCCTCGAGCTACAGGCACACTTCTCTGGTTGTCAGTAAGATACCTTACATCATCTATAAGGATGCAAGTCCTTCACTTCCACCGCCTAGTACAAATTTATTCCTCCTTTGTTTTCAACTTTATCATACTAGAAAATGGTAAAAAAATTTTTGTTTACTCATTTCTGTTCCTCTATTTTGTCGAGCTACCCTGATGAAGAAGAAAAAGTTCTTCATCCATCGTTGACAGTGAGTTTAACCAGAGAACCAAAGGACAAAAGAGAAGGCCAAGGGGGGGATGGGTGCTTCAGATGCAGGAATCCAAGCTGTAATCTTCCAGACAAAAATGCAAGAAATGTTTTATTTTTCTCTTTTTCCTCCAACATCACACTACTGCTGAAATTGTACATAAAAACCAGAGGAGAGGACGAACTCAAAAAAAACTTGTAACAAAAAGACAGCCAGGGCCAAATCAACGCTTGGCTTTATTTCAACCCGAAGGAGAAACAAACTTCAACACAGGGAAGAGCAAACACTGGGAAGGGTGTCCATTTGCCAGGCAAAAAAGGCGGGACCTCTGAACAAGCGTGCTGGAGCAGCGGAGCTCTCCAGACAAATGCTTCCTTTCGGCAAACGCCTTCCCACTTACAAGACACTTTCTCCTGTGAAAACGCAATACATTGACAACCTTCCAAGTGTACATAACGTGCCACTGGGCACCCAGTATATCCTGTTGCTGTTACCAAACATTAGCCCTTAAGAGAAGTCTCCGAGGTTTGCATCGGCACTCAGCACACGCCTAAGAAGCAGGAGAAGAACGTGGCTTGCTCAGGCTACGGGTCCACTTGGGTTAAGCACGCCTGATCGGCCAGGCACAGACATGAAGGTTTTCTTTCCCATCACAAAGTGCTCAGGCAAGGGAAGCATGACCAGTAAGTTAAAATATAACAGTACTGTCACTGTAGCATTGAAATGAATATCATTTCAAACAAACTTTG
Source organism: Burhinus oedicnemus (assembly GCA_008921705.1). Classification (NCBI taxonomy): domain Eukaryota; kingdom Metazoa; phylum Chordata; class Aves; order Charadriiformes; family Burhinidae; genus Burhinus; species Burhinus oedicnemus. The sequence continues at coordinate 315,024 of VFFE01008902.1, read as the reverse complement.
ATATCAAAAATGAAGTTAAAATGCACCAGATTTGGAAGAGGGGTTATTTGGGGACAGAGGAAAGGAGGAAGCCTATTCAAAGTCATTTGGTAAAAAGCTACAGTAATTTACAGAAAGAAGATAAGCATTTCAGCATCCAGAAAATAATTTTAAATTATTCTTCCTCAGTGATATAAACATGTAGAAACTATGAATTCAACACAGAGGCTGGAATTGGGTCATTTCCCTCCCAACACTACTAGCCTATGGAAGACAGATCCTAGCTTCAAATTGCTCAGATTTAAAAATTAAAACAACCTTGTAAAATTTAAAGAATAAGCTATGCAGAGTTGTCCAATGGATGACTCCTGACGTCCAGTTACGTAGCACTTCTGTTTTCAGAAGACAATGATTGGGGGAAAATACCTTAAACTAAAAGATGACAACATACATGTGAGTCAGAATCAGAATTTAAAGGTATTTCCAGCGCATGAGTTACATTTCAATGCAACAACAAAAGAATCAGGGGCAAGTTTTTTACTTCAGTGACCTTTTAATTAGAGGATAAAAAGGAGGAAGGACTCTCGTCAACCTAATTAGTTCAGAGAATATTAAATGTTCTTAATTTTGAGTACAACTCAATCAGTAAATAAATATATCAGAGCAATGTAACTTGATTTTAAGCATCAGGTATGTAACAAAATCTCAGTTTCAAATCACTGAGGACACGTGCAGTATTTCCTAGTTCTCTACACAGGGGCAGCACAATGTTCCTGTCTATAGGAACACCCTATCTGAGGAGCTCAAGAGCACCCACAGCTCGTGTGGCCTTAACCACTATGTATTCAAACAGGTCGAAATCCAGCACAAACTTTGCAAAGTCCTCAGAAAAGCGAGCAGCCAAAGGCAAACCGCAAGTTAACATGAACTGTTGTGTTAGGCCTGATGTAAACTGACAGGCACAAATTATGCACCTCTGATACCCACAAATCAATGACCAAGAAAAACACAAAAATAAGCTAAAACCCTCAAATCAGACTTAGGAAGATTAAACAAAAGCAACATGAATTCATTACTATCAGGTAAGACAATCTACTACAGTTGTGCAAGGGGTTTGTGATTTAGACAGTTTTTGTACCACTTGTTTCGTAGTTGCCCGGGCTTACTTGCACAAAGCTGCAAACCAGATTGCTGCAGAACTCCAACATTTCCATTCAGTGCCAGGTAAACTCAGTTCTATTTTGCAGCAGTCTCGACCATAACAAGAATTACTTCACAAGAAACTCCTTCTCACAGTCACTCCTCTGACGGCAGTGTCCTGGTTCCGGCGGGGACAGGGTTAGTTTTGACAAGGAGCTGGGAGGGGACACAGCCGGCAGGGCTGACCCAAACCAGCCAAAGGGGTATTCCATACCTGTGTCCTCCCGCTCAGTATAGAGCTGGGGGGGCTGGCCGGGGGCAGGACTCGCCACTCTGGAGCGGGCTGAGCTTTCTGGGTTCCGATGGGTCAGCGGTGGTACATTGATCGTGTTTTATATACTCCTTTATCCGTATTATTGTTGTTGTTTTCCCCTTTCCTTTGCTGTTCTGTTAAACTGCCTTTATCTCAACCTAAGAGTTTTGCCTTTTTCTTCCAATTCTGTCCCCATCCCGCCCCTGAGGCGGGGGGTGAGCGAGCGGCCGCGTGGTTCCATGCTGCCGGCTGGGGCTAAACCACCACAGGCGGCTTTCAGCCCTCTCAGCGTGCCACGTGCCACAACATACGCACGATCAACCAAACCCTTAAAAAATTCACTCATGTTGAAACAGAAAGAAGTATCGCAGCATTAAACAAGTTCTGGCATAAAACAAGCTAACTCCACAAGTCAGACTGGAGATTACAGGGACTCCAAATTCAGTTCGCTGCTTATCTTTAATAGTGTTGTTCTGGGGAATAAAATTGCAGGTATTATATAGCTCTGGAAAAGGCCTCTGAAAATATTTCTGTCTAACACACAGAAAACAAGCATGGATGACTAAATGCAAAACAGATCTCCTCTTAAGAGAAGGCACACGCTCCTGCTCATTCACAGGCCAGTTACGTACTAAGGTTTTGGGATTCCTCCTTTTGTTTTTACAACTCCCAAAACAAAACAAAAAAAAACCCAGAAAAAAAAAAACCAAAACAAATAAAAAAACTCCAAACCCAATATGTTTTAAGAATTTTTAACACTTTAGCTATCATATCTGCCACATAATTTAATGGTCAGTATCTACTTTTGCCCCTAAGCAGGACACTGCAGTTCCTTTCTCCCTGAAAGCTGTATACCTGTTGGAAATTATTTATTCACCCTCTGTTAGACAAGAGCGTTGCTTTACAACATAAAATACAGCCTCTACTGGTTATCCATTCACCTTTCTGAAAAGGCATAACTGGTTTAGGATTTGTTTTTGTTTTACATGAACTTTAGAACTTATATAGTCCCCTTCTGATAAAGACTCTGATAGGAGGAACCCTAAAGGTGGACCTTCACAGTATCTCCACTTCAAGTCCACCCCAACTGATTCCCAAAAGGGAAGAAGCAATAACTCAACATTCATAGCAGCCAAAAAAGAGAAAATAATTGCTCTTTTCCTAAAACAGCAACACACTGACTTCACAGACAAATGTAAAGGAGCTTTCAAGGGCAAAGTAAGGAAAGACTATCCAATTTCTCTCATAGAGCACACCAGTCTCCTTCCATTTTGCCAAGATCTTAAGGCCAGCTCTGATCACTAATACTTCTAGGGACTGAAAGACCCTTCCATCTCCAAGAAGCAGGACCAACACACACGCACACACAGAGAAGATGCCAATTTGCTGTATTTCTCTCTTACCAGGTTTGGGGCAGGGAATTCTCCATGGAGCAGCAGACTCCAAGTCCACCGTCTCACTCGCCTCGTAAAACTCTGGGAACAAATACACAACCCTAGCGCGCCAGCACTCTCCCAAGGCAAAACCAAAGCATGCTGCACATTTTATGCCTCACAGTGCCCACTGCTTGATAAACAGCATAGTCATTTCACAAATACTATAAAATTTGAAGTCTGTCACACATTTCTAAAGTCCAGGATTTACATGGCAGCTTTGTATCAACTGCACAAGGAACATTATTTTAAAATTACAGTTTTGTATTGGTTACTTCTTGGTTATTTGTATTGGTTCCACAGAAACTAACTGACTGGCACAATATTTTTAGAATACAAATGTAAAGTGATTATACCAGAAATTTTGCCTACTATAGGCACATTATGGCAGAGCGAGATAAAACTCATCAGCCTCCAGCCTGCCGTGGCCTCAGATGATATCGACGATCGACTTCAGTGCACGCATGAGTGCCTTTGAAAGGAGACACTGCGATTTGAGCCTGCAGATTAAAAAGCAAATTTCAAGCCCTTAAAAGGGATTACAGTGTTGAGATAAATGAGCACAGGTGTCACCAGTTTATCTGGAATTAGCAACAGAATTTGGGACTTTGAAGAATCTAGAATGTTTAAAGTCCGTAAATAAATTAATTTAGTGAAGGAAAATAGTCTCCTAAAGAACTTCATTACTCAGGGGTTAAGTTTCTCCACCACAGAAGCAAAGATTAAAGCTAGACAAAACACACAAAGATATTCTTTCCAAGGGATCAATGTGCCCACAGAGACCAGGGCTAACCCTGAAGCTTTTTTGCTCTCAGCACACTTGCAATTCTGTTCTGACTTCAGTTTTGCTAGGAAATGAACGATCTCTGCATTACAGCATCAAGCAACAGGGTAAAGCAGCCTTGAAGAGAAAAAAAGAAACTCCACTTCTTTGTGATGCAAAAAATAGTTTCCAGCATTATTGCTAATCAATACAAAACTAATATTTTAAAGACTTAAATCCTAAGGCATACAGATGTGATTTGGTGTTTCCCTAAAAATAACATATCTGAAATTCCGTGGAAAAAAGGCCATTTGGTTATACACTTGAAGACTACCGAATCATTTGTTTTCCTCAAAGGGGACAACAAAATAACCCAGTCAAATCTTTCACACACTTAAATACTATAACAGAAGTTTCAAAGATTGAGTCCCTGTACCTTAATTTCACAGTGCCATCCCAACAAGTTAATTGAAATGAATAATAAGCATCTCTTCTAAGACAGCAGGTCCTCTCCGACTTCTCAGAATAATACAGACTTGTATTGTTCTCACTGAGTTGCACTCCTTACAGAGAGATTTTGATTCCTCTCTTTGTGGATGTCTACTTTATGAACCGAGACGCACAACAGAAGAAAATGAGAAAATTCTGTCTGAAAAAAAGGAGACCCCATTACTCTGACTTAGCACTTGTTACAAATGGCACGTGTACCTGGCCTTTCCTAACTGTGTGAGAAGTCCCCATTCAAAACTAGAATCATCATAGAATCATAGAATGGTTAGAGTTGGAAGGGACCTTAAAGATCATCTAGTTCCAACCCCCCTGCCATGGGCAAGGACACCTCCCACTAGACCAGGTTGCTCAAAGCCCCATCCAACCTGGCCTTGAACACTTCTAGGGATGGGGCAGCCGCAACTTCAAAACTATTTTAAAAAGTTTTAATTTCAGATAACTAATCACATCAAAATTATGATAATGAAAATAGAAAATTCACAGTTGTAAAAAAAGTTAATTTGCATGATTAGGCACCAATTCTTTAATCAAAATTAAAACAAAAATAAATTATTTCTTAGTTTGCATTGGTTTCTTAATATGACATTTAAACATCGTTCATCTTACTTTCTAGCACACTTACATTTCAAGGTGATGCATCTATTTTGTAAATATTCATCCATGTTAACTTTCTACATCAAACATTTAATAAGCAATGAGTAATACATAAACAGAGAGGGAGAGGAAGAGAGGGAGGGACAGAGACACGGTATTTGCTTAGAATCTCCACAACATTATTTTTGGCTTCTGTACCACTTTGCTCTGTTTTGCATGTACCCTACAGTTCTCAATGTCCTGCGGTATATAAACAAAAAGAAGTCCCAAACCATTCTCCATGATTTTAAGTATATATACACATATATGCAAATAGGTATATGTGGGAATTATTGTTACTAGAATTAAATTAAAAAAAAATCAAGAATGAGCATATTATAACATAGCTGAGTATATCAGCAAACATTGAATTATCGAATTTCCCCTATGCAACAGGACATTTTTCACATAGCAACAGACAAGAGCAGAAAATAAATAGTCAAGAGGACTAGAAAGGATCACTTGAAATGGAAAATGTTGGAAGTAAATGCATAGAATTTCAATTGTAACAGGAAGCTTTTGAAAATATATTCATTTAAAAAACAATATTTAACTATTCAGAACAAAGAAAAAACACGAACAGTCATCTAGAAAGCAGACAATTCTTCAGTAGTCTATAGGGATTTCTACACATCAATCAGCATGAGGTAAGGAAGTCCAACTGAATCAGAAAATAAGCACTGTTCATGAGTAACAGAAAATTTTCTTTTAAGCATGAAAATTTGTAATGAATGGAGAAAGAATATTTCAATGGCAATACAAATAAAACTGGAATTACCTAGTAATAGTCTAAGAGCTAACTTAATCGTATCAAAATGAGAGAAGAGCAGCCTCACAAAGAAAATGCTTACATATCTTGGTTAGCAGATACAGTTGAAAAGATAAACACAAACCAGAATTAACAGTATTAACACCTGCTTGCAATTATTTTTTTCTTTAATTAGAGCAACATTCTTCCACTCCCTAATGACAAAGTTAAAACAGAAGAAAGAACTGAGATGGTAAATGCCAAAGCAAAGACTTCCATTTTGTTAAATCTAAAAGCCTTCTGCTGTCTTTCCATCTGCCTAGCTGGGGTTTTGGTGCCCATCACTGAACAATTCCCAGTTAAAAAACAATAGCAGGATTAATGCTGATAGTGGACTCTGACTGTTCATCCACTAATTAAATGTAGCCACCCCCCAGCAGAAACAGAGTTTGCTGTACCTTGTCCCCGACACAGGTACCGCTGCTGCACACATCTGACGGATGTGAGACGCACAACGCAACTCAGAGAACAACATGGGCAGGGGATACTCTGCTAAAATGCCCATTCTGCATAGAATATTCCATGTCACACTGTACACTTGCACTGGAGGTACTTACCAGCTGGCTTCCTCTTATCTTGAGATACAAGCAACTGCAGAACGCCAAAGGGTTGTTTATTACACGTGTATTAAACTTTCACTTTCAGGAAACAAGCAGAAAAGAGCATCTGAGACATCAGTGAAGTCACAGGCAGTGGCTAGAAGCAGGTAACAGCAAGCAAGAACAGAGAGACGACAGACTAATATCACCTTCTATTTACTTTCATATCCAGACTTTGTAAAGTACCATCAGACAACGCAGAGATTTTATTGCCATTTCAGAAATTACTGGGGAGGGCTTTAAAACAATGACAGAAGCTATGTTAAAAACGGACAAGATTTCAAACCTCAGCATTTGCGCTGGATAAGGGGTAGTTTCAAAAATACTGACAGTGTAACATTTTGTAGGTTGTGTCTGTTGGGTCCCTCATAAGACTTCAAAGCAAGATATGCAAACAGACATGTACAGAAATTTAATCTTTTTTTTAACTAGCCCAAAATTGCTGGGGTAAAAGTAAAAGTATTTTCTTAATCAGTGTTCTGGACAAGCTTAAGATAAAATACATAGAAATTATGGTCTAGAATGTCACCTATTGACTATCCTAAACTGAATATTCTGAACCCTCATCTTTTGTGAAATGCAGTCTTTGAAAAGGCACTTCTATTCATTGGAAATGAAAGGGAACCAAAACAGTAATGCCACAAATGCATGAATACTTGACTGCGGTCTCAAATTGCAATATTGCTTCCTCCTTGAATATCCATCTTGTGAGTAAGCGCACTACGGAATGGGGAGGGTGAGGGGGGAATGTTAGCAATTTTTTTCCCCTAATATATTGTTTAAGGCACCATGAGATTTGATATGCACATCCACTTTTACCATGTGGCTAGTTCTCAACTTCAGTTTAACCTCTGAATTTTACCTACCTTTCAAGCATGTCATTTTTGCAATTACTAAAGCTGCCTATATAATCAAGCGCAGTATACCTGGAAGATACCTTTTCTAGAAGAAAACACTTCCTTTTATCCAGTAGTAATGCATTTCACGATATAAATCAAGTTTTCTTTTCAGTTTGCTGACAATGCTATCCAATACACAGAGCAGCAGAAATGTAACTGTTAACAGAAGTTTCACGTTTCCAGTTTCTTTTCCCCTTCGCACACTGCTATCAGGCAAGGAGAACCCAGACTATGAAGCACAGCTCATGGTTCCACTGCGTTCCCACCAAGCAGTATTTATAGGCTGTGTCATACCCAAATCACCCCCAGCATTCTACACAAAAAAAGTTAAGAACTATAGACACCGTAAGGCTGACGATAGCTCCTTCAGAAATTAGGAGGCCAGGACTGAAGTAAACTAATAACTTAGTTTTGGAAAGCCTATGCTGTTTCTGTAGGCAACTCTGAGAAAGTCGACCCCTTGCTCTTCCCTTTAAGGCCAAAAGCAAACGTCAGTCTGTAAGGGCATGCAGTTGTACTGCATAAGCACTAAAATAATATTTCACATTGAAAATCTAACTTGATTCACATGCCCTTATAAAATGTATTGGTATGCGATGTGTCTCTCAGAATTACCTTTTTTTGTTAAGAAAAATATTAAGTAAACAAAAAATAATTAGTATTTTTCAACATTCTAGTTGACTCTGAAAACTTGTCCCAGTATGCTCACAGAACCTCAACGTAGGCTAGGCCCAGCAACATTGAAGTCTCAAATACGTAAGGATGTCTGCTGCTCACATACCAGCATGTTTCTGCAGGACTCTACCATGTGCCCTTCTGCCCGGGAAGTACAGGAGCACATTCCAAAATAATCCCACAGACAAACTTATTTTCCTGTACCAGAAGCAATCCAAATCTAGCACAGAGGTTTATACACAAGCAATGTAAATTTTTTTTTTTTTTAGGCTAGTACTATCTTTCCTTTAAAAATAGTCACATCCGAAGACAGTTCTATTTCTTTTCTCCTCCTTTTACATGTTTACAGGTATTCTTCAGTTCTGTAGGGCTCTTCTAATACGGCACAGTGCAGATGCTTCTGTGCACACTGTGCGAGCAGCCACTGCTGTCAGAGACATTGGCTTCACCAGCTGTGGGATTTCTCAAATTCCCTGCTGCATGCTAATACGACACATGAAGACAAGTATGTAAGGCACTTTTTGGAAGGTGGTAAAATTTAGTAAAGTCTTATTGTGCATTTGTTTGTTAACCTTACAGAGTAATCGAGTGGTTTGGCTTTCTGAAAGTCAGTCTTACATAGTGAACATCTCAGCACACTATATACGTAGCAAATACTCAGTAACATTGGCAGCAACAGACCCTTAGTCTGAAGGGACAGGAGAACAGTTGGTCAGCTACCTTGTAAACACACTTTCACAGAGAAAATATTTGAGACAGGAAAAACATCTGTCCTTTGCTAAAACCCGCAAGGGGGTTGAAAAGATGAGAAAGGATTTCCATAGCTCAAGGTTGTAACTACTATCAAAGCAACGACAAATTAAGCTCTAAGTAGAGACACTGCTGGACTTCACTCAGAAAGAAAACAGCAAGTCAAATGTATCATTTAATGCTAAATTCATCAACAGGAGAGTAAAGTTGCTGATCTTGTCTTCCACACGTCCCAACCAACTACCCTAACAAGCATACCACGTGCTGTTCCCCTTGCAGGTCCCACAAGACACTTCTCCGTCTACATCCCGCACACCTTAACAGCAAGCACAGAAGAAAACAGCTTTCAGCCAGGAGTGGTGAGAATGAAAAACTCCTATGTGAGCCGTGAACTAAGGACCAAAACCCAGAAGGATACCTAATTTCTGACTGCAAACAGGAAGGTTATTTTTCACCTTTTTTTTTTTTTCCACCCAAGAACAAACAATAAAATCAAGATGACCCATTGTACGGTGTACAGAGACATGAAGAAATTAGCAAAGTCTTTGGCTGTTATCAGTTCTACTTGATTTCATGTTCCTGGCAGAAACCCATGTCCCAATGGCTTCTACATTCACACAGAACCCCTCATTTTCTTTACAGGAAGGCTTTAGTTGTGGGGTTTTTAATATATATACATACGTGAATATATATATACACACACACAAAAAAACCCAAACCCACAACTAAAAACAAATCTATTCCACAGATCTTACAGCATCATTCTACTTTCAAGGAAGCAATTTTACTACAAGAACTAGATTAATTTTTTACTTGGTCTAAACCGGCAGAAAATCCTTCTATTTATTTTCTTACAGTCCTCAGAAAACTGACACAGCCTGAAGGAACTCCCAAAACTTGGATATGACTTCAAGAGCTGCCTTGATACATCACCTTGGAAAATAAAGAGATAAATTTTCTTAAATGTAGTTCCACTGAGTTCAGTTAAGCTTATCTACAACAGATCAGTATTTAACCCTAAGTGAGTTTTAGAGCTGAGAGAAGGGTATTTAAGCAAGCAATTTAGGGATGCTGAAATTCCTACTACAGTCTGTAGTACCAATGAATAAAACAGTAATTCCCTACCCGTTCACCATATGTCTTCCAATGTGTTTCAAGGGCTTTTAATTCTCTCACAAATATTACTTGTTGACATGGAGATTGCTTTGCTTGAAAGATGCCTACTGTTATTTTTAATGCTAGCTTGCGGCATCAAGACACTGTCTTTAGAAAATAAAAATCTTTTATAACGGGGAAATAAAAGAATTTCCATTAAGGGAAAGAGGACATATACTAACTCAAAAATAAATTCCATTCCGAAGAGTCAGGCACAGTCTTTGCAAGATTATTCAATATCCAAATCGCCTTCAGCTTTCTTGGTAAGTCTCATCAATCCTTTCTGTTTAATTCCATCTTTCTGGTAAACAGAGAGCTGAGGACATTTCTTTACTGCTGTATGAGCGTGAAAACACAGTAAGTCACCCATTATTAATATATTATATTAATAAGCATGAATACATAAAGAGTGTTGTTCATCACAACAACCTTAACTTGCAAGTAATTTCTGATTCTCCATTGTTTACTATGTCGATGTACCACCATGGAGATGATAATGATCCCTTTTAATCAAAGGAATGAAGCTAATGGAAATAATTAATGGTAGCTACCAATGTGTTAGCTATTTATTTAAGATATAGAGGCATGTGCCTAGGGCTAGCAGCCATATATTATCATAGGGAAACTGACTTTTTCCTTCCGTGTGTTTTAAGCTCCCTTAAGAAAATACACTAAACACAAATTTATTTATGGGATGAAAAAATGCTATCATGACCCAGTCCTGGATAAGAACTTCAGCCTGCTAGGATAAGAAAGCTTACTTGTTGCAAAACAATAAAACCTGGCACAAAGGGATAAACAGAAGACAAAAGAGAAGAGAAGGATCCAATGAAAATCTAGTGGGTGAACAAAGAAAGCAGACCCAGACAGCAAGACAGATAGAAGCAATTCCATTTAGCAGTGACACAAAACTGCTTTCTGGAACCAAGTCTTAGGTTTTTCTCCAAACGATAAGTAAATATTGTCAGACTCTTACTTGAAAGATGCTCCAGAGACCTTTCCAGAGATCAGACTCCTGTGTCAAATTATTTTCCAGATCACAGCTAGATATTACCAACTCTCTAGAAGACATCAACAGTAAAACTTTATCAGCACATACTTTCCCTATTATTTTCTAACAGATATAAAAAAATACCCCAGTTACTTGAGGAAAGAGAACTGTAGCAAACAGTAGGAAGTTAACATGACTATTTATAAATCAGATGCAGTATCCTATCTCAGTAAGTGCTTTGCTGAACAGACAACTGAATGCTAAGCACCTGGCAAGAGCAAGCTCCATGCTCTCAATTATTTTAACAAGCATTATTCTCACACAGGCCCTGTTTAGCAAACTTATCACAGGACTTAACTGCAAGATAAGAACAAGCTCAGAAGCTGTAATATCATTGCAAATATAAGCACTTTACAGCTAGCAGTGGACTTGAGTGTACAGTTCATGTGCACTGCTGAACTGAAGCTTCACAATACTTAATTATATACTGCTGCACCCCACCCAAGAGGTTGTATCAGGAGTTATTCCCCCACCACCACCTCTATTTGATAGGTTACCTTTAACAGCTTATTTCTGGTAGCACAGAATAGTTTAGGTTGGAAGGGACCTCAAAGATCATCTAGTTCCAACCCCCCTGCCATGGACAAGGACACCTCCCACTAGACCAGGTTGCTCAAAGCCTCATCCAACCTGGCCTTGAACACCTCCAGGGATGGGGTCTCCACAGCTTACCTGGGAAACCTGTGCCAGTGTCTCACCACCCTCATAGTGAAAAATTTCTTCCTGAGATCTAATCTAAATCTACCCTCTTCCAGTTTGAAGCCATTACCCCTCGTCCTATCACTACATGCCCTTGTAAAAAGTCCCTCTCCAGCTTTAAGGTATATTTAATGTATACCTGCATCAAAACTATTTTGCCTTGATGAAAAACACGATTAAAATCCCCACGTAAGAACTGACATTGGCTGAAGCAGGTCAGAACATTCTCTTGAGATCTAGGTGCCTCCACTCATTTGTCACATAGGTAAGACGAGTCAAGTCATACAGCTACAGCAACATTAGGCAGAGTGGTGACGTAACGTCTGACATTCCCTACAGGTTTGATTAGCATGGCATGGTTAGACTGAAGGAGCTGCTTGTGGAGGTGATGGCATGGCCAGCAAGCAGAGCACAGGAAGCACTCATGACTTTTTCAGCAACTTTCTGCAAAACACTTTTTAAGAGAAGAAGTAGAAAACAGGGCTGGAAAGCTTTTCTGACCTACAGAGCCACAAACTAGAACCTTCACATGGACAAGAGCCACAGACCAACAAACCCAAGGGAAGGAAGAGTACCAGACATGGGCCACAAGTCAGAGATAAAAACTCCCCCTTGGTCCCACCATTCCCCGGCAGGACAGGGCTGGGCTGCACGTGAGCTGGACCCCAGCAACCCAAGAGCGACAGCAGCCCTCCTCGCCCTGCTAACCCCAGGGTGCCACCGGGTTTGCCAGGCAACGCTGGCCAGGACAGGCCAGGCGCCAGCCCCATCAACCACCTCTGAGCTCAGGAGTCACACGTTCCCGCTCCCTCAATAGAAGGAAAACCCTTTTTTAGCAACAGATCCTGCCTTTCAATTAAGCCATGCCAAATCAATCAGATTTGAGTCCCCAAACAGAAACCAAGGAGATTCCTCATTTACATGAGGAAAGAAATGCAAAAATATGTAGTTAGAGAAGATTTACATACAGCTGGACACATTGAAGCATGGGCAGAGTATCAATTACAGAGACGGTAATTACCAAGAAATTTCTTCCATGAATTGCAAATCTTAATGCTGCTACTAACTAAATCTCTTTTCAGCTTTTTATTTAGAATAAAGCAGCATATATGCATTCCGCTACTCTTTAAAAAGAAAAAACCTACACAGCCTCAGAACCTATTGTAAGAATTGCAACTCATGCACCGTGGTTTATTTGTAATCCCAAACTGTAATCCAGGACGTAAATTCATCATAAAGCACACATTTCCAAAAGTCATGCAGAAGATTAGAGATCAAAAAACACGTTCAATGCTACTGAAAAGTCCAAAGATACAGGGGGGAAATACAGGAATCTCACCAATATGTGGATAACCATCACACAGACCTGTGAAAACAAGGATTATTTTATTTGCTTGACTGTAAAACATGCAGAAGAGGCAGGAAACTAGAAACGTGCAGCAAACGCTGAAGTGCAAACCTGATGTAATCTAAAACAGGGTTTTTAAATCACCATTGAAAGTTGTGATGCCATCCTGGAGTCATCACACAGACCCCGCTCTAGAATACACCGTATGTATTGTGTACGTCTCATCACTCAAAAAGCACAACAAAACAGAAGGGGTCAAATAAGAGGAGATGAGATCAGAGACAGGAACTTCTCTATGTTGTGGGCAGAAAACGGTTGGGCTGAGAAACACAGGCAGGAGGCAAGTAAGGCAGACAATGACAGAGATGTACAAAAAAAAACCCAAAACAGGGAGGGGGGAAGGAGAGAAAAATCAGACAATCTTTCTAAAGCTAAAGGGATAGAGAAGGGCAATGATCAAAAAGGAATATATTTATCTTTCATCTTAAAGCTAGTTTTAACATTACACTAGCAACCTGATAAAAAAAGAGAAAATAACGTTTTACTTTAAAAATCCTATTTTCCAAAACGTTTGTTAAACATAAAATCTTAGGTACAAAGATTTCATTCAAGAACACACACACAAAAATAATTCAGGCGGAGAGTCTGCTACCTAACCCCAGTCTGTATTTCCAACAAAGCCAGGAGGCCTAGCCTTCACTTCTCAAGCTTCCTGAAGCTCACAAGTATCCCAAAGACAAACGCCTTGCTGGTTTTACATCACAGTTATCCAGCAACCCAGTAACAGAAGAGGCCCTCAGCTAACCTCAGCCAGCAGGAACAGAAGGAAAGGAAGACAGCAGCAGCGTGCCCAGGACCTTGCTGCACACGCCAGTCCCATCACACAGTGGCTTAACCACAGCAAGCAACTATCTTCTCCTTAGCATACGATGCTTGGCAGAAGTCACAATCGCAGAAAGTACCATGCTTCACTTGAATAACCACTGTGTATAAGCCAGTATTAATATGCTTTTTTTTTTTCCTAGAGTAACAAACACATTGATATCCATGTGAACCCATTTTGAGATAATCCACACAAAATCAAAGACAAAAGAACTACTGATGTGCTCCCTTGAGTTCTTCTCTCCTTTTCTACCCATACCCATGCATAACTTCACTGCTGTTGAACTGCAAATTTATATTCAAAAATTAAAGCATGCAGTAAGGAAAAAAAGAAAAAAAAGAAAAAAAAGAAAAAAAAACCCACACACAACCAGATATGTGAAAATATATGAGGGCAGTTGTTCAATTTAAGTTCAGGTTCTCATGTAGTAACATAAAGCTTCAGTGTTTGGATTGCATAAACTGTGATTCAAATGCTTGTTATAAAAATAACTCTTTACTAGAACATTTTTTAAAGAAATGTGGCTTAAGGTCGAGAGCTTACTTTTCACAAAACATTTATTTCCAGTTAAATTTAACTTGGCAACGTCCCTTTCACTTAAATAACCATTTTGCCAAGGGGAAACAAGTTCCTAGATCTAGACTTTACATCACTGCCTATATATGGAATTTTAAATGATTTTTGTTTGTTTGTTTGCTTTAGCTTTCAAAGGCAGTATTGGTTTGTTTTTCTCCACAAAACAACCAGTTAGATCTGTCCTACTGCATATTATTTTTTATCACAGACCAGATCTCTAGGGCCACCTCAGTTACAGGAATCCTTCTCCTACCTAAACCCTCGAAAAAGTACACATACTCATCCCTAAAATTACAATTTCAATTTCTTTCTATGTCTGACACAGAGAAGATAACTGTGTATTGTCAATGCAGTACACTAGACACTTATCATCCCAAACGAATTCTCCGAGAAGAAAGGAGGACATTTAGCTGCAGGAAGCACAATTTGAAAGCTTAAAATACAATTGCATTTCCAAACTCTTCACACCCTTTCCACCTCGACTGACTGACTGAATAAAATGCATACGGATTTCTGCCAGGTAGGAATAGTCACAACAAAAAGCTTCAAGAGCAAAGTGCCACTGAGAGCTATGCGTTCATAGGGAGCATCAGGTGGGACTGACACACAGCTTATGGTAGAGGCACATACAAAAGATCTTGTCCTTCACTCATGAAGCTGGATTTTATCGTGATGTTTATTTTAACATCTGAACTTCAAATCTACTACGTATGACCACATAGCAAGAAATATCAAAATACTAATCAGAAGAAAGCTCCCATATCTTCATTTCAGAATCCCTTTTCAGGAACTGTTCACTCCAAATGCAAATAAATCTATCATTGATTACTATTTAATAGTCGAAACACTAGAATTTCAAACCATACATATGAACAACTATGTCAAGAGGTTAATTACATTCCCTATTTTAATAGGGATAGTGAATAGGGCAGAGAATTTCAAGTTAAAGTAAGATCATCCTCAACCAACTTTACTGAGTTTGGGGATCCAATAAATTTAAGAACCTGCCTATAGCTGTAGCTGAAACTGTGTTAGCGACTAGAAATAAAATTCTTTCTAATAAGGTCTCGAACTGTGGTTTTTTCCTAGGTACAAAAACAGCAGAATAATGCACTGAAAGGTTAGGAAAAACATTCTGCAATAACTGGACTTACCACTTCCCTGGAAGTGCTCAAGGCCAAGTTGGAGGGGGCTTTGAGCAACCAGGACTAGTGGAAGGTGTCCCTGCCCATGGCAGCGGGGTTAGAACGAGATGATCTTTAAGGTCCCTTCCAACCTAAACCATTCTGTGATTCTATGATTATGAATTTTCTCTCTGTTGATTTCAGTTCTATAGTTTCATAAACTTAATTAATAAAACCGAGTCCTCTGAAGTCCTCCAAAATGAAAAGAAAACAAACCAAAGAGATACCACAACAGATTATAAAGATCCTGATTCATAACAGCTGTGATGCATCTCCTGGACACTCAGGAGACTGCAATCCTATAATAAGCAAACCAACCGTCTAGAAATAAAAATTTCTATTAGGGTTGTCTGCATGTTCTCGATCATAACTTTTACTTTCTCTAACCTGTATTTCACACTGGTTACCTTAACACCATTATCTGAGGAAGAGGAAATGGAGGGGACACACACCAAATGAGTAGAGACTACAGCTTACTGAATGTAAACTGTGTATTTGATGGTATAACATACAGACAACTTTTTTTCAAGCTAGAAAAACAGATGAAATGTAAAACTCTGAATATTGGCCTAAGAATCAAGAGGTCTAATTAATTTCAAATGCTAAAAGACCTTCTTCAAGGTCTTTACATCACTTGCATCATTTTACAGAATAACACAACTCACAAAGTACGTCAGAGATGTAATTACTGCTTGTAAAGCTCACCAACCATGGTCTGAAAGTTTCTTTTAGCCAAAGCAGGGAAGCATGTCGTGCCTTCAGGACCACTTACAATTCCCAAACTTTGGATCTTCAACTAATGCAATCTCCCTCCTTAGGAGGGTCAGAAAAACGATAAAGAAACCATAATATTTTTAGATGTAAAATGCAACTATTGATAAATACTAAAAAAAAAAAAAAAATCACCACCAAACCCCCAAAAAACCCACAACCACACTAGAAGCACAGAAGCATACCTACTGCCAGTCATTTCACATACACAACTTCATATATACTCACAATTCCTAAATTACCCCCTCCTTAGGGAGTTCACATAAAAGCGAGAGAGTGTAGGATAGCATTTCAAAACATCTTTGCTGATCAAGTGTAGCTTCTTCCTCATGCAGTATTACTTTCAATGCCTGAAATCAAGGCATTCTTTCCAGGAACAAAGACGGTAATAAGTTTCTTTATCAGCTGGAAGCATTCAGTGAGATGTCATAACACAAATAACAACACAGCAACAGAAAGGTACCATTTCCCAGAAGACTAAAGTGCAGGGATAAACTGCATATTAGAAATAATTTTAAACATGCAAATAACCTGCTAATTTTGCTCAAAATCTAGAAAAGGATCCCTGTACCACCAGTCTTGCATCTTCACTCAGTAACGATGCACCTTATCATGACATTTTGCGTAGCCTGGCTTTATAAAAACCTGGGGCAGTTACCACTTCCTCTGTACCTTCTGTAACAGTTTGGTCCCCTTACAATCCAACTTTTGGATTCCGGAATAACTCATCAATTCCCACTCTTAATGAAATACCAACACAGCAAAGAAAAGAAGCTTTTAAAATTTCAACACAGTCTCATATTGGTTTCAATACTGTTGAAAGTAAATCTTTTCACTTCCCATCTGATATCTTCTGGATCTCAGCCAGAGGTGTATAAGAACCATTTTGCAGACAAAGAAACAAGCAAACAAAAAGCCTGAGATACATTTTTTTTTTTTTTACTGAAGTTGGCTGATTTGGTTTGTTGGGTTTTTTTAAAGAAAATTATGAAAAAGTAGTTGAAGGCTGACTCTTCTTCTTGCAAAGAGAGAAGGATATCACACAGATGCCAGTGCAGACCCTCTTCTCCTCCAAGAACCACAGCGAGAACAGCGCGGGAAACGTTACACGAGGCGGATAACAATTCACTTTTAATCTTAGGATTAGCTGTACTCCATAAGCCTGTCTTAGCATTCAAGTATTACAGTTTTCTGCAACATTTTTACACCAACAAAGACAGTAATAAAGTGCCACTCAGTGACAAAAACATTGCTTTTATTGATACATTTTGTGCAAACCATCGTAGCTGTAGGACAAGGACACAACTTTTGCAGTGCAAACTGCATCTATGATGGCAGAGCAAAGGTATTTCAGTAAAATGGCTACATTAGCCTGACTTAACAGAAATAGAATTATTTTGGAAAGAAACAGAGGGAGAAGTAAATAACACCAGATAATGGAAAATGTACATTCTTGCTTATCTGAGAAACTTGTCTTAGCTGAATGACAGTTGGTCTAATAAACCCTTTACAGTTTGCAGGCCCAAAGTATTACAGGCGTAATGAGAAAGGAAACAAAGAAAAACAAGGGGGCAGGGGGAAAGCATTTCATCCAAATTCTCCAACCAGCTTTCACTAGTAATTTCCCATTAATGCCTATCACAGCTCCTTGGCCAGCTGCTATACTAGCAGGAGTAGTCTTTGGGAGAATGCTGCTGCTTCTAAGTTCTTTCTCTATCCAGTTCAGGCTAATGAGCACCCTAAATTTCAGCTGTTCCTCCCAGAAGAAGGTCAGAAGCTGCTGATGCTCGAACTGAACCAGCTGGGGGGGGTGGGTTATGATGACATATGGGGTCTACACAACCGGCAACAAAAGTAGTTTAAGGTGAGTGTAATAAAACCATCTCTGAATTTTGGTCACCTTCTGCAAAAAGTTTCAGCTTGGGAAACATGAAAATCCCAACAGCCCATTTCAGCAATTCTGGAATATTTGCTTTTAAAGCTGGATTATAAGGAGACAAAACTGTTACAGAAGTGGTAACTACTCCAGTGAAGGCACCACCTAAGCATACTGCTGGGAGTATTCTATCTAAACAAAAAATTGCTGAATTGAAAAGGTTTATTAACATTCACTAGCCCTTCACATACATTTCAGAGATGTACATCACATATATTAAATATTCTGCAGGATGAAGTAGAAAAAGATCACTCCATATGTCAGAATGCACATAGAAAATTAATAGATTTTAAAAGTTCTAGTTATTCAAGTTCAAAGGAAAGGTAATCAGTAAAAGTAATGCTGATTCATTTCTACATAGAAAGCTCAGAGAAAGGCTACACATTGTTTATGTTTTCAGTTTGTAAAGTGTATTTCATATTGTTGCAAAGACATTAAACAAGGAAGATACTTAGACCACAGCGTATCTGCAGCTGGCCGGCAGGACAAGGACAGCTATTAGGTAGCGCTCGGCGCTGCTCACTTATTCCCCTTCCAGCCTCATGGTACGTTACAGAGGGCAGCTAGAAAAGGCATTCACCGTGTCAGGGAGTTGCTGTATGTGTGCAGCAAACAGCATCTCACACGTTTCACAAAATGGTGTCCCACCACGTGGGCGCCAGGCTTCAGGACTGCCTGACCTTGAGCAAGGCCTGAAGATGCAGTAAACATACCCTGAAAGTCTGAAAAACCTTCAGCAAGCACAGAAAATTAGGTAAAACACCTATGACCACACAGTGGAGAGGTGTTCATTCCTTTTAAATACATTATTCTTATTACATGTAAAATCTAAGGAAAAAACCCACCTCAAAATACAGTAGTCCTTCCACTTTCAGAAACCTATGCTTTTAAGTCTTGTCATTCTGCTTCAAGTACCAATTTAGCCAGCCAACACTGCTGATCTCGTGTAACTCACTTTCAAAGAAAATCTTAATCAGATGGCAGTGCACTAACAAAATTTGTCAGAAGTTCAAATATGATTAGTCTTAGCATGTGTACATCTGAAAGCTTCTACAGCTAAATATGAAAATACTGACTTCATAAAGGGTGTAAATTTACTGATTTGATGTGAACAACGTGAAAGTGAGGTTTTAGGAAGGCTTTGTACAACATGATGGTGCCGCTTTGAGAAGCAGGGGACAGCACAGAATAAGCAGATGAAGCTGATGGCGGAAGACAAAAAGCAAGCTGGGAGGGAAGCATCGCTAGCAGCATGCAGGGTAGGACTAAGTTCAGTGATGTAGGCCACAGCAGGCTCTATTTTTAGTTTTTTGATGCACAGGATTGCAGCGGTACCCTGGTACATGACCTCTGACAACTGCTTAGGTAGGTGATGCACACAACGGTACTGAAAAGCATACAGATCGCCTCTGTGCAGGAATTCTGGCTAAAGGAACAAGAAAATTTTTGAAAGAGACTTTCCTGTAAACCAAAGACTTTTTTTTTTTTTTTAGAGAAGGGCTATCCTTTTATGATATGATAATATGATATTAGCAGGAATGTCTGTGTGCAACTATTAGATCTTTGGTTTGCTTCTCAAGTACTTACATCTTGACTTTTGTGAATGTAGGTCAGTTTCTCCACAACGTGCAACCCATCATGCCCTAGCTCTTGAAAACACCAGTATTCCCTTTCAGCAAAATTTCATTAGGTATACGGCGCAGACATTTTAAAACTTCCCTGTATTTCGCTAAAATCTTGTAATTCTTATAAAAGTGGACAGAGATACAGA
The DNA here is from genome assembly GCA_008921705.1 of Burhinus oedicnemus. NCBI lineage: Eukaryota > Metazoa > Chordata > Aves > Charadriiformes > Burhinidae > Burhinus > Burhinus oedicnemus. The sequence continues at coordinate 295,148 of VFFE01008902.1, read as the reverse complement.
AATACTAACTAATCTCATTTCAGAGACTCCCATGTGCCGGTTTCAAGAAAGTGGAGGAAAAAAATGTAAATGAACAAATAAATGGCTTTTTAAAAAGCAGTTCATTCTTAGGAGGCTGTACATTATGCAGCAAAAAATTAACATGATTGGCCCGTTATGAAAAGGGCTGAAGAGGTTTATCAGTGATGCACAGTTGCACAGGATGACATTATCTCAGCTAGCAATGAAAAATCACCTAGCGACATTAGCAGTTTACAAAGAGGGGAAAAAAATCAGATTTTTGAGGGCCTGAGGGGGGAAAGAAAGAGGGAAGGACAAGACAGAATCACAGAATCACAGGGGTTGGAAGGGACCTCTGGAGATCATCTAGTACAACGTCCCTGCCAGAGCAGGGTCACCTACAGCAGGTTGCGCAGGACGGCGTCCAGGCGGGTTTGGAATGTCTCCAAAGTCGGAGACTCCACCACCTCTCTGGGCAGCCTCTTCCAGTGCTCTGCCACCCTCAAAGGAAAGAAGTTCCTCCTCATGTTCAGATGGAACTTCCTATGGTCAAGTTTGTGCCTGTTACCTCTTGTCCTATCACTGGGCACCACTGCAAAAAGACTGGTGCCATCCTCCCGGCACCCTCCCTTTAAGTATTTGTAAGCATTGATGAGATCCCCCCTCAGTCTTCTCTTCTCCAGACTAAAAAGACCCAAGTCCCTCAGCCTTTCCTCATAAGAAAGATGTTCCAGC
>VFFE01008902.1:269150-294164 GCA_008921705.1 Burhinus oedicnemus | reverse complement strand
CTGATGTGCTGCAGGTTGCAGCCCGTGTCCTCCCGGCTCAGGTCGGCCTCGGGGCGGTAGGACTCCAGCCGGGAGTGGGCATTCCTGCGCAGCTTGGGGCTGGAGGAGACGCAGCAGGAGGTGGTGTTCCCCATCTTCTCGGCCCGGCCCCGGCCCGGCCCGGCTCGGGAGGAGGCGAAGGGCGGCCGGTCAGCAGGGGCGGCGGGAAGCCATGGGCAGCGGCGGAGACGAGGGGGAGCGGCGGGGGACGAGGCGGCGGCTGCGGCGCCCTGCGGCTGCACTCGCCGGCGGATCCCTCCGGCGGTTCATCCGCGGAGGCAGCCCCGCAGCGCGGCCCGCCGGCGTGGGCTGCGGCAGCTAAGCCCTCCTCCGCGGGCAGGCAGCGCCGGGCCCGCCGAGGCACAGCCCCATCGCCGGCGGCGGGGCCGCCGCGCTCCTCCCCCGCCCCCGCGCAGCCGCCGGGCCCGCTCCGCGCACGCACCCAGGCGGCAGCGCCGCAGCCTCCGCGGCAGCGGCACCGCAGCAGCCCCCGGGCGGCCCCCGCTAACCGGTTCCGGTTCAAGCGGGCGGTAACGCCTCCCGCCAGGCGGGCTGAGAGAGCGGCGGCGCTCGGCGTGCCCGCTGCCGGGGGACGGCGGTGGCCGGGGCGGCGGAGGGGGCCGGGCCGGTAGCCACCGGGGCGGCTGGCCCAGCCCGCCCTCAGCGGCGGCCACCGAGGGGCTGCGGGCCGCCGGCGGGAGCCCAGCCCTGCTGCTGTGAGCGTCCCCGGTCACCCTGCGCGCATCTGGGTGTGTTTTTACGTGCCCGAAGAGCAAAGGAAGCGAGGGGGCAGGGGCAGCTGCTGGTTGGAACTAGGTGGTCTTTAAGGTCCCTTCCAACCTGAACCCTTCTGCGATTCTGTGGCCCTGGTGATGCTGCGGGCCCGGTGGGCGGCCGTGCCTGGGGAGAGCCCCGGCTTCATTCCCACAGCTCCTTCATCCCCGTGGAAGCCCCGCGTGGCGGGGCCCTGTGGAAGCCCGCATGGCGGCCACGTTGTCACCTCCGGTCGTGGCCCAGGCGGCACAGCGGCAGGAGCCCGGCCGGACACACTGCCCGCCCCGCGGCTGAGAGCTCTGTGTCCAGCTCCCAGCAGGAAACGTTCACCCCTGTTTCGTAGCTGTTTAAAGAATGCACGAATTCTTTGAGAACGTGTTGATAAGAACTCCTGTAGACTGACGGCGTCAAAGATCGCTGGCCGAAGATGAAGGAGGGTGTGTAGCGTGCCCCTGTGTACCGCTTGTCCTGTGTTTGGAGATTTCCCAGTTAAAACCCACTTTTTCGGGTCAGCATAATGCTGAAGATGGGGGCTGTGCATGTTTTTCATGAGGTTTGGGATTTTTTTTTTTTTCGTTTTTAAAATCTTTGTGATCTAAGCAAATCTCATGACTACCGGAGGTCTGAGTCATGGTAGTTGAATGGTTACACTGATAATTTGATAACAGAAAAACACATGTATGTGTTTATGTAAAGTGCTTTGACTTACAGCCCCGTGTCCAGGGAACCATCACTTGTTACTCTACCAGGCATCGCGTGATATCTGATGTTTTCATAAGATCTGCTCAAGTCAGATGATTACATGAAAGACTTTCAAGTTTTCATCCTACATTTTTTTTCAGATCACATATTTTAAAGAAAAATTTTTCAATTTTCAACTGTCTTTGAATGTTTATTTGATGCAAACGTACCCTACTGAGGTACAAAGAAACAACAAGAAAGAAAAAGAATGTTGGGTTTTTTTAAAACTGTTTTGAGGATGTTTTCTGTTAATTAATTTTGTGACACACACCCCCCCCCCAGCATGGATGGGCAGCAGTTTGTGAGTTACTTTGTCCCTTTGTGTTTGAGTAACTCAAGATGAGTAAGAATAGGTTTAGTGTCTTTTGTGTATTAGTGTCTTCAGTAGCTTGCATCCAAACAAAAGGAAATACTTGCTGGTGCTCTGGTTTAGAAATAGGACCTTGCAGGATGTCACGCTACCTAGGGCTTTCCACCGCCGTGTAGGTCACTGCTTGCTGAGGGAACCTGGGCTTCTCCTCCGAGTGCACCCCGCTCTTCTGCTGTCAGCGGTGCCTCCTCGCAGCCCGCTCCTCTGCTCCGACCAGGCCCGGGCATAAACTGTGCTCTTGTCGGCAGGGTTGATTAAATCTCAAATGGGCATAAGCAGTGATCAGAAAATTTCAAACACAAATTTGTAAGAATGAAATCATCTTCTTATATATACAATAGAACAATAAAATGTTACTGAAATGCCTAGCTTACCACATCTCACAGGAGGACCTCAACAGAGCTAGAGAGACCTCTGTGGAAGAATTATCTGCTTGCCTGCCTGCCATGGCTCCCTGACCTGCCCTGTTAAATCCTACCTTCCTGGAGGAATCAGGAACACTTACCCAGTTATGGCCTTTTTGACCTACAGTGTCCCAGCCGGACTACTCCTAGGGCACCAGTGCCGTTGTCTCCTAAGTACATGCTTGAGTCATGTCAGCTGGGAAGCCACTGTGTTGCCTTGCCTTGCTGTACCAATCCCAATAAATTTTTTAGGCATACAGCAAACATTTCATAACCACTAATTATTTGGAAACTTTTTAACAGCTCTAAATCTATTCTAGCAAATCCTTAGTCAAATCTTGCAATTTATACATATACCACAATTTTCATAAGCTTTGAAACAAAACAGGCAACAACACAATGATGGAAATAGGTTAATTGCAAAGTCTGCTTCTCTAAGTAGATAAGCAGAGCTTAAAAAGACGTTTTCTTCATTAAAAAGGGATGATTTAAACTTTGGTCTAAACATTTAAAATGTTTTTAAATATAAAGTATTTAAAACTTGTGATCATCAGTTGTGACCATGTAATCACTGTGTACCTACCTATTTTCTTACTTGCAGTCTTTTGTTCTGAATTTTTCGTATGCCTTTATTCCTCCTCTTTTCACCCTAAGAGCTTGGTGAAGTACATTATAATGACAAAGGTGCTACAATACATATTTAAAGAGAAAGTCAAAGAAAAGGAATGCTGCTCCAGGGTAATGGTCCCCTGCTGGTATCAAAGAGCCGAGAAAAGTACATAGGTGAAATATATGTCAGGAAAGCATATTTGGCTGTCAATTACGATTACCTTATTTCAGCTACATCAAGTGTATGATGCAGATGTAATTGTATTATTTGACAAATATTGGTACAGGAAAGCAAGAACAGTTCACTGTACCTTACTGACGTGCTTAGATGCCATGTATGTCACAAGAAGATCTTTTGCATCTTTCTTTGGTTAGAGACCATTCTATTCTTGAGGTTTAAGATTATGTATTTTAATGAGTTTGCCCTCCTGAGCACCTTCATGCATCAGCTGAGGAACACCATAAAGCTCCTTAAACCAAGGCCAGGCCTTTCAAGATTGGTCAGCGCTGAGGTACCTATGTTTACAAAGGGCTTATTCCTGCACAAAGTTATTTTTAAATACGTAGCATCTCCACTGTACAGAAGACAATGACTTTTAATAGGTTAAATATTAATGATGTGAACCATTAAATTTTTGTGCTTGAAGTCTTTCTGGAACATTGCCAAAAAATGTAAGTGTTTCAAACCAGCAGATGTAGGTCACTGCTTTACTTAGATAAGATTTTTGTCTATTTTGAGTAGATAAAAATGATAAATATTATTTAATCCAAAACTACATTCTGCTTGCAAACCGAACGATATGGGAAGCACAGTTTAAAAAAAATAACCCTTAAGATAAAGGATTGGCGACAACCAGATCTTTTGATTCTGCTTGTTTTTCAAATAGGCTGAGAAATTGGTGTCACACAATACCTTCCCCACACCGCCATCTAATGTTTAATAAGAGTCCTACGAGGAGTTTGGGTATACGTTCGCTCTAAAATGCCATATTGTCAAACTTATCACAGAGCTAATCATTGTATGGAGTTTAAGCAAAAGCTTAAAATGAACGTTTCTATGTAAAAAATGATCTGGCTGGTCAACCGAATCATACCCTAAACTCTGTTGATTGTAATAGCTAAATTTCTTTTGACTATAATATTAAATTCCAAATCAACTAAAACTGTAGTGTTAAACACACCTGAGGAAGGTTAATTATTATCCCTCTGATAATTCTATTTGTTGTTACTTATGTTTATTGTTACAAGCCTAAATTCAGTAGCAGTAAAGATTTTTCTTCCTCAAGGAGAGTTCAGAACACATCATACTTGATTCTGACCAAACCAGTATGGCAAAGCCTTTCGCTGTGCTCCTCAAGAGAGTGCGTTCGTGGATCACGTCTTAGATTCCCACCCGTATGGATCTGGATGGACTACTCCTGTGGCAGATTTCCCCTTTGCTTAATTCTTCTAGGATTAAGGCAGTCTTCTCTTTCTTGGAGGGAGAAATCCAGCGCTTGCCAAAAAACATCCTTTCAGCCTTGTCACAAGTTACCTGAGGCCCTTTCTATGCCTACCCCAACTCTTGTGCTGTCATCAGAGATATTTGGAGGTTTCTGTGGTACTCAGCAGATAGCTACAGCTACTGTTCACAGGAAAGACATCAAGACCTAACAAGAAGTATGTGAGAGATGGCAGTTACTGCTCTGTGTTACCTAGTTTAAAAATACGCAGATGGCAGCAGTGACATTAGCCCATTGGTGAACGGCACTCCTGTTTCTCAGAAAGCAAGTACCTTATTTGAATCAGAGAGAAACATGTAAAGAGTAAATCAAGATTTCTTTTGAAGATAAAGGGAGAAATTTGGGCTACCTACTTCATGTATTTAACTTTAGTGCATAAATTAGGATATTAATCTCATGCTAGCCAATGAAGAGATACTATTCTCTACCGTAATTCAGAGCACAAAGTCAAGGTCCTGCTCTGAAGTGCATGGCAACTAGAGGATCCTATCTGTTTTCACTTACTATACAGGAGGAAATAGGCGATTCAGGAATGAATGATACACTGGAGAGCAGGTGTTAGAATACTTTCCTAAGCATACATATCCCAGATAAGTTTTTATTTATTTATTTACTTTAATTATTGTCATATTATTCACCATCTTGAAATCACTGCAGAAAGAGGCAGTTTCCCCTCAACTAGGGAAAGATTGTTCATTGGTTTAGGTGAAACACTCCAAGAACATCTATGCTGGAATATTTATATATATATATATATAACATCATTCATAATTTTTTTTTTTATTTCTTCAGGGATGGAACAAGATAAGATCGGCACTTGGAAGCAGCCAGAAACCCACACATTATGCATATGAGTGTAGATCACCCATACAGCACAGATTTGCAGTGAGAATTGGGAGGGGAGGAGTCACTTCAGCAAATTGTACCACGGATGCTCTTGCATTGTGGAGGAAGGCACGGGCAATTGGATTTAACCAGCTGGGTGGAATTTGATTGGATTAGCCTTGGCACGGTTTCACATACTCTTAATTCATCAGTGAATGGAGTAACTATATTGGAAAGCTACTGGAGAAAACCAGCATTGCCCCTGACACCGCTGTCATAGGCAGATAGAGCACAATCCCGTACAGTCTCTCTCGGTGTTTTTCTCTCTTCATTGTCTCCCTGTTAGTTTTTTTGTGCCAGTGCGTGTCTTCCCCTATCAGGATTGGCTGCCTTTTCTTGGTCTGAGATCTTGGCTGGTAAAGAGCAATAATTACCCAATAGTATGGCTTGATGACTACGAGCAAGGGTGGGAGTGCTCCAGCTTGAACAATAAAACCCCTTGTGGAGAAAAGCCTAACTAAACGAAACAAAATAATGTGTAAAAACAGGCAGTGCTGCCACAAAGCACTTTGCCAGCTAGAGAGTCTATATGGAGTACCAGTAAGAGCCTACTGTGTTTTAGGCCCTTCTGCTTGTGAAAGATGCCATTCTATAAAGAGATATCTCTTAATCTGCTGTGATTTCATACAAGTCTAGGCAAGTGTAACTTCTTTAGTTTCAATGAAGCTACTCCTAATTTACACTAAGAATGAGATCTGAACCAGGAGCAGCAATTTGGGATAGCGTGTTCAGACAGAACTGTTTTCTCTCAAATTCATCTTATGAAAATAAAACCCCCCACTTTTACCCAACTCTCAGTACCTGGCAACTTGGAGTATCAGTTGTGGCAGCTCGCAGTTAGAAACATTTACGTGTAGTGTGAGCTTACAAGTCCTGTATTAGGAACTCATGAAGATTAACATGCAAGGGATTCAAGTACTCAGAAACATAGATCACCAGCTGGGTCCTCTACATGAAGAGCAGCATCAGGGAAGTTTATTACTTTAGCCTACAGCTCCCTAGAAGACCAGCCTTTAAACTAGAATAAGAGAGGGCTTTGTTTGAAGAATAGATCTGGCGAAAAGTTAAAGGTTTCAGAGACAGAGAATCAAGCTAAGTACAGTAAATTGTACAGACTTATCTCAAGAACTGTTCCTGTGAAACTCATTCTCAAACTGAGTAAAGTTCTGCTAATTACTAACATCTATATTGAGGGAAAATAGACCTTCCTTGGTTAATTTTCAAATCAAGAGGTGAAATGAAAAAGTGAGGAAATTCTCAGTATGAAAATTAAAGCTCTTCAAGTATGCTAGTTTTCAACAGAGAAGTGTCCAGGCATGAACCTTGCTGATTTTTAGCAAGATACTACAATTGTAAATATGTAGGAACTCATTTAGAATTGCAGAGAGACCAAAAATCACCCCTCTCAGGACAAACCCCGTAAGTTTTTGTGTATATGCCTGGAAAATACAGAAAATGGAAATACAGATCTTAGAGGTAAAGAACCACAAATTAATTAATGCACTTAAAGGAATAGCAGATACATAATTTTGAGTGCATCATTCTTAAAGATTTTGTTCAGCTTCCCCAGGTCCTGCATGGTATTAGGCAGTACCCTTTCCTTTGAAAAATAATGTAAAATAGAAAACTATGCACCTAAATGGGCCAAAAGTTTTCCTTTATTTTCTATCTGAACAGTGAATTGTGTCCACGCTCAGTGGGCACTGGTATCAATGTGCTTTGAGCAGAAAAGCTGGCCTACAAAAGTAATAAAAACATTTACCCCTGTATGATTTCCAAAGTCCTTTCCCTCTCAATGAAAAAGTACCCAGGACATAAGCAAGCCTACAGAATTAAAACTGAGGGTTCCATATGAATATTTAAAAATTTCCCCTCAAGTATAGCAAAAGCTGGCATGATCTTTAGAATCAGTTTCTGTTACTTTGGCAGAAAAGGAAGGAAAGGCTTTCTCGTTTAACCAGGTGAAACTCGCTTTATTTTTACGTCAGTTGCTGTCAGCAAGCCTTCAGTCAAACGCATCGTTAAGTGATCTGAAGGGAAAGCTTGAACTCTTTCTGCGTATTCATTTACTGCATTTTAAACTACGTAATCACAGAGAGAGCAGTACTGCTGGCTTTGGGAATAACCACCCACTGATTTGCACATGGTCAAGGAACCTAAATTCAGTTTTCTGCTCCGCTGCAGACTGCGTGCAAGACTTTTGAAAACCCCTTCATCCCTGCTTCTCACATCCCTTTCACTGAAAAGGGAATAATATGATCTCACTGTATCAAAGGGTATTTTTAAGACTAAAATATTTAAAATGGCAAGTTGTTCATGTATTATAGGAAAGAGGACCAAATAAAATGGCTAGGTTACTCTGTAATCGTAGATGTTCTATCCTATTGTAGTACTTCTGATGGGCACACTAACATTGCTTGATGCAGACAGTGCCTGTACCTGTCATTAAATGTGAAACAAATTCTTGTATGTTGGAATGCATTTTGCCACTTGTGTAGCTTATTAACTTTGCTGTCATCATCACTCAACATGCAGACACATCAGTTGATAGAAGAAATGCCAACGTGAGAATAGTGAGTGCATAAGTTAAACAAGTCATCTTTTCTCTATAAATAGAGTTGGTATAAATCACCGGAGTCTTCAAAATGGGCCTGGGAAAATTAGTCACTGACCTACAAACACTTCCTGCTGGATGTCTGTGAATCCATTTCACACAGTTAAAAGTGACAGGAACTAAAGCAGATAAAGCAGCAGGACCATACAGTAAAATAAAGAATAGAGCATCCCAGCAAACATGAAAATAAAACCAAGTACAAGTAATAAAAAAAACATTAATACTATTGTGCAATTATTCTAATTAATTAAAAGACAAAGTGACCCATTTAAAGTCATTTTTTAATAAAAAAGGGAATACTTTTTAAACTTTTAATGAGGAAACGGTTATGTATTTTAACTATCCTGCAGTCCTTGTGGCAGCTCTGGAATTTCAGCAGCTGGCCAGCCAGGCGGCCTTGCGATCTGCCACAGCATCGAGAAATGCCTGGTTAAAGGGCAACTCGGCACAGCAATTTCTGTAGAAAACTGCTGACTAACATTGGGAAGAATCTAGTCAGTTTGAATTATACTTCAAATTAAAGAGAATGTAATTAATGAAGACACTTTTATGTCAAATAAGGATCTAGCATGCTGTTTTTCCCTTCTAAGTTAATGCTACCCTTCTCTGCTGGAACTCTTCAGCCAGCGCTTTGCTAAACTGTCCTCTGCTGACAGACATCTCTCACTCATAAAACACCCCTTGGGGGGTGCCACAGGAAATAAAATACGTGTATTAGAACAGGAATATTCTTAGGCCCAGTTCACTGCATCACCAGGTTTAGCGTAGCATAATTTTGTTGCACTTGTGAGTGTGATACTTTAAAAAAAAAAACACAAAACAACACAAATCGAACCAACTAAACTGGTGATGAGTGTCCCTTTATTTTAAAGCTACTCTACTAGAAAGGATTTAGAGACACCAGATTTTTACATTCCAGGAACTTTGAACTGTCACATATTTTGACAATTTACCAAGTACTAATAAATAACATGAAAGCAAATTACAACATATGACTATAAACTGCAGTCCTCCTAGATATGCTTGGCTCCAAACTGAGAAGACAGACCGCCCCAAACTCATTTTTAAAAACAGAAAGGTATCTTGTGTAATACAGGACAGAATTATCTGCCTATAAGCATATGCACATTTTCTTCAAATTCTATTATAAAATTTCTAAAATAGATCTTTTCAATAAATAGCAAAAGCACAATTAAAAAAAAAAAGACTTTTTTTGTTTCTGCAGTCTCTGAGTTAAAATAATTTCTCATACTGGGTGAATTACATAAATTGCAAAATTTGATACAAGATTGCAAAGCAAAATTCTTTCTTTGGAGTGCTTAGGCAATTCAGGTCAGATGTTTGCAGTTGCCCCTTGAAGCTTTAAAGCTGATGAAATCCAGTCTTTGGACTTTATTTATGTATTCAAGTTATATAAAGTCTCTAACCTCAGCCTTCATTGTCTTAGTCCATAATAAAGTTGCTAAGGGTACATCTCAGCGTTTAAGTATGGTGGTTTATCCGTAATGATAATACAGTATTTTCTCAAGAGTCTGTTAACCTGTCTCATAATTTTCCCAGTTGTTCAGACTGAGATATGTTAAGAATTCACAGCTGGTATGGGACTGCCTACATAGCTAAAATATGTGTCTTGGTGGTGGCTAACACTTCTCATCAAATACGTGTTGGCAAAGTGTTTAGGTTCAGGATAAATCATGCTGCTGGCCACAGCGTAGCCAACAAAAAGAGAAAAAAATTATACACGCAAGTAATGCAAAATACATTTTCTGTCATTCATCTAGAGCGTTAGGGCTTACAGACTCTTTGAGTTTGATCTATACCCTTAATCACACGCAATCCCATTGACAAGAATTTTTTTTTTTTTAAAAAAGCAACTACTTGCATTAACAGAAATACAAACACCGAGTTAACTGTCTCACTGCACGTACTCACTCCACCAAATATCCTGCTTTTATACATGCTTAAACTCAATGTACAAATCTGCAGATACCATCGAAGCAGTAAATGTGTCAGGAAGCCTGTGGAATAACGCATCACTAAAAACTGTACGGTAGGCTCAGTCAATAGGGAGAATCCCAACAACTGCAAGACCTAGCTTGAGTAGCTATTCACTCCTCACTCTACCAATCACTGCTCAGTTTTAGCACGTCTGTATTTATTAACAATATCCATTTTTTTCATTGAGGATAGGTCATGTTGTAAAGAGCGTCACTGCATCAAATCACTCGGGCCCAATGACAGCAACACTTGCACGTATCTAAGAGGGTCATTTCAGATGGGAGATTTGCCACCCTGAACTGTTACAAAACTGGCTGTCCCGATCTTCCATATGTGTGATCACGTCTGTTTCCCTCTGCCAACACTATTATTTGTGTGACCATAAGGAAGCTACATCAGGAGCCTGTTCTAGTTGAAGCTAAATTAGCCAAAATAGTTTTCAGCCAGTTTCTAACCCAGCTTACCAAGCAGTTGTGCTGACGTTATTACTAGCTCAAGAGGAGAAGAAATCGGTGACTGGGGAAAGATAGGACTGTTTTTCTGGGTCATGGTCTCACTCGAGGGGCTTAAGTGACTGAGACAGCAGCCTAAATTTGGGAATCATGTCTGAGAGCAAATGTATTCTCATCAATCCTCTCTCTTTTACTACTCCTGCACTGCCACTTCCTTTTCCAGGACATCCAAGATGCTGAAATAAAAGCAGGACAGTATTTTTAACCAAGTGAATGCCAGACAACTTCAGCAGTTTACTTGAAATCTTCCACTGTGCCATTCTCTCTCTATTGGTTATATCATTTGCTTCCACTTCAAGAACCTGGTACATCACAGAACATTGCTGAGCACAGACCAAGAACCAGCAACATACAGTGTGGATACCGAGCACTGGAACAGGCTGCCCAGAGAGGTGGTGGAGTCTCCAACTCTGGAGACATGCAAAACCCACCTGGATGCCATCCTGTGCAACCTGCTCTAGGTGACCCTGCTGTGGCAGGGGGGTTGGACTAGATGATCTCCAGAGGTCCCTTCCAACCCCTGTGATTCCGTGAAACAAGCACTGGCTTTTTATTAATCCAGTTATCTTTACCTATCATGCTGGAAATCGTAATTCTGAATTATCTCATTTCACAGGCAGAGCTGCTCGACCTCTGCTCATGTAATTTTGTAAATGTATTTTCAAGTAAAAGATGCCATGCTATCTGCTGTGTCAAAGGCAAATTAGAACTGTAATGTTCTGTCAGAGAAGGAGTTACATATTTTTGACAACAGAAAAAAGTTCAGCTGGAAGTGAGAGGCCATGTATCCAAGTGAAACTTTCTCGGAAAGCTACTGCACAATCACCCACACGTTCCAGCGTACTATCACCGAGACATGGGGAAATTGCAAGCTACTGGCTTCTACTTCCCAAGCTGTGATGTCATGCTAGTCTTGACTTCTAGCGATCTACTTGAGTGTTAGAGGAGATGATGCAACAGAGAAGACTGAGAAGGATATTATCTGGCTGATCCCTACACAAAACCAACAAAAATATTATAATTGGTTATTTCCTGATGTAATATAAATCTCAGCTGATTTTCCCCTTTGAGGATGGACCTACAAATGCAAAGCTCTCTCAATTCTTACTAACACCTTTGAGATTATACAGTATTATTTTTTTATGAGAAGCATCGGCATGAGAGTCCTAGAAAAATAATTTTCACACACTTGTAGAACAAGCACAGCCTGGAAAAATTAAATCATAGCTTCCTTGCAGTTGTCTCCAAGTTTACTGAATTCCACCTGAAAGAAGAGAAAAATTACTCCTTCAGTTCTTGAACTCTAGATTAAGAGTGGGCAGTTTTAGTTCCGGGCATTTCTGAGATAAGGATACTTGCATATTGTCCCAAGTATCTCATTAATACTTTTACTTACAAAAAGAGTATACACATCTGGGGCTTCCCCTGGAAATATTTTTATGGGCAGAGGTCAACGTTTTTCAGACTTCATCCAAGATTTCTAGACCCAGTTATGTCCAGATTGGACTACTGCACTGTCCATGTCATTTGCCTATCAACTCTACCTGCATTAATGTTTCAACTTCCTTCAAAGTTTCAGAGCATTGTACATTCACAGCATTCACAGCTGTGTATACCAAGTATTCTTCCTTCTTCTTGCCCATGAGATCTTGGAAATCCTACTTCTCTCCATCAAGGCATTCCAGTTATTCTTTTCATTTTACACAGGAGGGAAATAGGCTCTCTTTAGTACCTCTATTTTATTCATCTTAGCATCATTCACATCTTTGAAGCTTCTCTCACCCACAGTACACGCAGTGCTGAGTAGCGGCTATCTTGGTTACCATAACCTGTACACACATGAAAAATTATAAAGACTAAGAAAAGTAGAGTAAAAAAGAGCATAAAAATACTACTTGGAAAAAAATATATCTTTAGAATAAAATTGTCCATCCACAATGCAATTTTAGAATACATAAATTCAACTTAATAAAGAAACAATTCCTGCCTTCACAGTCAGGTTTCTGCTGCAGAACGTGAAAGCTGCATAAGGTACACATTGGCCAGCAGCCCTGGGACATAATTCCCAACACAGGCAGACTCCCATCCTCGCATTTGCACAGGAGTCCACCACCTCCAGTCTTCATCTAGTTTTTAGGGCAGATTTCTGGGGAACAGAAGCTTCACATTAGAAGTGAACCTTGCCTCATTTGTATAATTAGCTATCAAGTCAAAGGAAACAAGATTGAGTCACTCTCCTACAAAATAAAACTGTGGGGGTTTTTTTGGTTTGGTTTGGGTTTTTTTGTTGGGGTTTTTTTTGTGGGTTTGTTTGGGGTTTTTTTTCGGGGGGTGGGGTGTTTTTTTTTTTTTTTTTTTTTTACAGATAAGGGATAGAATGCAAGCCTTTAGATTCTGGTGGTACAAAATCTAATCTGACTGTAGAACAAGTGGATTCAAACACTTGCCCTGAATAAACACAAAACCCAACTCTCTAATAAGGCCTGAAACAGAGAAGTGTTGCACAACGGGGATTAGCATTTTTCATGTGATATCCATATATAAGATGTGGGACTAACAGTAGAACACTGTTTTTCAGCTCAAGCTTCGGCACATAAAGATGTGTTGTCTTCACTAGCCACCAAACTCAGAACTCCAATGTGATTCAGAATTTTCTTTGCAAGATTAGGCAACAAACTAAGGTATCAGGATTTTACTACTGGTGTAGCATTTAGAGCTTATTCGTGATCCATCCAAGAACTTGCTGAATATAGTAAGAATAAGAACTAGGTTACAGGTTCAGAGATTTGAGATTCTGAAATCACAGAAGTAAACATCATAATGAGAGATGCATATATGCCATTAACTCAGCATTATCAAATACACATTTACACTAAGCTTTTCCTTCAATTCCCAGCATTTAATGACTGTAGCACAGAGAAGCACACACAAGATATTCTGTTCTGCTCAATCTCATATTTTGAAATGCATCTTAATTGCACAGCCCTATTCTTTCATCATATATCTAAGGAGAACACAGGAATTGTCATAACAGAGCGGGCACTGTAACCACCTACCTTTACTTCCTGCATTACAGACATCATCGATGCAAGTTAAATGGCGTTCGTGGTATCAAGCCAGTTTCCACAAAAGGGTACCCTGTTCACCTCATTTTACACTTTCCAGAGTTAACTTTTATGAAAAGCCATAAACCAGATGGCATCTTCATCACATCCACTGGACTCTTCAGGTCAAAAGAGGCCAATGGAAGATATCATGGGGAAACTCAATGCTGTTATATCCATTCTGGGGTTTCACCCTCCTGGGCTGTCCAGCCAGAGGCCTTCACTGGCACTGTATGTTTGGTTTGGGGCTTCTTGTGTGGGTTTTTTGTTTGTTTGACTTTTTTTTTTTTTTTTTTTTTAAAATAAAGGAGATGAAACATTATTCCATCACAAATCAAGTATTTTTAGCCAGCAATAGCAGGAGGCAGCTGCCTTCATCACTAACCAATGTCCTCTATATAATAAAAACACTGCTGCAGAAGGTACTGAGGTGCTAATGGGTTGCCAGTAGAGACTAACTCAGTGTCTGCGGGATTTTCTGAGGGAAAGGAGTGTATGTACCTCTCTCTCTTTGGCAACTGAGTTCAGTTTTATAACTCTTTATACCACTGTTACTTCCACCACTGATCTTAGTGAGTATCCTGGAGTCCTATATTTACTGCACATACATGTTGTAAACCTATTACGCATGTAATTTAACTATATGGACCAAAATAACACCCATTTTTAGGGAAAACTTTCAAACAGTCTGTTTCAACAAGCTAACCTGTATTTCTGTATCCATACGTACTGACTATCATCAATTAAAAGACTTTGCTATCCTACCTACTAATGCAAATCAATTTAATTCAAATCTGCCAGATTGCATAAGTAAACAGAATGGTAAGGTGCACAGGATAACACACACAGAAACCGCAAGATCATAAGACAACCACTGGATTCCAGATGGGATTGAATAGGTTACAGACATACAGAATTGTAGAAGCAAGATCCGTAACTCAACCTTGTAAGTCAAGATTTTTTTGTGTGATACTGGTAAGACTGAAAGCGTGCACTTAAATACAGGGTAACAAATAGGTTTCTGTCTGCACGGAGAAGTAATCACGCATGTCCTAAAGCTGCCGGCATCAGTGGGAAGTGGTACTGCAAATGAAGACAAAAATAACTTCAAACATTTTCAGATCTGCACTGATTATTAATTTATGTTATTCATCTGAATAACATAACTTTTGAAGTTGACATCTGGAATCCAAATAAACAAAATAATTATCTAGGTTAGACTAGAGATATGGGTTGGGGAACTTTATTGCAATGGACAATTTGTACATTGGACAGTGTTAAATTTTAAACCTTCCTCCCCAAAACAAAAATCTTGTGAAGAGTTTAGGGTTTTTACTGTAAGACTGTTTCACAGGTAACAGTGAATTCTCATTTACATACCATTGCTGCTAATTAACTTATTGACAAAAACCCAACACATTTTAACAAAATAGCTTGACAACACTTTAGAATCTTCTCTTGGGATTGTTCTGTTTTCAAATCCAAATGAACATATGACTCATTCTCAAGAGTCACATATTAAGTTACTTTAAGCCCTATTTATATTCTTATGCAATTGTCCAACTCTGTAAATATCCATAAAATATTTCTAGAATATATTCAAAAGGTTAAGAACTACTCAGAAATAATTAAGTTTTTACCTTATTTGGTATAACCCACGGTTTAGTAAAATATGTTGGCTGATAAGGAAGACTAAAGAAAAGAGAAATAAAATAGTCATTATCTAGTATTTTATGGTCATGGATATCTTTGTACTTCAGACTTATGAAAGTATTTATATCCACATTCATCAAGGCAGAGAAATTAATGAGAACATGATGAGATATTTGACTAAACATGCTGCAACATGGTCAGATCTAAAGAGAGATCTCCAAAATGAGATGTGAACGAACTTGGATATCTCAGTTCTTGATTAAGAGCTCCTGACAGTTTTGCTCCTGCTAACAGCTAGTTTTTTCAGTCCTCATAGGGCTGCTTACACTCAACCTAACCCGAATCCAGAACGCGGGCCCAATACCATTAGGGGTCTCAATTAGCTTCAAAGTTGCAAAACCTACCTCATGCTTTCAAATCAAACTTGACATATGAAGCCAACAAAGCTATTACTACTCTTTAAAGTGACATAATCCATGCCTGAGATGTTTATGGAGCATCTTCTGTGGCACAGAATCAGGATCGCTCTCCCAGATGTGTGGGACCTGCATTCAACTCCTCCTCTGCCCGAGAACATTCAACCTTACCTCTCCTGGGAGGAGTCTTTAACTACCACGCTAGTCAGGGTCTGCCATCTGTACACCACTGTTCTGACAATACACCCTCCGCTTCCTTACCATAGCTGTTCCTCTCAGTTTTTTCTTCAAGATAAAAGTTGATCTGTCTTCAGAAAGGCTTATATTTTATTATTTATAACCTTGATGTTAGGTGCACCTTGACAAACCTGAGCTATGGAAAAGTCAACCCTCTCTTCCTAGCTCTTCTCTGAACTGCTTGCATGTTCAGTGGAAGGAAGAGGACTTCATCAAGGGCAAATTCCATCCTCAGAGAGTTATGGACTGCACTGTGGAAATGCTGCCTGCTATCCCACTGAAACAGAGAATTAGACTACAGAGGAACACCTAGATTTTAGATGACCATTTTTAGATAAGACAAGTATTACTTCAAGTAATTAACAAACTTGTCCAGGAGTCTGGAGAAAGCAGTCTTGGACTCTCCATGTCTGCTTCTATAAACATTTCCAAATTTTAACGTAAGTAGCCATAGAAAGCTTGTGCACACAGAATGAGAACCAGTTACAATACTCAGGACCAGCTATCTAGAGTTTAGACATGCAACAATTTACCGTATGATCTAATGTCCGGCCCTTAAGGTAATACTGTTTCCCACAGTAGGTTCACAAATGCTATTGTAGTTCTCTTGGGTACCATCAACATGGGATGCTCTTTAAGGTTTCTGCCTCTCTAGAGACTCTGCGGTGATGAGGCACAAGTAAATCTGCAGTTCAAGTTCCAGATGTGAAGCACCCTGCTCTTCAGGCAGTTCTGCTTCTCTCATCATTGGATATTAGTCATTGTGCTTATGAAGAGATTTTATTAGATAGGTTTATTTCCTTATCAAGTATGTATTTTAAAACCAAGCTGCTGGTTTTCCACCACTTCTCTATATTACTGCAAAATTAATGTTATATTTTAATAGGATTATTTTTATATCAGCAATTCCATTAAGTGTGTTTCATTTTACTGGGCACCTGTCCAATATCCCATATAAATAACCTCTAAAAAGTGACCTACATAACCATTGTGCCCATTCACACGGGACACTAATTGACTCATTTTCTATTTGATCTATACACAATTTGTCTTGTGCAATTGCATAAATCATTATACATTAGTCAATTTTTTCTGTATATGAAGATTTTTCCATGAGTAATTCACACAGATAAAATTGCCCCATATTCTAACCAAAAATTAAGTTTATGTTGACACTGTTAATCATGTTTTCCTCTGTCCTAAATACAGTCTTTATGTTATGAAACTTTAGAGCTCAGCTTTAATAATTTTATTATGGGAGTGCCCTTCTTGCTGGGAGGAAGCTTTTCCTACCTTCAAATTTGAGCATATGCCTTTATTTTACCTTAGAACACTTCAAAAACCTCTTCGACACCTCTTAGACATCCTCTTAGTGTGAAGTGTGTATGAAAAAGTATAAACGTTCCATTGCAAAAGGTGGAAGCTGGCAACCTTTCTAGAGAAAAATTCAAGCTTGAACATTGTTACCTAGAGGCAGCTAGGTAAAACTCTGCTATGTGAGCCATCACTCTGGCAGAAGATACTGAAAAAAACCCTAAAAGTAGTTGATAAGAAGCGCAGCTTTCGCAAACGAGAGTAACTTGTTCAAGTTCCCTTACACCTGGCTTTGGGCAAATGTGCAGTAGAGAGCAGAGGTTCTGTTGTCAGATATTTATTAAGGAGATCTGGTACATCTGTGCCACTATGAGATGGCTCTGACCTGAGGCCTGCAGATACTGCAGTGCGTATTTGCACGAGTAGTTTCTCCTCTCCCCTCATATGTTTTCAGGGTAGACAGTGAGACCTCTGCTGTTAGTACAAGAAAAGAGCTCAGCTGTGTTATGAGGGAAAAATCCATTTCTGATCCCCAGGGCGGTAATGGCAGATGCGAGAGACCAAGCAGAAGACTTAAGCATCTCCAGGGCTAAAATATTGGTTAGAGAAATGTAGCAATTATTTCTTTCATTCTAGAAAGGGGAGGGGTGGCACACTGGAAACAGAAGAGCTTTGTCTGTGAAACCAACTGATCTACTCAAACAGCAAGAGCTAATGTTAAATGTTTGTTTGAGCATAATGTTTCTAACCTCAGGAATGCTCCAATCTGTGGAAAAGATACACAACCAGATCTAGCATTGACCAAACCAGCTATGCTGAAAACAGCTGGGACAGTAAATCAACTTTATAAGCTTTGCAGACAGACAGTACAGTGAGACTGGATACCAACCCTCTTCAGACTGCCTCAGTTGCAACAGAAACTCTAAGAACAGCTTTAAACTGTGACCAAGTTAACATTACATTTATGACTGGAAGTTGCATTGTATTAGCAACTGATTTAACTGTTAATTAAATTATATAAATATTTAAATGAACCTGTTAACAATTCTGAAATTGTGTATCTTTTCATTTTTCATAGTACAGGCCCATTAACTTACCATATAGAAATTCGTTTGTTGTTCTACATCTTGAGATCACATCTCATGTATTTGGCTAATTATCTTGAATGAGGAAAAAAAATATTTCTGTTTAGTTGCTCAGTTCAGGCTTCATAGGAGATATAGAAAAACACTATGCAGTCCTGTATAACCTTTGCAGACACACAGCCATTTGCAGACGTGACTATGGGACGGAATACTATATATTCATGGTTGTAATGCAGAAGTGAGCAATTTATTGGAAAAGTGAAACGTATCTAGCCTGAAGAATGGATTTTCTTCATCACTGTGCCTTTACCTTTTCCTGTTTCTGTATTCCCACTTTTTATCTCTCCCGTTCCTTTTTATTTCCAAAATCATCTTTCCATATGCCTGGATTAAAATTGCATTATTTCCTGTTCCCTTCACACCATTATGTTTCAAAAGATACCTAAGTTTTTAATTATATTTCATTTTTGTGACCTAGAACTAGTAACTACTGTGCTTCAATAGCACCATTTGTAATATCATTTTTAAAGTATTTAGATAACATTCTATGATTATTAGAATTTACATAAATCAAGATTAAATAATTCTCATTTTGGCTTTCATTAAGGGGGACTATTGGTCAGGAAGACTCTATACATTGAAAATCTGTCAATATGATTTATTTTTTTTCCTGTTAGAAAGCTATCAAATTATAAATCACTAACTACATATTAACACAGGAACAGCAGGAAAAATGAGTTTGTGTTTTCAATAGCCACAGAACACCCCACCTCCCCCTCACAGGATACAAGAAATTCTCTACTTCTGTAGTATCCTTTGGCTGCTTAATCAGTTGGGAAATAAGTTGTAGACATTTATACTCCACAAGGTGTCACTCTAAAACAGCTGCAAAAAATCACGTCTTTTTGTTTCAAACTTAACCCAAAAGGTCAGCATTTCAACTTTAACATAGCTAACTACCAGAGTCTCTACTCAAAGCTACTACCATGTAACAGTAAAGGCAGTGGGTATTTTTTCTTGTAAATAGTGTATTTCAAAACCAGTCTATTTTTAACTTATTTGCCTAGCTGAAGCGTGCAAAATTGTCAGTAGCTGTTTAAATCTGGGACAGCATCCAGCAAGTATTTTATAAGGGTACATTCCCTTGCCCCTTAGTCAACTACTGTTGGCTTAGCGAAGAGGCCGAGAACACCTTCAGATGCAACGTCTTAGATCTGCAAGGCATATACTTTGTCTATAAACACATTTTCCTTTTTAATAAATGTAGTGTATTCCATAGAAATTTTACAATCCCCTCCAAACTACTAATAGTTGTCAGCAATAAAACTAATGAAACTTCATCTTCTATGGTTCACCTGTAATCAGTGAATTAATTCTCTGGATTCTAACAGGAGAGAATACCAAGTAAGTTGTCTTGTATCTAACAAAGCTTACATTGTAGCTTTTCTGTTAGTAAACCCACGCCTTCTTTGGTAACTAACCACTTATTTTCATGAACTTTTGAGGGATCTTTGATACATCTATCAACTTTGAAATTGACCATCAGGTTCAAAACATACTAGAAGAAATCAGACACAGACACAGGAAACAAGATTAATATTTCAAGAAAATGAAAATTATTTATGAGAAAGGACACAGAATGTATGGAACAGATCTGTTAGTGTGAGGGAGACAGCTATAGGTGACAAATTTACACAAGATACTACAACAGAAATGAAGCAATTTTGAAATGCTAATGCTTTTCATCCTGTGCTCAATACAGCAGAGCTCTGATGCCTGCATAGAGCAACTGGATTCTTACAAAAAACACAGAATGAAGCCGGTGGCAGGGGGGGAAGTCCAACATGCACATTGACAGTTCCTGCCTGATTGTGTTACTCTGTAACACTACAGCTTTCAAACACATTGTTCAATCTATCCTGATTTTTTTCCTGTTTCTCTCTGGCCATATTTCATGGTAGGCCCATTTCTAGTAGACACGCTTCAAAAAAGCTAATTAGATCAGGCCTCAAATATGAAAAACAGAGAAAAATCTGCTTTGAAGATCTCAACAGATTTTGATTGCCAGCTTATGTCAAGAAAGCTGCAGTTCCAGGGCCACGTCCAGATCTTCGAAGTAACTAACAACTTCACTGGTAAAGAGGCAGGTGTTGAGGATTTAAGTATTTTCTTGTTTGTATGGCAGCTGACAAAATTCTTAAAGCTTCTACTTCATACAATCAGGGTCTTTGAGAATCTAATTCTTCAAAACTGATTTCATCAAGCAAAACACTATAGTATGCACTAAACTTAATGTGTGTGTGTGTAGAATAAAAATCATGAAAATAAGACCATTAAAACCCTCATTCAAGGCCATTTGGAAATTATATTTTTGAAACCACAAAACAAAAACAATGACTTGGCTAGGTAACAAGACTTCGGAATTGTGACATTTTGATAGTTATAATTCCATTCACAAGATGTATTAATCACACCCAGTTCCACTGATAGGGCTATTAAAGGAGAGGAAAAACCTCAGCAGTTACCATAATAAAGACACTTCCTTCACTGTTTTTTCCATTCAAGTCATACATAATACCATGAAGTTATTTTTTTCCTTAGTCTACACACAGCATTCAACTCTCACATTACTTTCTTTCTCTTTGAGTTTTTGCGTGTATACACAGCTTCTGCTTCATAACTATGTCTAACAAGCAAGTTGCAATAAGGAAGCTCTATCTCAGAAGTAGGAAGAAACAGAAATCTGAGAAAATGGACTAGGAAAGATTCATTGAAGACAGAAGAATAATAAACTGATTTTTGCTATCTGCCATTGCCAGTCTGCATGAGATACTATCAAATTGCCCTAAAAATTAACTAACTAATTTTCTTCAGTTTTTAAATTAAGCAAATATTAGAACTAACGCAACTTCTACTGGAATAATGAAATCATTGTTATCCTTCATCCAGAAGAGCCTCCTAGTGCCTTAAAAAAAAAAAAATCCCCAAACAAATTAAACCCACTCCCCTCCCCATATGACAGTATTTTATACAGGAATGCTGACAACCAAAATGCAGCTACTTCTATCAGCTACTTAACAGTTCAGCATTCAATACATTCTTGTCATGTACACACCCACGCACAAAACACCAAGTGGATAAAACAGAGAAAAAAAAAAAACCTGTGGGCAAAATGAGTCAATCCAAACCAGAAGCTGAGCAGACCCTTTTGCTTTCTTTGAAGTGATAACTTCATTCAGAAAAATATCACACTGGATTTAGCTATTGCACTGATGTCTGCAGGATAACAGCACAGATCAGCAATCATGTTTGGTAAGAATGGAAGGAAAACCTTGGAGAATCAAGTGGGAAACAATAGAGCTTGCAATCCTTATGACTGTATCAGTGCAGGCAGAAAAATCTACAATTATTCTTGCAAACAGAAAAATCCATGGGAACTAATAATCAAAAAAAAAACCCCAAAACCAAACCCACACTTACTCACACAATATACTTATTTTAATCCCTTTTTTCCCAGGTCAAAACAGCTGAGGCTGTTTTACACAGTCAAGAGACAGCTATAGCTCTGCCTGGATAACCTAGAGATTTCTCGTTATAACGTAGCTCCCCACTCCATTCAGATAGGGAAGAAAACAGCTATGACTCAAAGCTGTACCTTAAGAGGAAGCTGACTATTACATTCCTCATCACCCACAACTCTAGCAGGTTGAAGTCATTTTTCAAGAGACCACTTCCCTTGAGCTACATGAAATTCTATTTGAAAAAAACCCAACCATGCCACCTTGTGTACACCTTCCTGTAAAGGCAGATCCTCTAGCTATCTGTCTCAAAGAAATTTGCAAACAGTTGCATGGTTTCAGCAAGGGAGAAGAGTTTTGTACCACAGGGATGCGATTTTCTTACAGAAAGAAAATCACAATTATTTCAGCCTTTTTTTCTGGTACCGACAAAACAAAATTCCTGGCTCTGATAAATCAAAGCTTGGGCAGTGCTCAAGTTCTCTTGTAATAAACAAACTCAGATTCATTTAATGTTTCCGTACTAAGAATACTGCTATGTTCAAAGGGCCTTTCTCCTCACCACACCAAGCACTCTGCTTCACAAATCTGAATTGGAATCAGATTCCTGTGGAAATTATACTGGTATCCAAAGCTCAGTTATGTTTTTATTAGAGAAGAAGGTGCTTCCCAGCCTTGTCAAATGAGACAGTCGCACAGCCACTGAGAAAGATAATTAAGACTCAACACCTCTTCAGTTGCTATTTGTACATTCTTAGTTTCTGAGCAGAAACAGCATCAAATTGTGGGAAAGGCATTAAAGCTAACAACACACACAAGCTAGAAGGTGTTTTTTGATCTTGTGGTCAAGAAGCTCTTTGGAAAGAGCACTGAACTCAAAGCCTGGTTCAACTGAGAACTTTAGTAAAACAAGGACAGAGTGCAGGTCCCGGTACTAACATGAACCACAACAGCCACTGATACTGTTTCCTTAGGTACATGATTGACCGCAACACCACAGACCTTTCACAAAAACCAACAGTTAGCTTGCATACTTCCACTGTACAATTTTAGATTATAATACTTTTAGGAAAAGGGATGTATCTATCATTTACACAAAGAATGAGGTGGGAAGAAACTCAAAGGGACTGCTTTTCCAGCCATTGTCACTGAAGGAAATACTTTGAGCTCAGTATCTGATCCACTTCGTAATTCTCTGCAAACAGATTATCTGGCCTTTGGATGAACCAAAAATGGTCACAAAGAGAAGAGACAGATAAAATGCAGAAAGCAGTTTCCTCTCTCTCATCAAAATGTATCCTCAGGAAAAAGATCAGTAACTGATTTCGATAAAGACCCTAAGATTTATTCTAAAAAGTTCAACATCATCATTATAAACTGACCTTTTATTTTCCTGGTATCCAGAATGTAGGTGAGCATTATAGAAGCATAGGCAGTTTTGCCTGGACTGTTAGGCAGCACAGCTCCTAAAATGTGTTATTGTCACCTCCCAAGAACTTTGGCATTTATGAATTCAGACCCAAATAAAATTTCAGTTTTCTTCCATGAAGAGTAAGAAGTAACAATTAATAGTTCCAGCCATTTTCACTTTTTCTGCCCTTGGAGAAGAGCACTAGCAAGCACAGGACTTGCATGCACAAATGCAAGCTTGATGGAGAGCAAGTCAAAAGAAAAATTCTCATTCATAGCACATGCGCATCTATTCTGGATTCCAGTCCTGACACACATTCAGAAACATGACGCTGACGTAGAATAAAATGAGTCCCACAACTAATCTAAAACGTGAGAGCTATATTGACACTGTAAAAAGAAAAAAAATAAACTGAAGGAAGACAATGCGATTTATTTTCCTTTATAATCTAAACTAATTTGCATATCCTAGCATATATCCTATCTATCACTTTAACCCTTTGATATGCTGCTTGAACAGAGACTCAGGCTCCAGCAGTCCCATCTCACGTAAGTATCTTGGTACCCACCTCATGTAAGTATTTTGGTAGTATTTCTCTGACAAACCCCAGTGGTACACTGAGTTTTCCTTCAAATCTTTGTTTAATCTCAGGGCAGATTCTCACAAATGTAAATCCCTCAAAACAATTCAGAACTTGATTTATTGTTTTAAGTAGCAATTTTTGCAATAGCAATTTGACAACAGATTCTTGGCATTTGTGCAGACCTGCCTTTGCTCATTTTCAAGTAAGTTATTTCCTTCACAACAAGATACATCTTGGTTCTAATTTATCAATCATACATCTTAAATCTTCACCAACAAACTCACCCATTTTCACTTTAAAATACAGAAATGTGTGTTGCTAGTTCTGTCAAAATTAATGCTATACCAAAATGAATTACTGAGAATGAAAGAATAATAATAATAAACTTTTCTGTTTTCCTAGTCTTAGTCTAAATGAGCCAGGTTTTGCACAATTGACTTTTCTGAAGGATACTTTTCCCTGGTGCAGATAAGCAGATCAAATGGAGTTTTCCAGAATGACCAAACACGCCAACAGCATTTGGGTTTAGCTCCCATTATTAACAAAGCACCCCACCCCACACAAGTGGGGTTTTTATTTAAATAAAAAATAAACATTAATCAAATGCTTTAAAAGTATTAGCGAAGAAATGACTGTAGACTACATAGATGTGGAACAGACAAGGATTCCTCCTATCAAATTTCTAACTACAGTTAGGACCAGATATTATTGGGAAGATAAAGGTAAGAAGTTTTTACTGGAGAGACATCCACCATGCGCCCAAGTTTCTTTCCACTTAAGTTTCCAAATCCCTTCAGAGTCAGGAGCAATGCCTACCTGTAACAGAAAACAGATTCTAGTGACAGAGCCACAACAAACAATTTGCAGTCTAGGGGCTGCAACATGGACCTGCAGACTGTACTCACCCTGTCCAACCTTCACAGAACCTTTAACCTTTGCTGACTTTAGCACTTAAGATGTATTTTCACAGTAAAACAGATGTTTCAATGTTTACTTTACTTTTGTTCCAGACCTGAAGCAGAGCCTGTGGGTCCAAAAGGCAGCCTGTTTCCTTTTTAAATCAGCTGATGTGGCTGTAGGAAGTGAGAGGTAATACCCCTTCTTACAAATGGTCTCACTTAGGTACCTAGTGGGATTTTCAAAAGATTTGAGAAAGTTATCCTGTGTATTTCAAGTAATCTGGGAAAGTGAAAATAAAACCAGATTTAAAAAAAAAAAAAAAAAAAAAAAAAAAAAAAAAAAAAA
>VFFE01008902.1:185702-269130 GCA_008921705.1 Burhinus oedicnemus | reverse complement strand
ACACACACATATCCCGCCCCAACAGCGTTAGAGTGAAGTTTGGGTTAAATGTGAATTCAGTTTAAATTACATGAAGAAGTCTCAGTAACTTTAGCAATGGTATGATTTCATCCCTCCCCCCCTCCACACACACATGCTCCCCCCGGTAAAGCCAATTAAGTAGGAACTAAGCCTTTCTTCCTATCACATCAGTAAGGCAATAGTGCTGATAGTTCCTGCAAAGCTCATGAATACTCTGCTTACAGACTGTACCGGCCAACAAGCAATTAGATCATTCCTGAATTAAAGAAATACCCAGAAGCAATTCTGCATAAGCACTATTTTCTTTCAAAGCACAATGGAAAGTTGGCACGTACTACATTTACCAGAACTGTAATCTGGTTTAAGCATGCGTTTATTTTCAAAAATCTTCAACTCTCACCTATAGTCTATTCCAGAACCCTGTGAATCAGCAGATAGTTACTGTTTATTGGAAAGCTTCCTTCTTTAAGTCACCTTTACTTCCTCTCAGTACTTTGCAGAAAGTGTGAAAAGAACTACACCATCAGCCTTCGCTATAGGCAACTGTCTACAACTGTCCAGAATCTAGAACAGGAAGTATTCAGGATGCAAAATTGAATTTTGATATATAGACCTCAAATATCCTATAGACTACAGAAAATTTCAGAAAACAGCAGCCATACAACAGACAGGTTCTTTCATGTATTAACAATATACTTGCATCATGTCACGAGTTTAGGTATGCTTTTTGCCTTCGTCCTCTTCCAGATACTCATGGGTTTTAAAGCATCTCAAATAACCAGATATTTAAAGGAAATCAGACACTACACAGGTTAAACAACATGGTTCTATTAAAAACTATCTTTTACCATGGCACTCAGTGACAGCAATACAATACTTTTTTCCACAAAGCAACTAATATAAAAATATGCCATAAAATCATCTGTTGACTAGTACGCTAGTACATATATGTAATCATAACATTCTTTTATAAACTCTTTCCTGAGATACCTGGGGTTGTTTGATGTTGTTGTATTACTGGATGCATTATCTTTATGATTAATCTAAAACAACTGTAAAATATTTTGTATGTGCAGGACACTCCGTAACATGTAAAAAGTAGTATGTAAATATATGGCAAAGAAAACAGCTCTTAGAAATTATGCGCTTTTTTACTTTGTTACATTTTTTTAACATTTGGCTCCTTGGGAGATGGAAGGGAGGAGCATGAAAAACCTGAAATTAGAGCTATGAATTGACGAAAAGCAGGAAAGCATTTCAGGAATGTTAGAAGTTGGAATATAATATAAATGACACAAAGAGAAAGCCATAATTCATGTTGGCTATGTATTGCCTTATAAAGCAACTGGACATATTTTAGTCAGTTCACAGTATAATAAATATTTTTACTAATCTGTTTTGGAAGAGCAAATGTCTTTTAGGGTTTCAAGCTCCTCTATAAGTTTCTTGTTCTGAACTTCTAGTACTGCAACACGACTCTCCAGACATTTTATGTATTCTTTCTTCCGACGCCGACATTCTTTAGCAGCTTCCCTGCAAAAAGCAGAAGTAAAAAGTGCAAACAAAAAAGCCATTTGCATGCCATTAGAAAGCTCAGCAGAGTATGGAGACTATGACAGAATTCCAAATTTTGGAATATCTCCCAAATCAGTCTGAAAACACTAAGTAAAACTGGGTTCCACAAGGGCCTCAAGTGTCTCTTTCTCAAGTTCACATGGCAATCTGTAGAATTGCTTCCTCTCATGCCTTGATTAAAGTTCATAATAAACAAGGTCCAAATGAAAGACAGTTATTCTGCTTTATGACAATAAAGATCTTTGAGGGCCTTGAGTTCCTCAATGAGAGTCTTGTTTTGGTTTTCAAGCACAGCCACACGATTTTCAAGACATTTGACATATTCTTTCTTCTTTCTGCGACATTCTCTGGCAGCTTCCCTGGAACCAATACAAGGCAAATGACTACAGGAACAGCCAAAACATGGCAAAGACTGGATAAATTAAATTACCTGCAATCCCTGCGGTTCCACAATAACAACAACAACCACCACCAACTGTTGGATTGCACAAACAGAACAACAGATAGCAGCCATAAACAATAACATGAAATACAATTTGAAAGAACCAGAACTTGAAACAAATTCAGCATCAACAAATACAAAGATGGAATTAATACACAGAGGAACTAAGAAAAACAGTGAGTAAATGACAACATATTGACTTAAGCTGTACTACACATTAAGACTGAAAGCAGCATTTCTTCTTCCAGTCACATTCCATTTTGTGTGTTTATCAGGAGTATTATCTTCTGCAATCAAAATCTTAAAACCAAGCCCAAAGAATTTACTTTCAGAAAATACAAACATAACACTACTCTTTTCAACTGAAAAGCTAGATGCCAAGCTTACAATCTGCTGTAATTTTTCTACCTTAATGTAACAATCTATAGTAAAATTTAAGTCCAAATTAATACAATTTATTAGAATTTCAGTACTGTCTACCTGGGCACATTTCAGCCACATGTGTCTGGGGTTTTTTTGTTCCTGGCAAACGGCAGTCTGGAGCCATTCTCACAGCTCTGCTCAGAATTCTGTATTCTCAGAATACTGAAGCTAAACACTTCGGGTAGTTATTTTCAGAAGCATGTGACTGAACAAGCATTCAATTCCAGAAGAAATTTTAGAAGTACTGAGAGTCCACTCCTTTAACATCTCAGAACATGACAAATTGTCAAATTGTGAGAATGTAACTTTCCAGCAAGTTATATGAGAGATAGCATAGTCACTAGTTTTAAAACTGAAGAGAGGAGAAACAAAAGGAGGCACAACAATGCAGCGATCCTTGTGAGTAATTTAAAATAAAGGACAGGCATGAGAGCAAAGCAATACCATTAATTCAATCATAAAGCAAGTGGCTATTCAATGTATTAGAGATCTACACAGCAGACTGTTTCTTCCATTAATCTAACTGCCATTGACAGCAGTGGCTACGCATTTAAAAAAAAGAAAGAGTCCCCTAAGAATAGCAAGAATAATGCACAGAGAAAGACTGGCACTTACAGCATACAGTCAAGTCCATGCCAACTAATTAAAAAATATACAGTCACCTTGCACAATACGCCTCACAAAATGACAGGGGCACTGCACAATAACTTATCCCAGTAGCCAAGTATTTAGGAAAGCCTATAATTATCATTCCATTCTAGAATAAGTCCTCTTCACAGCATCATTAATGGACAGCTGCTAATGAGATCCTCAGGTATTTTCCTTGCTGGGATGTTTCAAGATGAACAAACCCATACTGGTCATTTTACAGCCAGTAGGGAGAAAAAAAAAAAATAAAAAAAAAATTCAACAATAAGTATACCTCCAGATCATCACAAAAATTATCAGAAAGGGACAACACTAATACTGATTTCTGAATTACCATAACATTTTAGAACTAAAAATCCATGGTGATAAGGTCAACCAACTTTCCAGAGTTTACAGCCAATACTCAATGCTATAAGGATGTGGGATGACCGACAAAGAATTTCTTGCCTTCCCTTCATCAATCACAGGCAGTGTGCATGACCTTAAGAAGAAAACGTCATTAGAATGTTTTGGGGTTTTTTTGTTGTTTTTTGTTGTCGTTGTTGTTTTGTTGTTTATTTTTTTAAACACTGGCTATTAATTGTTACATAGTCTTACCTATTTTTCATAAGTCTCAGCTCTCTCTTGCGTGTTGCCTCTTCTGCCAGTTGCTGAGGGCTATGCAAAGTCCCTGGTGAAGCTGCCATTACCACTCCCTGAGGTAAGGTAGTACTGGGAGTTCGAATCTGGTAAGCTGGCATGTCTCCAGTGGCAGCTGTATAAAAGAATCATATTTTAAACTTTACAGCAAAAAAGAACTATGCATTTCTCTCTGGAAATAACAGATGTCTGTTGATGAGTTACCCAGGATCCCCGCTACATAAAATATTTCACAGGCCTGCAATGTCACAACTATATTTGTTATCTTACTTTTATCTCCAACTGTAAAATAAGTTATCCAAATTGCTCTAGCATGTGGCCCCACTAGCCAGCCAGACTGAAGCCTGTGAAAGCTTCCACACGGCTCTTTTCAGACAACATAGGGAAAGCTGTTAGAGAAACACAGAGAAACACTGTCAGAGCATCCACACTTATTTCCCATTTTAACAATCCCACAAAAAGATTTTCCTGCTGTTGCAGCCACTGAGGTTTATATGCTATCCCTGTCCTCTAACAGAGGCTTCAGGAGTCAGCTTGCTTCAGAAGTCAACTTTCTCCTCCTTCCCTACAATAGCAACAAGCACCAGCCTTACTGCCTCTCCTCCCTTTACAGCAGCAGTTTGGCAACCCTTGGAAAGGCAGCAAGAGCTGCTGTTGCCAAAATGAAAAGGAACAGAAAACTGCTCATGGTGAACAGCAGTATGTTCCTTGAGCAAGAGGACCACAAATAAAAGGATGCTGCAGCATTGGCGGGCAAGAGGAGATAGTGGCGGTTGCACAGAAGGGGTGTAGCTACACAGTTAATAGGAGTGCAAAAGTTCAGATTCAGCTCCAGAGTCTACCAATTTTGAGCTCTCCCCAAGCTAAATGCCGATCTGAAATCTGACACGTTATTTGGAACCAACCCCTTTCTGATAGTATCACCTCATTTCTGTATTTCTGAGGTACTTTGTTCCTACATGATGTACCCCAACTTTAAAACATCATGAAGATCTTAAGTACTTGTGTCTTGTCTGACGCAGGAAAAAAAAAAACCACCAAGCAAACAAACAAAAAATGTAACCCTCTTCAAATTATAAGCAAGTATTTACTTATTCCTTTCCATAAATATTTTATATTATCGCAGAACAAAACTTCAATTTTTGTCATGAAAGTGAATATAAAAGATGAAATTTCAGGGGTTGTTATATTTAATTTATATTTTAATTTTTTAAGGCAATTCAAATAATGGAAAAACTTAACTTGAAAAAATAAAATGTAGACAAAAACACTTTGTGGAGGCTGACAGGTACAGAAGTGACATTAGTTAACTACAGGGGGAAAAAACCTAAATCAAAACTAAAACATAAACTTAATTAAAAAATTACTATTATTCTTATTAAGTTCATGCAGGTGCTTCACTAATTAAATACAAAAAATAGGATCGCGCTGTGTTTAGACCGCAATTCCACAGCCATGTCCTGAAATCATTATCAGCTTAAACACTTCGCACCTCCCCCCTCTCTCAGTCCTGCGGGTAAAAGTGTTTGTGGAATTACAAGATGAACTGGACCAGTGAACTGACCTGGGTTAGGGATAATCCCCTGGGGATCGGGGAGGGAGAGAAAAATCAGTGCAAGGCAGCCCTGTGAGCACTAACAGGCAGCCACTATGAACACAGGGCTTGGTCTCCTTGTACATCTATAAGAGCATTACTTAACCCTTTAGGTTCTCCACATTTATTACCAGTCCCATTTATGTCAATTGGACAATACTTCAGCTCACTATTTATAAAAATGGAATTTTAGAAACTCTTCAGGCTCACCTTTATGCTGGCCATATTACATACATTATATAGACTCTATGGTAAGAGCTACCTTTTTCTATCTCTCATCACTAGGTAAAACAGATGTTATCTTAGTTTGCACTAGCTACAATGAATTAGAAATCCAAGTGAATAATTTCGTAGACCAAGTCATGGGGAAAGACCCATAACCAAGGTCACCTCAGCCTGACAAGACCAGCTACTTTGTTGTCTGTGTTTGATTTACACTCAGATGTTAGCTAACAGGACTTACTGCTGCTGTTAAGAGGACTCAGTGTGATAATGTACCTGCAACACGGCTTAACAAAAGTGAGTCCCTATCTCAGCTGGGATCAGCAAACACCACTGTAAGTAACAACATGTTGCATGAATAGTTTGACCAGGTTCCAGTAGTGTCTGTCCCTGCCTAACAGTTGGCTCGCTTATAAACCTACCGGCCTGGTAAGAGACATAAATAACCATTTTGGTGGGATAGACCTTGTAAACCCAGACACCACAGTTTAAAAAAAAAAAAAAAAAAAAAAGCATAGCATTGACAAAGTATCTTTTAGTTGTGCAGTAATATATGCTTTATGATACAGTATTGCAAAGCAATTGTTTGGAAGTCTGCAAAATTTTTGTATATTCTCCAAAAAAGACATTGGGAAAGATGAAGCAGGCTTTAAGCAGGGGGGATAAAATACCCTTGAAAAAAATAATAGTTTAAGTCTAATAATATATTTACATATTACAGAGAAGGGTCCTTTCCCTTTCAGCATCTGAGATAAAAATCCCACACACCTTGATCCAGACTGACAAACCTCTGTGGCCGTTTCTAACGAAACCCCATGGAGGTTTAAGTCATTCCTAACATACCAGAAGTAGGACTGAGACTGCTAACAAAGCAACAAACCTGGAGATGGTGTATTTCCCTAATACATTGCCCCAGGTCATTTTTTATTTTTTTTTTCCCCTCTCTCCTCGAAATTGCAAGGGACTAAAAAGTCACTGGAAATGTGAAGCTGAGTTGAGACCTACCAAAAAAGAAATTATTAACAGGAAGACAAACAAAGAACCAACCTAAAAACCACATCACATTCAGAAGAGTACAACTAACCTTGTAAATTAAGCTTTGAGAAATCAAAAACAAAAAAACCCCCCAACAAATAAACAAACAAAAAAAAAAAATCAACAACCTTTTATGAGTAAGTTCTTGGAAAAAGTAACTTGCTGAACACTAGAGAGCATCCCTGCACTTGAGTTCTTTCAGTGACTATCCAGGAGAAAAAAAGCCTGACAAAAAAAAGCCTATGTATTAGTACGGCTATTCTTCCCTTCTGTGAGTCATAATGATAGGACTAGATTATCAAAGGGTTTTTAACTTCACCACCAAACTGGCTAAACAAGGCATGAATCATTACCCCTTTGAGCATTAAAAAAAAAAAACAACAAAAAAAACAGCAAACCGTGGACTTGCAGAAGATACTTATCTTTGGATTAATGAAACAATATGTACCAGCAATGAGCAGCAGCATGTAGGTACCGGCTGCGAACTGGTTAACATTACAGATCTGCCGGAGGCAACTGATGAAGCAGAAAGGAACTGACTAAATCACAGCATGACTTGGAGCTGACGTCAATGTGTATCTTGTTTGGAGTTTAACTTTTCCAGTTCCCTACTGCAACACGATTCCAGGAAATCTAATGACGTCAGCCTTTTGAACTCAATTAGCTGAGGAACAGACCATTTTAACAGTGCAGGAGAAAACAAGCAGGCGTTACAATACTTAAAGTTATTGCTCTCAAATTTGTTTGTGTTCAGTATTTTACTGCATAATAAAAGCACAGGGTTTATTTACACTACTGAAACAATGCACACCTTTCTCTTACAGCTACGCTTAAGCCTATTTTAGCTATCAAATCTTAAGTGTTTATTACTAAACAAAAAAGCAGTGTGTTTTTTACAAAATAAAACAATTATAACCATAGTAACATATATTACTATCTCCACAAAAAAGAAGGATTTAAAAGAGGAGGTGGATTTTTCAGCAAAACCCTGCATCAAATAGTAAAGATTAGTTATCCGAATCAATCTGCACAAGAACTCATGCACTAACAGTGATTTTCCCCTCCCCAAACAAAACTGTTAAAATTGCCCTGAAATCCTACACTGACTAGATATAACCAGAAGCTATTTGTACCAGTTTTGAAAGATGAAAGAGTTACAGCAACAGGTTCAAAAGAAAACATCACAAATACCAAGTAAGCACTGTTTAGCCACCCAAAAATATCATGTAGAAGACTAACAAAATTTTTTACCTGTTTCATCTCCTGTTACAGCCATGATCAGCTTCTGCACACACGATTCTCCTGTTCCTCTACCAGAGCTCAGCATGAACTGTTCCAAACTAGCAAGCATGTGCAGGATTACAAGCAAGAGCACTGACATCACAGTGACCTCACTTGCTTACCACTGTCATTAATATGCTCTGTCACCGGAACAGCTCACTGAATCTGCAGCCTAAAGAACTCCTTTTCCAGTAACCCCTTCTTTTTCTTCCTCTTCCATATTTCTATAAGCCTAGCTTTGCTCTTTTCCCCTGAATTATTCATAAAGCTACAGAAAGCACTCACCACTAAGCTGGCTGTAAAGCAAGACCTGAAAATTCACAGCACTGACTGACAGAAATTAATGCGGCTCTAGAATTCATGAATGAATCAGAATTATAAAGTTATGATTGGATAGAAAATAGGGAAATTTTAAAACGACATGCAATTGTTTTGATTGGAGCAGTTCCACTAAAAGGCAGAGAACTGTCAGACAGGCGAGACTGGAAAGCTTAATAAGCTCTAACAAATAGGTAAATGAAAGGCTGAAGCTCCTTGCAGTAGGGGGGGGACGGACAACCCACAACCCACACATTTAATTTCAGTTAAAAGCTTCAGAAAAGACTGAAGAAAGCTCCAACAAAGTAAGTCAACCTAAAGCTAGCGATTTCAGATGCTGTAACAGGCAGAACAACAATTCTGGATAACCTCTCCCCAGTCCCCTCCTTTTTCAAAATAAATTCAAGAGATCTGGTTGACAGTTTTAAAAAATAAAAAAAATCAAAAACCTCAGCTCCAACAGAGTTACTCCTTATTTACATCCATTTAAATGAAACTAGCTTCAGACCAGTCCAGGCACTGGTCAGTATATAGGGCATAGCTAACTTCTAAGACTTTTCTGTCTGTAATAAACAAATTCAGACTGGTAATTCATCAACAGTGAAACTATACCAAGTACAGCAATAATGGAAGCAACAGTGCAAGAGAGGAGCGCCCTGTGATTACAGGACCACTTCAGGATCATATGAACAGAAGATCAGAACTGAAGTATGCAAGAAATTCAAGCCACAGATCTCGAGTATCACTGTTCATATCACTGACCATATTACAAAAACACACATAGATCCCTACAGAATGATTTTTGAAACAACCTTTCTACACTCACTTTCACTAATAATTAAATACTTCCTTTTGCTTCAGCTAGCAAAAAAAACCCTTAACCTGTATTAGGAAAATGTCAGGACATCAGAACTGCCTCTTATTTTGCCTATGAATGTAAACTTCTAGCATATCACCCAGTTGGATCAACACCTTTGGCACTTTTATACTAAACCTTTTTCCCCATAACAGGTTATCAGAAAATATCAAGCACAGAGTTTATCCAATGCCATCCACTATTACATGAGATTCATCAACCAATACTTTAGAAAAAATATAAATACATATGCTACCTGAAAGATTCTGAAACAGATCTTTTCTGCCCCAGGACTGATATTTGGTGTTTGGTTGGTTTGTGGGTGTGATTTTTTTTTTTCTCTTTTCTTTTACTTCTGTGACTATTACAAATAAAGTTTATATGCTGTCTACCCAAAATCTTTATAAAAATACACCTAAATGGAAAGATAGTAATCTGTACAATAAGTTGAAACCTTTTATCTTCTCATCATCTCTGACTTCGTGCTCACTTACTGTTCCCTTTGTATTTTTCCCTGCGTATGTTATGTACCATTTTCTTCTGTGTCAACAGCTATGAGCATCACTAAAGCACTGGACTTTGTTTGGGCCAAAGGAACAGACAATTCCAGGACGTCAACTTCTCTGTGCATGCATTGAGAGCAAATCAATTTAGTTAAAAGCATCTAGAAGCTTCCAGAAACAGGATATAGCAGATATTCAGTAACTGCCTCTGAATGTGTTTTGAAAGTTTTCATCACAGGCAAGACACTTAATGGGCTATACCATCAATTAGTTGAGCCTATCACTGAGACTGAATAGGGAGGTTAGAGGACAGCCCTGTCAGAGGACAACCCTGTAACGAAGAGTCTGTAGAGGAAGGCCAGTCAAATGAAATTCCCAAGGACTGAAACGCTGCCAGATACAATCCCTAAGTTCTGTGCTTCTTCACAGACTGGGCAGGTTTTAGGAAACAACTGAGCAGCTACTCTCTCTGCTCTCCCCCCTGCCAAAGCTCTGAAGAATCAAAGCAATAGATAGAAAACACTACAGTGAACCTGGAGAAACAGAGAAGTCTTCTAATTTAAGGGATGTGTACGCACATGCACAGAGAACATTAGACTCATACTCAGAAAACATGCACTACCAGAGCGGGAAATTTGTCTGGGGGACAGCCAAATTTGGTTTTTAAGGCTTTGCTAAGAATGTATTCATAACAATATTTAGGGAAGTTGTAACAGTACCCTCTGCATGATGAAAACTAGTATTTTGGTTTAGACTTTTTCATATTATAGTCTTAGCACTTCCTTGAAATGCTTCTGAAGAGTCTTAGAAAGACAATGTATTTCAGCAAAGAATTAACCACAGGCAATGGAAAAATTCAAATTAGGTATCACCATTCAGCGTTGTCTCAACAAATGCAGATACCTACAAGCTATTAGCTTTATTTACATCCTGGATTTCCTTTACAGGAAAGGGAGAGAAACAGCCACTTATAGACAGAACTTATTTCAAGCATCCATATTAAGGCAAAAAAAGCACCTCAACCTGGACTACACCAACTGTCTCGGATATCTACGTCTACATTTAGTCGATGACTCTCATCCACTCCATGAATACATATTTAAAGTCTTCCTAGCTCTTCTGATGGTTTATTTCAGATAGCTGTTTTGGCTTAAGAAAGCATTCATGCAGCCCTCCCCTGCCTCCCTCCCTCCTTCTCTGTACCAATTGAAAAAAAAAAAAAATAGGGAAAAGGGAAAATAAATTCCCTATATCTACTATGGCAGCCATTATTTAGGCATAAACTACAGCAAGGTTCAAGAATTCACTATTTACAGTTAAATTCACATGTGTGCATTTCATAGGACCTACAAAATGTTCTCTGTGAGAAAACCAACTTCAATTACAGGATCTCCTTTTTAATTACTACAAGAGTCATAAATTGCAAGGAAATTCTGCCATAAACATATCCAAAGAACTTCAGAACTTGTGTTTTATGAAGATTGATTAACTGCTGAGAAAAACCAAATTAGTTTCATATACTAAATGAGATATAGCCTCAGCATCTCATTTCAATCTGTAACAGCACCTTTACTGCAAATAAACATAGCTCTCAAAGTCTAGACATGAGAATTCAAAGCAGAAAGTGATTTTGTACCATTATTTCCTGCTCCTAACCTTTTTTAATGAAAAGAAGTAGCTGCTTTACTGAGCAGAGAAACTGAGTCTCCTCCTAAGACTTTCATCTTGTTACGCATAAATATTTTATTTAATAGTGCAATAATGTCAACATAAAATAAAAAGCCTTTTAAGAAAAATTGGTTTATATGAAAAAACTAAAATGCAGTAGACTAATAAAATATACCTTGAACAACAACTTGGCTTCCAGGAACAAAAAACTGTTGTGTGCCATCAGGTGATTGTCCTGCATATTGCACAATGGTAGCACCTGGCTGAGGAGCTCCTGAATTTGTCATTGGTAATGTCTGTAGTCCGTGGACACCATCAGAGGATGGATTAGAAATCTGGATTGTACCACCTTGAGTTATAGTAACTAAACACAAAAAGAGAAAGAAAAGTTAGGCAATAGAAAGAGATATAACACATATTAAAAAGCACATCTCCGTTTTTAAAATAACACGCAGGCTCCATAAGGCATTAAAGGAGGTAAAAAAACATAAAAAAAATAAAAAAAAAATGAGCAAGTTGTTGTTTTGGTCTGGCCTCCAAAGCAGAAAGTGCCCTATGTTGGGGCAGGTGGAAGAGACAGAAGCAAGAAGAGTAAATCATTGTCTCCTCTATTATTCACGAGATACAGGACAAGAGCAGGTTCCCAGCAGCATGCCAGCTTCCCAGGCGGATTTGTCACCTCTACCTCCCAGAGAAGCTATACTCAGCCAAATTCTGCCTTTCACAGAACTAGCACCAAAAATGGTATGTCTACACCATCACAGTACCACACCACATAAAAACAGTCAGTTTGGGTTCCTGAGCAGTACAACATCAGCACAGAATCATATAAAGTTCTTGGCTCCATAGTGAGCCTGGGTAAACAATTATGTCACAGCTGTCCTGCAATTATTCATTCAGGTCACAATGCAGTACTTTCTAAACGAGTGAATTAACTCCAGCGACTCTGTCCCTTACAGGACTGATTCCTGCCATAGAATCGTCTAGGTTGGAAGGGACCTTTAAGATCATGGAGTCCAACCATTAACTTAACACTGCCAAAACCACCACTAAACCATGTCCCTAAGCACCACGTCTACCCGTCTTTTAAATACCTCCAGGGATGGCGACTCAACCACTTCCCTGGGCAGCCTATTCCAATGCTTAATAACCCTTTTTGTGAAGAAATTTTTCCTAATATCCATCCTAAACCTCCCCTGGTGCAACTTGAAGCTATTTCCTCTTGTCCTATCACTTGTTACTTGAGAGAAGAGACTGACTCCCACCTCGCTACAACCCCCTTTCAGGTAGCTGTAGAGAGCGGTAAGGTCTCCCCTGAGCATCCTTTTCTCCAGACTAAAACAACCCCAGTTCCCTCAGCCACTCCTCATACGACTTATGCTCTAGACCCTTCACCAGCTTTTCTGCCCTTCTCTGGACACGCTCCAGAATCTCAATGTCTTTCTTCTGTCTGAAAAAGCAGCGTTCCAGGAAGGCAGACTTGCTGAATATCCAGAAACTACCAGCAGGCCAGGTGCTTCTCAATTTTTTCACTTCCTGGGTCAATGGAGCTCCATTATATCCCCAGGCCTTATTTATCAGTCTTCAAAACCATTACCCCAGGATGTCTGTCTCTTCCTTTAAACGGCCAGCGCATCAGAAATGCCAGCAGGCAGTAGCTACAGAATGCTGCCAAACACACATGCATGATGTCCAAACAAAAAAAATCCAGGCCCATAAGGTGAAATCCTAACCGTGATGCCATATTCCCAGAACCTCACACTGCCCCCCACCCCATTCACTGTCCTGATCTCAACCACTGCACAGACTTTTGTTGGGCTGGAGCTCTACTGGAAACTGGGCCTTCAATGAAGAAGAGTACAGGACTCTCCTGGACAGTCCCTGGAGTTGTACATCATGCAGGTGGATGGATGTAAGTGGCACGTTCTCTTCTAGCTAGGACTGAATATGGTACTAATACAATTCTCTGAGTATGATCAACAGCTCTAATCCAGAAAAATCAGATCTTTCCCTCCCTTCCAAAACTGGAAAAAGTTGGTCTTTCCAAAAAGATTTCTCAATTCTCCAATTGTTAAAAACCTGTCCTAAGACAGCAAGCAACCCAAACAGATGGCAAAAGAACAACTTTCATTTTCCCTGTGTCGTTTCAGACAGAACATCATGATATGCACAGGCAGGCAAAGCATGGGGCAGTTGATTCACACACTCCAACTGAACAAACAACTCTTGCACGGTTAGACCACCACCACAGGTGAGGCAAACCAATTTTTTTTCAGTATTCAATAACCAACATGACAGAACTATAGCCAACAGAGCAGGTTTATAGTCAGATCAGGCTACAAGGCTCACCCACAAGACACCACCTTATGCAAAACTATCCATTCCATATCTATATCCACTTACAGAAAGATAACACACGTGTTGATGGAGGTAACTGGGAAAGACATTTTATCTAGCTGGTCATGCCTGTCAATCTGTCTGCGTCCATAAGCCAAAGCCAAGAAGCTCTGAGGAAAGATATATTTGGAAACCATGGCAACATACCATTTTGGCTGGTAAAAAGTAAGCAAAGAACAGCCATTGCTGCTGCTAATAGAAAAAAATATATTTGTTTTTCAGAAAAATTTACTTATCGAGTTCTTCCAAAAATAGTCATCCCAGACGTCCAGACACCAACATACAGTCAAAATTATCTTTTCAACTAAATTGCCTTTCCTCTACAGGAATAGAGAGAACAGTAGAGAAAATAAAGAAACAGCAAATGTAGAAACATATCTGTTTTAAACCAGGGTACAGTACAGACGGCTGTAGTGACACTGCCAAGACCAGCTCTTCATTGCCGTGGACACAGTACAAGCTTAATTCATGAACTGCTGGATGCCTGCACAAGAGAACCCACACAACCAATGCTGGCCAAGAAATGAAGAGTACTCATACAATAACGACAAGCAGAAGTAAAGAGCTATTGACGTGAGACATAAAGATAAAATAGACACGTGTAGTGACCTTCTGCATCATATCCAGACTGAAATCAACACAGGAGATGCTGCGCTCCCACACAGTGTTCCTGGTTTTAGCTGACAGCAGTTCCTGAGGATCACAGGCAGCCAACAGGATGGCTGCTCAGAAATGCTGCAGATTTGTGCCTTACATGTGTAATGACTAGAAGTAAACAGTCAAGCTCTCTTTGGTAAATTCCAAATTAAGACCCCCTCTGCTACACGGAGATGACCATCCTTGCTACCACTTAGGTTCAACTTGAAATCAAACTTTTCTGGCAAGCAGTAACTTTAAGGGTAACGACCAGCGTCGTAAGAAAGATTTTGATGTAATTTTTCGTAACCAGAATTAGAGAGAACACAGACTTCACTGCAGCAAAAGATGTGTGATATTTTAACTTACAACGTTTAACTTAAAAAAAAAATATATATAAAAAATCAAATTAATGAATTAATAAATTGGATAAGAAAAACCATTTCCAGGAAGACAAAGCTCTCAAAATAGTTTTTGAGCCAGAATCAGGAGAGTCTATGAAGGCTGACATTGCATCCTGAAGAATGCCTCATTATGGCTGAGAATTTATTTAACAAGTTAAATTACCTTAAATATACAGCACAGGTTTTGGCTATGTATATAACTTATTCAAAGAAAAAGCAGCATAAAACAGAATTCTATGCTTGGCTCATGCAAAAGGCAAGTTTAAATTAAGACAAATGAGATTTAAAGTTTTGCGGACTCTTAATTCAAGTACATTGTTGGTGATGCTCTCTTATTTTTCATAATATTTGATTGAACGAGAAAGCAAAACCTGTGAATTTCATTATTCTTTTATATAATTCCCTGTCACTACGATTTATAGCTATGTTCAAATTAAAACATCCTCAATTAAGAGGTAAGAATCACCTCCTGCAAGACATTGCTAGTAAAAGTACAACTCTGGTTTCCTAGAGGAATGTACGATTAAGAAACCTAAACTCCTAATTTCTTAGAAATCCTAAAGGTTTGAATGCTCACTAGAACACAGTACAGACACTACTGCACTTCTTTTTAAGCCTTGAAACTGCAAATATATATATATTTAAAACTAAACCTAAGCCGAACCAAAAATGTAATTCAAAAATTGAAGAAAATAATTTAATTTGGTCAAGGATACCTGACAGATTTTGTACTGGGTAAGTGTCATTTAGCATGACTACAAGTCCACAGAAAAGAGCACTTCAGATGCTGGACATCATGCAGCAGACGTTTATTTATATCTATACCTTACAGAAAGGGTAAGAAAAGCAGCTTAGTAGCCCAAGCAAAATGACTTTCTGTGCTTAAGGAGTAGATAACATTATAGGCAAATTCTGCTTTCTCAGAGTTAATTATTACTTTAGTTGCATAAATTAAAAATAACTGAAGAATTCTAAGGGTGACTAGAATACAACTACAGAGGTACTCTATCCTTTTTTATATGCCATTGCAACGTTTTAATAGACTTCCTCTGTTCTCTTGTTTCAGAAAAAAACCCACAACACTTCTTTTGCCATTTTCCTGTTATTATGTCAAAGGAAAAATACCTGCATTTCAGTGTGTCTACATACAAAAAGACATGAAAAAAGTAACTGTAGGAGTGAAGCTTTATCCAATACATAATAGAAAAAAAGAGTTGTTATAAAGTTATTCCTTAGATGATATACGATTAAGTCAAAAGAAGTTATGGGGAGTGAGTTATGCAACTTTTTAAACATAAATGCAGGAATTAAAAAAAAATATCTATAGAACAGAACTGTGAATCTAACTTTTAACTTGCGTTTGGATGAAGTATCAAATGTTGGAAAACACCATTTAGGTTAATTCTGCAGCTAAAGTGTTCATACTCAACAATTGGAGAGGAAGAGACTTAGTTCTTTTAAGAAAGAAAATTCAAAGTAGTAATTTCATACTCCAACCTTACACTTTAAAAAAGTATAACTCACTAACTGTCATTTCATGTAACGAATAGCACTAATACATAGCAAATCACAGTAATTTGAAACTGCAATGTTTTATAACACTGAAAATTCACATAAAAGTGTCAACATTTTTCATTTCACCTGAGCTTCACCTCCACATTTTTAATGCAAAGGATTGCTAGAAGGACTAAATCTAGCAACAAACATTACAGGAAACAGCCTAAAAGTCTGTAACACCCATGTTAGAAAAAATTAAATATAAAAATTGTAATTATTTAGAAATACAGAAGCTCTCATTCTTCTTCACCAAATTCCAACATCTCTACTTCATTATGGAACTCTTAGAAACAAAGTTGTTCCCACATATGTTCTACAACATCACATAGTATCTTTGCAAACATACTGTATTGCCCTGTGTTAGTGTGATACAGGCTGGTTGGCATGGCCATCGCAGAAATTCCAGAAGCTGCTCCTTCATCATCTGACTTTTCTTCTTCTTCAATCTTTGGTACTGCAGGAGCATCTGATGAGAGTTCATTCAAAATTTTTCTAAAAAAGAATGTAAATAATTTTATATATGTGAAAATTCATATCCATGAGAAAACTAAGTCACTGGCTTTTATCAGACAGTTTTGCTGTAATATATAAGCTGCCTTTAAAAACCAGCAAAACCAAAACGAAAAGTCCTTACCGGTATGAAGGCCTTCTTGAAAGTATTTCCCTACGTTTCTGAGAATCAATTACGCCTTCTGATTCTGCAGATTCATCTGCAATCGATGCTACCTGTAATAGCAAAGTTTCTGAAATTCATAACTTCATAAAAAAAGAAGATAGCAACAGAGTAAAAGAGTATTTTTAAAAGTTCCTTCCATGTTTGCATACAGGAAGTTTGTGCACTTATTTATCACTAATCATGTGATCTTGGACTCCTTTTTCCAAAGCAAATCATAAACTACGAGGTTACCAACACAGAGCCACTTAGATGACAGCTTCCATTTGAAAAAGAAAAAAATTGAAAGCCAGTTACTTTTTTGTGAATGACATCAAGAAAAAGTACTGAAGACAGAAGATTAAACATGAAATTAAACATTTAAAATACATAATACTACAGTAATGCACCTTATATAACAGTACACAATACAAAAGCGTCTTCAAAACCACACCAAAGCTATTTAGAAAATAAGTTTATTTAAATATACACATTTATTACACTTACCAACACATGTTCATAAATACAAATACATTGCTTCGCAATACTGTGCAAGTTTTAGAAACTCCTGACAAGTCCACAGTGTCTCATTTTCTCAGATGGTTATTAGTAGTATTTTCCCAAGTTCTTTTTCTCCTAAAATTACCCAAGATGACATTAAGGCCTGGAACTGAATCACACTCTTTGCCAGCAACTATCCTATTACACAGAACTGAATGTGATTATTGAACAAGGAAAATATGTTATTTTCTTCATCCGTTTAACTACTCGGAACTATTGGTGTGTAAAATTTCCAAACTGAAAGAGTGCAGTAAAGTTAGTGTGGAAAACGACCTTTTCACTTGAAGACAGACCAGACCGCAGTTTCAGATTAAGCGCTGTGTTAAGCTAACACTGGACAAGTATAAATTAAGTAACTAGAAGGCTCAAATGTTCAACCTGGGTACAGTGGAGGCTTCCCTGAAGCTCAGGGAAGACAAGGAAGAGCTCTAGAACTAATGCAGCTGCCAGGCCTGAGTGCTCGGTACTAGAAACAAAACCTGCGTGACACCAAGAGGAAATGACTGGCTGGAAGGTTTCGGAAATTTGTGGGAATAGGTCACCCCAACTCAAACTTATAAAACTACACCTTGAAAGAACTACAGGTTACTGCAGAATGACATTGTCTTTTCACTTGTTAATTTCATTACATTCCCGCCTCATTTTGCTGAGTGATATGTAGGTTTCCATATTAAAACTCTATGCCTGCCTAATGAAAAAAAAGACCACCTAGAAATAATGAGAGGTACTTCTGCATGTCTACAGATGTATAGCTCCAAACCAGACTTCAGAGCTGACTGGCAGAGATACAAAAGCTTCAAGAAGTTTGTATGCATCCTTTTGCAGGACGCACCAATGCTGACCAGCAAAGAGATCTTCCGAAAGGTATTTCCCTCCAGTACACTACACAATCTGCTTGTGGATCGGCCTTCAAGCCTCTGGCATAAACTTTCAAAACTAAGTATTACACAGCTGAGAGTCTGGGCATCCTATCTCAAAACAGAACTCTCACGCTACTGGGGAAAAAAAATAATAATCCATTTGGCTCAGGATAAACAGCAGGAAAACAAGACTTTAAACCTTCCCATTCCACCAAGAGTTACCAATAGCAACCCCTAGTTTGTGAAGAGGGGGGAAGAAGTCAGGAACAGTCGTACTTTGGGAAGAAGGTAAGGAAATCACAAGACAATTTAAGTATTTTAATGTGGAAGAGGACATTTTCTGCAAGAAATTTCAAAGGTTCTAATTTTCATCAAGACAAAGAGATAAATGAAATGTTTCAACTTATTCTAATAGCAAGCAACCACATTCACAATGCTAAGCAATGGAAGCCACTGTCATTTTTTCCTAGGCATCATTCAGACTTCCAACTTTACCACACTGCTCTGCATTTGAACAAATTTAACTTTGAGCTCATGTTAGTCTGCCATTACCTCATATGTTACAGGGAGGAGGAAGCAGAAAAGTCAAATACCAATCTGAACTTCAAACCTTCCTACAAGTAAAACAACATTAACAAAACAGTAAGGAACATGATATAGACAAGCATTCTTTTCATCCCAAAAGCAACAGCATTACAAGAAAAAATTTTGAATGCCTTCCAGTTTAAAGCTGCAGGTGTTTAAGGGAGAGGTCATGCAAGCTTTAACATCAACCTTCAGCATACTTTTTTTTTTTTTTTTTTTTTAAATTAGAGTAAACTGATATCATTTCCCCAGTTCCTCACTGTCTGGCAGAGACAGGGTATCAATTTAAAGCCAAATGATCTGGAGG
Organism: Burhinus oedicnemus; assembly: GCA_008921705.1. Lineage (NCBI taxonomy): Eukaryota > Metazoa > Chordata > Aves > Charadriiformes > Burhinidae > Burhinus > Burhinus oedicnemus. The sequence goes on along the minus strand of VFFE01008902.1, from coordinate 249,946 downwards.
AAATGCCAGGCAGCAGGACAAAGTACGTAAGAGGATCACAGAAGGGCTGAACAACCTCTGTAATGGAGTCTTTTACAGCATCTTCGAGCCCTTCTTGTAGAGTCACCTTATTTGCCATCAGCACGCTCAAATGAAACCAAAGCAAAACCCTGGAACTAACTAGTCAGTGTTAATCAGGACACAGCTTTCCTGTTCTACCGCTTTGGGAAAGGGGAGACAGCCAGAGTTCACTCAATACAACAAATAGTCGACTTCCACTCCCCTAAGAAGACACAGCAGCAGCTGGCAACAGGTTCCAGACAAATTCTTCTTTCTGAGCTTTGCAGCAAGTTCTCTATTTTTGCATGTATGACCTGACTATACTGGCTTGAAGAAAAGCAGTGACAGAAACTGGGAATGGCTGTAATATGCTTATCTGATAAAGTTCACTCTGGCAAATTATAGTTAGAAAGAATTCCATTTAAAAAGTACTTATTTTGAACAGTCTGATTTGACTTCAAGTTTGACCAAACCCAGGTGTCTTACCATCTTCTGCGCCTGTTTTGATAGTAATCTAGAACTTCAAAACCTTACCAGGTCCCATCATCTACACCTTCTGCTTACAAATAAATATTCAGTATCTGGCCACGATTTTATTCTTTTTCTCTAATCTTTAACATAAATCATACAGATATGTGCCTTTTTGTTTATTATACTTGAAAGCTAGTAAGAAGTCTCAAACATTAAAGCTGGCTTTTCAAGAAGACTGACAAAGCATGTCTTTTCCTTAACATGTTGCAATGACTGCAGGTGAAACAGTTCACATGTAACAGGTATATAGCCTCTCACCAGAGATATCAATTCTATTTGCAAAAAGCTATTCAGTTGACATTTAACAATCAGATTTTAAGAAAACTGAAGCAAAGGCATCCCTAGCTACAAGAAAAACACCAATGGGAGGCCAAGTCATTTTCAAAGGACTGCAAGTTCATCCTCTTTAGTCATTTTCATGTGCATTTTGCACAGGTCCTTGTTTTCTAATCCCAGCAATTTTACAAATTTGAAGATTTGCCAAATAAATATTTATTTTGAGGCTGCACTTATTTTTGGTTTTTACATATCCACACTCACAAAAAGTAATACCAGATGTTCTAAACAGGGCCTGCTAAAAATAACAAAGAATCATTTGACTATAGTATGTTTACTTCCATTACATCCAGATGCTCTCCAAAAATACAGTATGAGACACTTGCAAATTTATGAGTTTGTAGTCTCATTAGAAACATGACATCCACAGAATTTAACAAAACAGAAAACCTGCAAGATACAGTAAAGTAAGGCCACATTATTACACAAATTTGCTGTTGAGCAAGTCCAGGGTTCCAAGACACAATTTCTTAAAAGATAAACAGGAAGCATTAAGGAATCGCTACACAATGCTTGTAGAGCTGCTACTGGTTGGCAATTCGCCACCTTCCCCCCTGCCGTTTCCCACACCATATGAGTACATCTTGCAGCACTGGTAGGAATTAAGATAAACTGAAGATGGCATTGGGGGGAAGAGTTATGAGGCACCAAATATTCATGAAAATGTAACAATAAAAGAGCTAACCTGAACAGCTTGCATGTGTGGTGACTGAATGACTGAGGGCTGTGTGGCTTGAATGACACCCTGGACATGAACAGTTTGACCAGAAGGCAACTGCACTAGAGTTACAGCTGGAGATCCTCTTCCAGCACTTGATGCAGCTACAGAAACCTGCAAAAATTACAATCATCGCGTTTAAGTAACATGCCTTAAGACTTCAGCAAATGCTTTTAGAAGTGATACTAAAACAAACTGGTTTTGATGCTGTATCTAAAATAGCTTAGATGTGTATAATTATCACACACAGAAATAAACTAGCTTTACTAGTAAAAGTTTGGTGTGTATGTTTCCAAATGGTATGGAAAGCTTAAAACTGTCCCCTAAAAAATTGCAAATTTTTCTTCCTTTTTTTTTTTCCCCCTTTTCTTCTCCAGAGACTTCATGTTTTCTTTTCAATTAAAAACAACCCTAAGTTATCACACACTAAATCTACTGTTGCCAGCATGAAGGTTAGGAAGAACCTCAAGAAATGGAACAAAAAATATCAGTATTAACTGAAGTGTTATGTTGCTGCAACAACATAGAAGGCAGAAAAAAAAAATAAAATCCAGAAATGCTTTGGTTTTGATTTGTTTGTTAGGCAAGGAGTTTAGTTTGAACTTATGCTCTTCAGATAGATGTCTCAAGAGACATGAGAACTTTTCAGATAGCAAAAAAAATTGTTCAATAACGCAATACATGGATTTGTAAGTTAAGAAATTCTCTTTTTAGATATACATATCTCTCAAGAAAAACAGAGTTGAAGTGTATCAGTGCTTCAATATAAAAATAAAGAACAGCTGTATCTTCTTTAAGCCTAGCACAGCTGAAGAAAGTGTTTTGTTTAGGAATAATCTGATCCCTTTTTCTGATGACACTTTAGAGCACACACAGCTTTCCTCAGCCCTTGGCTATCAACCATTGGTACTGAGGAAGAATGGGTTAAGAAACAGTTTAACACCTACAGGCTAAGAAATAGTTCAATATTTATCCTATTACTGTTAAGTCTATTAACAGAAACAAATACTGAAGCAAAGGGAAAACACTATGATCTCAAGTTCTGTGTGATGAAACATCGCTAAACTCAGAAAAGGAAGAGAATAACAAACATAAATCATACGATAAAAGAGATACTGTATTTTTCAAAGTAAACTGCATTGAAAAAACTTGTTTATATATTCTGCATGTACAAGAATAAACCCAGACTCATATCTAAAATTCTGGTATTATTCCCTTCCTCACTTGGTTCTCAGCCCCAAGAGGTATCTGGTATGAGCAGTAAAGGTAAAAAGAGATGACAGTGAGAAGAAAAGCGTGACGAATGCTGAATATAAAAAGTTAAAGAAAGTTTTGTATTTTTCTGTATTCATTTTTTGAATTCCAAATATTAAAGAAGATTCATTCCTGATCCATAAGCCATTGCTTGTCTGGGAAACATTCCTTTCTTGAGGCAAGAGAAAAATTTTAACTACTGTTAAGATGCACTACTACCAAAAAGACCAGATGTTGGCTCAAATTATCTTGAAGAAACAATGTTTCTAGGAAACAGAGACAGGATCTTGTCAACATTCACTATGTAATTGTTCAATTGTTACAGGAAACTGAACCACTTTTCAGGAAATAGAACAATTGAGGACATTTCTAACCCTGAAATGGAAATTATCATTCCTTAAATGGCATTAAATGCCAATAGGTAAATAGGACATACAAACCTTCCCAATCTATAAAACAAGTATTATCAGAAATTTATCAGAAACAGATATTTGAGATTGAGATCTAGAAAGTCTCGAAGACTTGAAGAGTATGATCTATTTTGTGTCAAAGCTGACATCATCCTAAACCCAAGCTTCAAGGAAAGAGCATGGAGCAGTCTAAATGTTTACAAAGCATGCCAACTTTTCAAAACATTACAAAGGGAATTTCTCCAAACCTTTCAATTTACTGCTGTCTTTGTAAGAGCTGCAATCTGATACAATACTCTGTGTATCAGAAAGAACTTTCTGACTACAACATACACAATATGAGGTGAACAGTTTATGAGTTTGTTTTTAGCACACAATGGGTCAGGCACATATAATCAGGAAGTAATCCAGTACTGAAGATTAAGAAACACTAGATTCATTTAAAAGCTCCTTATTCAGTATAACCACACGAGAAAAAAAGAAAACCACACTCAGCTAATACTCTTTCAGACTAAAGTTTACAATATCACAGGAGAAATTGTTTTGTCCCCATTAATTCAGATAAGAGATTAAATGGGGGAAGTACGGTTGAGGGAAGAGGACATGGCAGTGTTTTAAAACTGGATCAAACTAAAAGTGATTTGTTTGTTCATTTATATCTATTTTAAATAGCTCCATTTGATTTGATCACTGTTTGCTGAGTTTCCAAATATCCGAAGATTACACAATGTGTAATCTACAAACTTTACTTTAAAATGTCTGATTCTTTTGTATTAGGTTTGTTTCTACAACTAAGACCAAAAAAAATCTTTCCAACTTCATATTCTGCATCTCTTTTATAAATATTAGAAATTATTAAAACAATTTTGATTCACATTTCCCTTTGCATTGTTCTCAAATTGAGTATTCCTGTGTTAACCGAAATACTAGAACCTTTTGATGCTATCATGCATAAATGCTGACTGAAAAAAGACTTGGCAAAAAAACTCCTTTCTGACATCAGTGATGAGCAATGCTACCTTTAACATCATTACTTCAAGGGCTGTCTGGTACAATGATTGAAAACAATTCACTCAGAAACATAGAGGGTGAGGGGAAGCTTAACACGTTAAGCACCAGGTTAAACAGTGTAAGGGTTACGTCCCTGACAATGGCAAAGAGACTTCAGAAGTTGTAATGCCCTTTTGGGTTCTATCCTCTTAGGTATGCAACAGTCAAGTCTAATAGCTTCAACAAACATCAACCATGCATTCTGTCATAGCAGTATGGACCCACACTTCACGTTGGCTGCTCCCTCTTCCAAGAGGGGAGAGAAAAGTAGCCAGTGAAAGAGATCATGAACTATCTTCATACCGAGGCACACATTGTTTCAAAGAAAGAGCTTACTCATCAGTAATCTGACTTCAAGATGCATTTCCATCTGAACAGTTATACTGTGGGTGTACACACTCTCATCACTCAAGGTCAGATAACTTCCCTACAGAGTACTACAGAGGTTACATTCACATTCAACCCCTCAGACCTCAAACATCGCTGGTACGAAGCACACAGTGCACAGCTCCATCTGATTTCTGTCCCTGCTGCAGAATCTAAACACTACAAGGACTCCAGAAGTAAAGTGAAAAGTGCTTCTGGAAAAGATAAAAAACAAGGCAAAGCCATCCTGGATTCATCTAATAAAAGAGCAAAGGACTCACCACACTCAAGCACCAAGTATGGAAAAGCTGAAGACAGGGAAGTTTTGGTCAATTCCAAAGCCAATGCCAAAGCAGCAGCACATAGTTTTAAGGAAGACAAGGTTAGGCTGGTTTCAGCCATTTGGTGACAGCATACCCTTGAGGAAGCACAGAATGGTGACAAGGCTGCAGGTTCATAATGCTCTAACATGAACTTTACTTAACATCCTGGACTTGCATTTGGCAGGCTGGTTTTAGAGTCATATTTACAACAGCCTGGCAAATTTCTACAGGGCTCAATCTGTTGGAAACAAGATTTAAGACAAAGTTTGATGCTAAGAGCCCACAAGGAGAATACCCCTTAAGTGCTAAACCTGAGCAGTCCCAGCTGGCAATGGCTATGCACTCCAGGCTCCAGAAAACTCCCTTTGCTCTTTCTGACACAAGTTCTCATATTGTAAATCCTGACCCGTGTCCAGGTCAGGGTCAGGCACTGAGAGCTCAACAAATGGTGTCTCAGACCAAGACAGCAGGCAGCTCTACTGATAAATAGGACATGACAAAGTTTACAAAAAGTGATTCAAAGAAGAACTCATCAAGGTTGTAGGATTAAAGAAAAAAACTACAACTGAAATTATTTTGTCAAATCGGAAAAAGGTCTAAGTACATTCTTCTTACAATTTTATAGTTATATTTCATGTAGCTGAGCACAGGGCAACACAGAATGCAGTATGGCCTCTAGACATCCTGCAAAAGGAACATTTCGATTACCAACACAGATGTAACCGTTCCAAGATACAAGTCTGACTATCATCAGAATAATTCAATCCAAAATAACTTCTTTTTAAGAACAGCCCTATATGTATTAATATAAGATCTGTGCATGCGAGACACAACTCATGGAACCCATCTCAAAACAGGTCGTGAAATTTTCCACCCTGCACCTTTGTTCTTCCCTGAAGAAATGGCGTCAAGCTTCTGTACACAGGTGTTGTGTACACTTCCAACAGCTTCTAAAGATAACCACCATAATTTTTACAAATTAATACTTTTTTACCTAATTCTTTCTGTGGCTGGATCACTAAAACAATGCTGTATCAATTCATTGACTGGCTGAAAGTGAGGAATGCAAGAAATTCAACTACAAATGAGAACTTACTCTACATTAATTTTATTTAAAAAATAACCCTTTAAACACAGAACTTGTCAGTTTTGCCTCCAAGGATAAAAGATGCATCTCATTTTTGCTAGCTTCTAATTTACTAATGTTTGCTTTTGCAGAAAAAGTAATTTTACTTTCATCACCAAAAAACTGCAGCATATAGCAGTATCTACTACACAAGCTAGGGGAAAAAAAAAAAAAAAAAAAAAAAAGAAGATGCTATCTTTTCTCTAATAATAATGTATAATAGGTCCTCCTTAGCATTGGAGGCTATCCCATCACAGCATAGTGCTCCAGCCCAGACATTCTTTATGTCTCCTCTCCCCTTCCTCCCAACAGGGGAGACATTAAGAATACTTCAGCACAAGACAATGTCTGCCCTCTAGAGATTATCATCTTACCGAATATCTTGTCTGCCTAAATGGCAGGTATTTCTTTAAAAAGCCTAAACTCCAGAGGAGGGAAAAACAAACCCACGAAAAAACTCCCCACCTCCTAGGCAGTTGTACCCCTCAGCACTTTGCTAGTTGTTCCCTGGGCAAAGTCATAGTTAAACAAAAAAACCCAAGCAAATTAAAAACCATGACATTCCATCTGAACATAAAAAACCCCACCATTTTTACAGTGAGGGCAGTCAAATACTTGCACAGGTGCTCAGAGAGGTTGTGAATATCTCCAAGGATGGAGTCTCCACAACCCAACTGGACACGGTCCTGGGCAACCTGCTCTGGCTGATCCTGGTTATTCAGGGGGGTTAGACAGGATGATCTCAAGAAGTCCTTGCCGGCCTCAACCATTCTGTGATTCTTTGACAATACACAGAAAGCCATAAATTGAGCATTAAAAGATAGTGTATTAAAATGCTTTACTTCTGACTGAACAAAACCAAGGTTGAACAAACATTTGGCTGAAAAAAAACCAAACAAAAACCCACAGAGATGTCTGAAAAGGAGCCCTCAGTTTCAGTGACCAGGCATTTTACCTCTCAGTAAGAACCAAGTCATTCTTCTTTTGTCATATTCCTGCACATTTGCCAGAAAATTAGTCAGAGAGGTGACTGGAAGTTGGCGCAAGGTACATTTCAGTCACTTTAAGTGGTTGTCTTCTCTTAACTTCAGTCCTCCAGAGGCCAAAGAGTGAGAAGGAGCTATCTGTGCCCTTTTGTAACAGCCAAAATACACAGATGCCGGACCAGCAGCACAGACACGAATGAATTCCTCACAAACACCCCGAGTTTCCCACCCCATACCAGCAAAAGCAGACGGGAGATGTCCTGCACCTCTCAACGGCCGCCTCTAACCCTCACCATGACAAAGCGTCTCACCTTCAGAGCCAGCCAGGTAGGAACATAAGCTAAGAAAGTCCTCCTCATCTCAAGCCAAAGAAATGTCACAAGGCCTTTGAGCAATAAGCTTTCTGTCAGAGCCTGTTTTGCTAAAAGAAATGCTGTGGCAGTTCAGCCTCACAGCGCAAGGGTATGGGCACGGGCCCCCCGGGCAAGGAGGGCACCGGCGAGGCCTGCAGGCCCCAGCAGTGAGGGCAGCCGAGCAGCCAGCCAGGCCCAAGGCACTGCCCTGTCTGCTGGAGGCCCCTCAGCTTCAACATTTTTCACAGAGTGGAATACTTGCATCAACCTCACTTTTCCTGACAGCCCAGGAGAGGAACATCGACTCCAGCTATGAGTGCCAAGCAGCTCTGACAGGTCCGGGCTGGCTCTCTAGACAGTCTGACCAAAAAGAGGGACTCCCAGATGTAAACTCTGGACTATTATACTGAGCCTTCAAACTGAAGTGCACGTGTTTCATTTTAGTGCTAATTGACCAAGATCCACCAGTACTTCAGAGTTATTCATTTTAACTGAAAGACCTGAGAGGCCCATGCCCAGTATGGCTGAACATTCACACACAGTACTCAAGCGTTAAATGCAGATAAACATAAAAAGTGTTTTACCCAGGGAGCCAGCAGAAGCCCTTCAACAGCATCAGTGACAGCTTTGTGTCTAAATCAACATTAAAAATCCCAAGTGACAGAACTCACAATAGTCAGAGACTATTGCACAAGCCAATAGATTATACATGTAAATCATCCTATGAAGTTAAAACACAAAATTTGAACTGAACTATCAAAGAAAGAAGAAATGAGGGGATGACATCAACAGAGCAAACCAAATAAAATTCTCGGTTTCATGCTCCATTCTTAAAAAAACCCAAACAGTATTCCCAATGCTGCAGGTATGAAAATCTCAAAAAAATCCATGGGTAATAAAACCAACAAATAAGCGTTCATAAATATTTCGCAGTCTACTTTGTGTCTGAAGACCTGACAAAAAGCAGCTGCATTCAGTCTTAAAAATATACCTATAATGTAAATCAAGTATTTAACACACCAAATACATGGTATCAAATCTTACCGAGTAACTTCTAACTTCTGATGATGAAGAAATTCTGTAAAACATTTTTTAAAATCAGTTCCTCTACTTCACAAAGGGTTTTTGGAAATCCTTCTAAGGGGTCTATACAGCTTCCTGAAGCTATAAGTCTTAGTACTGACATGAGGACCATTTCTCTAAAGTGCTGGATGTTTCAGTGCATATTTTTAATGTTTGAGAATTATTATTACGTCATCTTTTATCCATTAACAACCAAAGAAGAATCCAGGTATGACTACAGTACAGAACATGTACAGTATATTTTTAGAACTCCAGACACTGTCATTGGATGCATAGGGATGAAACAAAATAAGCATACATTCAAAATGTACTTGCAAGAAGATGAAACACATTCTGTACAAAAACTGGAACTAGGAATGAACCATGGTTATTTTTATTCATTTTTCATTTTTATTATACAACAGATCTTCAAGGTGAACACGTTTTAGCTATGTTTGATCTTGCAGCCACCTCAACTCTTTAAGACCCTATTCCCATCTCCATAAAAGTGGAGGGGGGGTGGAAAAGTGTGTGTGGGGGGGGAAAAGTGCTGACCAATCACACTGAAAAGCCCAGTCTCCTGAAAGTATCACCTTTTTACAGACCTGATGTCATACTAGCCCTTTGTTAAATACCACAGGCATAGCTTTCAGTATATCTTTGCTGTATTTTTCCTATTTAACAAGATGACTTACAGAACATGAGAACTCCATACAAATCGATAATTTAAAAATCACAGCAGTTCTGAATATCACTTTGATTCTTCTCATCTTTCCACTTTTCAACTTACCTTAGATGCTGGGGAAATCTCACTTCGTGCTGGCTGATTCTGCAGATGACCAGCATCTCTCTCGGGCTCAAAATCCACTGCATTGTCATCCGGTTGTGATTCAACCATTTCCATGGTCATCCGTCTAAAAGTAAGTACATATACATCTAAATAATGCACTACAGGGAGGTATATCAGGCATTGAGGGAGAAAACAGCAATTCCAAACTATTTTATATTTAGAGCAGACAACTAATAACTAACAGAAAATAAACAGATTTCTCTCAAAATTGTCAGACTAACTGAAGTCCTTTCTTACTGTTTCCCCATATTAAAATATTCACTTATATAGCCAGGACCTCTAAAACAAGTACTTTGGAAAGCTGCAAGGAGGGGTAGGTCTTGAAATGGTTCTCAGGGAGGGACGAGCACAGAGTCCTGGGGTCCCCTGCAGTGTCGACAGCGGGGCTGGGAGCCCAGCACTCCAGAGCAGCCCACCAGCACTGCACACAGCAGGTCCCTCGTGCCTCATGTCTCCCACCACGCAAGGCCCAAGTTGACCAGCAGCCATGTGCTGCTACAGGCCTCTCGAACCTTCTGAGATACCAACCCCTGGCTGGGATCTACACGTGAATTGTCTGTAAACTACTCACAGCTCAAGACCCACAACAATTCTTCTTGTTTTGCAGGTTTAAAAATAGGGCAAGTTTCATAGAAGAATAAGCAACTCCCTGACCCTCAATTTAAACTATGAGTTTAAACTCCATAGAGAAAGCTTCCAAATACATCTGCTATATAAAAATGCAATTACCTGACAGTTGCTTTTCCATATTTCTTGGCACACTTAGTCATAACGGAAGGTGTGTTTTAAAACAAGAGCTTGGTTCTCTTCGGCTCCCTTTCTCTCCTACCAAACCCTGCACTGAAGGTGCAACAGGTGATGTCACAAACATTGCCATGGCAACAGGTCAGTTTACAAACAGAACAGAGACAGGATAGGGTCAGGCAGAGACAGGCAGGACGCCTGGCAGGCGTGCTCCCACCTACAACTTACTTACACAAGGAATTGAGGCCGCTAAAGGAAGATGTGATACAGTTGTGGGATTTAAGAGGCAGCAAATCTCGCTTCCTCCGGTTCAGTTACTGTAACTAGGGGATGGCAACCCCGTCTGAACTCAAAGTTCAACTATTTCAACTGGCTGATAGTTACTGCAGTTTCTTCTCAGGTCTTAACACAGAGATGGAAGAGATGGGGAAGGAAGTCTGCTATGTGCCTGACTCCAAGGGTCCTGAATTTAGTCCCACATGTTAAAAGTTAACTACATTAAATCAATTTAAATGTAAACCCAACTCCTTTTGCGGCACTATGTTACAGAATATTCCACAGTCTTTGAGGAAAATAACTTTTTTTTTTTTTAAATCACCCTTTTTGCCTAGAATAAAGCCATGAAAATATGAAAAGAAATCCAGTCAAATGATGCAGAGAAGCATATTTCTACCTTCTATTCCTCCAATGGTATTCTACTGACCAGACACACAGCCAGCGGTAGCCAAGCTGTACATGATTCAAGATTTTATGGGTTAACATTAGTATTTCTGCCAACAGAACTTACATACTCTATGCCAGTATCAATTCAGATTCCTGTCTAGTTAGTTACTAGTAATTACCTTTTTCTCTAGATACAGCCTAATTAAAGATATACTGAAATTCACCAAAGTAGAACAACTCTGTGGGAGAACGTTTTCCGCAAACTTTCCACCATAATTTTCCAAAAATTCAGTTTTATTTATGCACTCAATATAAAAATAATAATTTAAAAAGTAGAAAAAAAAAATGTTCTTCCTTAGTAAGCTAGGACCATCCATAGACTCTCAAACATGAAAGCTCTAGCTGGTTCATGCAAGACTGCCTCCATAGCCTTCAGAACAGCTCACACACCAAGGAAGATTAATTAATGGATAGGTACTGGCAACATATTCATTGCAATCTCTTCCTAAAGATGGGAATATAGTCAGAATTAATTCACTTTATACAGGCCCTGAAGTATTTTCTTATCCAAAGCCATCTGTCACAGATAACCTACTGCTTGAAAAAACTCAAGTACTTTTATTCCCTACTGAATGAATTCCATAGAAATTTTACCTGGAAAGAGCCATTCTTCATGTTGTAAAAAGTAGGGTTTCCTTTCTAAATTCTAGCTTAATTCCTCACTTACTGCAGAAAACTATAAAAAAATTATTTGTTTGCTACTTTATCAGGATTTTTCTCCCAAAGTCTTTTCCTCTGCTGTGCTCCAGTAACTGAGTTAGCATATAGCTATGAAAAGAGGATCAGTTCAGCAGAAAACCTAACAAAAAGTTATTCCTAGTATTTTACAAAATACAGTAGAAAGGACTGTATTTTTAGATTATCTATGTTAAACAAGAAAAAACAACAGCAAGTATTACACATGCCAGTGAAATAACAAATATAATTAAGACTTATACATGAAAAATTCAAAAATTGAAACAGATTTTCCATCTATAATCGTGTATATTCTGACTTACCACAAATTATTGCCTATTTTAAATCTTTAGCAACGTGGAATAAAATCTGAAAATTGGTATACTGCTTTTAATTAGGTGGGTTTCTTTTTTTTTAAACTGCCATAAAATGCAATTGTTACCCAGAGCACAGCAAAATACTCTTTCAAGATAAGCTAAAATCTGCTTCTTTTTCACAACCTGGTAATTCTAGTATGTTTGTAAACAGAGACTTGACTAGAAATGCCATCCAAATATAAAGACCTAACTATAGCCTATAAACCCGAAACAAAAATAACAAAGGGCATAAGTAATTTTAAAAGATGGACTAGTTATCTTGCATAAAACTTCAACGAGAAAGATAACTAAAGACAAAATGTAGCACATTAGTATCATCATGCAGACACGTTACAAGATTATGAATCTTTGGTAGCCATAACTTGCAGGTAAAGGTCAGTTGCAGCCACGTGAGCTCACAAGGTTAGAAGCCATACAGCCACACAGGGTCTTATCACTTCATGTGGGCTTGTGCACAGCTCAAGACCACGCATGCTAGCAAACTCCTGAATGTCACAGCCCAGTCCAGGCTATCACCATCTTCAGCGTACTCTCATAAACTCTCAGATTCCCATAACCTGAGGTGTACAGGTTTTGTATTTCCTGTATTATCTCATTTATCATTTTACCATGAATACATCCAAGCGGTTTTAATAAATATACAGAAAAAAACAGAGTAAGATCATAATTATGTTTTTTCTAAAATATCAGTAATACAGACTGTGGTAAGAAGCAGTTGTTAATCCAATCCAGAAACTACCAAAATAAACAGTTTTCCCATGTAGCACAATCAGTCTACACTGCAAGCAAATTTTAACATATTTATTGTTTTTAAGTTTCAAACTAAGAAAAATCTTTTGCCAAGCACTTAAATTTCTTCATAAAAGTGCATCAGTAGTAGTACACCTCACACTTTGAAGTCTACATAATCTTCCTCCTATTTTAAAGGAAAATCAAGCAAACAGTTTTAAAGTATATGATCTTAGGTCCTGTTTAAAATTATATGTTTTTCTTCATTGTATAATTATATACAAGCTTTAGTCTTATGTTCAGTATTAATGCATTCATTTCTTACATTTTTCACCTTGGTTGCTTACCATCATTGAACAGTAATTTTAAATATTAGGCTGGATTTTTACGTTAATAAACAAGTTACACCTCACCCCTCTCATAAGGGACAAAAAAATGGCTTTCAATAATGTAGGCAAAGATAACTGCTTCTTCCTACAAAATAGCAAAGAAATCTTCAGGAACTGGCAGGAGGTTTAACTGTTAACTAGCTAGTAACATTTTAATACATATTAGCATCTGTTCAGTATAGTCACTGAGACTAATGTACAGTAGGTCAATAGCAGGTAAACACTGATTAAGAAGATCCACACTGATTAAGAAGGTGCACATCAAAAGCTTCTTCAGCTGATACCAGCACATCCCTGATGGGACAATACTGACAGACAGCATCAGCTAAAGTAAAACGTTGCCCAGGTCACCTAGAAAATTGGAAGTCATTTACAGCTAAATGTGTGAACCTTTTACGTTTTTGTCCATGGAAAAAAGGTTAAGGACAGCATCCCTATCAAGATGTGTTTTTGTGTAATAAAGAGCACAAAAAATCCTTTCACTCCCCCCTCCAACAGTGCTGTTTGTTTTACAAGTACATAACTAAATATTAACATAAATATTTAATTTCTGTTGGTGAAATTAAACTGCATAAGCAAATTGGTACAGTATTTTGCATAACTGGAAACGTGTGACTGTCTAATTAAATACCCAGAGACATTTTAAAGACAACTTTTTTATTTCAACAATACTTTGTACATCAGAGACTGTTTACAAAGGTGGCTTATTACAAACGAAATTGTAAGGGGCTAAGAAATACGTTTCAACTCTTGCTCCAAATCTCTTTGAGGGCTTTTATTAATAGGGAAGTTACTAGAAAGCAAGGAAGTGAATTTACAAGGACCTATTTTGCATTTATTGATGATCTCACGATGAGTGTGAAAACTCTCAGAATGCACAAGTTTCAGAAGAGCATTGTGTTTTCAAGTATGAAGTCTATAATCTCTTTTACAACACTACTTTGTGAAGCACACCAGCCGGCAAGGTGGTCACAGCATTCAGCCAGGTAAAACGAGCAACAGTGCAACAGACCAGATTCTGAAAGTGTGATCTTTCTGCTAAGTTTTCAGCATCAGCAGAATACGTACTAGTTTCCTGTGTCTCCTAAACTCTAATGCATTTGTTTGTTTTCCTCCCCATCCTTTTATTCCTAGAATATCTTTATAAAAACCCTCAAAAAAGAATTAAAAAACCCAGCCTGCTATCAGCATAAGCATGCTACCCATCACTCTGCATCTGCCACCTCAATAATCCAGACAAGACGGTGCTGAGTCCACTGTGAAGAGGACACACGGTCCCCGTTTAGAAGAAGAGCCCAACCACTCCCTGAACAGGTAAGAGGATCATTTATTTAAGTGTCGGTACCTGTGGAATCGTTTAACTGCTACAAGGCATGCTGCTCTGCTCAGCACCAAGATGCTGACACGCCAGTGGTGGATGCAGACAAAACTCTCAAACTTTAACCACGACGTAGAACTCGCAAAGCCCACTGTGATCCTCTCCCACCTGTTTTCCTCTCCCAGCTCGGAAAACCCTATGGGCAAGGATGTAATCAGGCCAACCGGACTAAGGAGAAAGAGCCACCAGGCACCACGGCCTACCCCCGCCCCGGCCAGCGCTCTCCCCTCAGCCAGGGCACCCCGCCGGCAGCTGAGGCAGCACCCTGACTGCAGCGGGCAGGCGCGCTGCCCCGTCCCCTCCCTCGCCGGACCACCGACAGGCGAGTCGGGCCGCTCTCCCTCCCAAGCCTCGCTCCGGAGGAAGGGCCCGAGCCGCAGCCTGCCAGGGTCCGGCGGGCACCTCGGCTGCCGGCCCGTAACGGAGCTGGGCACTCCGCACGCCTCGGGGCCGCCCGACGGAGCCGTGCCGGGCGATGCAGGCAGGCGGGCCCCGCGCGGCCCTCCCTGAGCAGGGCGCGCTCCCGGCCGCCAGCGGGGACGCGCCTCGGTCTCCTGCGCGCTCCCGGCGGCAGAGGCCGAGCAGAGCGGCACGGCGCCGAGCGGCACAGCGCCCCCCTGCCCTGCCCTGCCCTACCCTCCCCTCCGCGCTGCCGGGGCCGGCCGCTGCCCGCTGCCCGCTGCGCTCCCCCGCTCCCGGCCCGCAGGGGGTCGGGCTGCGCGCACACGTGTCCCCGCCCCCTCCCGCACTCACCCGCCGCCCTGTACGTGCTGCCCCCGTCACAGGGGGTGGGGGGGGGATTGGGCCGGGCGGAGCCGCACGTCGGCCTCACGTCAGCGCTGATGCAGCCGCGCCGCCGCGGGGGCGCTGAGGAAATGGCGTCTGCGGCGACTCCCAGCCCCAGCGGCCGCGGACGGAGGAGGAGCCGGGGTGTTAGACGGCGTCTCCGATTGGCTACAGGGAGTCCAACGGCTGGCGGACTGGCCAACCGCCGCCGCGAGCCTGCCGGCGGCGCCTCTCATTGGCTGGGGGGGCGGGACGAGCCGTTGCGTGTGGGGGAGGGGCGGGCCTCCCCTCCGCCGGAGGGGGGCTCTTCAAGGTGGTGGTTGTGTGGAGCCGGGTAACAGTCGGGGGCGCCGGACTGCTGCGGCTCGGCCCGGCCTGGGGCGTCCTCAGCTGTGGCCGGACGGGCGGCCCCGCTCCCCGGACAGGGTTGTACTCGAGGTGTGCGATAGCAGGGGCGCGGTGTCGGCCGCTCCCTGTGCCGGCCGGCCTCCGCCGATAAGGGCTGTCGGCTGGGCCGCGCTGGCCCTCGGCGGAGCGGCCTCCTCGCGGAGCCCGGCCCAGGCGTGGCTGGCGCTTTCTCCGAGCCGCCTCCAGGGAAGGGGAACCGGTTGTCCCCCTTGGCGGTGCCGGAGTAGTGAGGTACAAGGAAAACTTCTTGAGGGGCCGGCAGGCAGCCGGCCGGCGGGACAGGCAGCAGCAGGGCAGGCAGCAGCAGGGCTGCCCTGCAGAGCCAGAGCCCACAGCTTGGTTTTAAATTCTTCTACTTACTGAAAGCACGTCCCTTACATCAGTTACTCCTAATATGGCGTGGTTTTCCATTTGAAGTATGACATAGTATTTTGTATTCATTCGACTAAATAAGTCAGAAAATGCCAGGAGATAATGAACGGGAGTGACGTGCGTGTTTCCCCGCTCGCTGCTACAGGATATGCTCAAATGTCATGAGTCATGTTTGGTTTGTACTGTATGCTTGAGCATTTCTTGTTCCAGGAAGTATAAGGCTCATATTCTCCATTTTAATAATATTAAAATGTCATAAGTGCTTGGGCCCTAAACTCTGTTACTAGTGGCCTTTTCACATCTGTCTTACTGCTGTTCAGTAGTTTACAAAGTAGTGCCAGAAGGGATTCTACTACAGTATATTTTAAATTACGTGTCTATACATCACTCCACTTACATTCTGAAGTTATGTAATGTATTTATCTATTTTTACGTATTATTTTTTCTGTGAGAAGCTATTCAATAGTGTGCTAAATAAGAATGAAAAACCTAAGTTAATTTCACGTGACTCATTGTGATTGAAGAATTGGAGGATGTGTGTGTCAGGATTGGTAATATGTCTGTACAGGTCAAATTCTCAGCCTTATTCATGAAATGAAGAGAACCTAGATATTTATTTCCTGTGTTTAAAAAAAGCCCAATAACTCTTATCTTTGACTTCATGAAAGATGAATTATATTTATTTGCAAAGATTTTTGCCTTTAAGAATTTAAGTTTGTTAATTTGCCTCACAGAAGTTATTTAACACAGCCATCAAAATCATAATCTAGTGCAAAGACTAAAAAATTTTTAATGTCTGTATTGCTTATGCAAGTTTTCAGTTTTCATCCTACGTTTCCTTTGTTGAAATATTGAACAACACCCCCTTCCTGTTTTGAGTTGCGTTTCCCTCCTTTTGTTTGTTGCATATATTTTATACGTGTTTTCAGGGTTTTAAATAGGAGTTTTTCTTCCCACAATTAATAACCTTCTGGTTTGACAGCTAACCCGTAGGGTACAAAATTATTATTCCCATTCATCAAAAGATATGCTTTACTAGAAAACCTCTGGTGAATTAGAAAGTATTTGATAGAATAACAGGAATCAAATGAGCAGGCAAGTGTAAAACTACTGAGAATAACTCTGCTGAAGCCTTTGGAAAAAAAATCCATCTTCGCTTAGTATACTCAAAAAGCCAAAAGTAGCTCTTGTGATACGAGTAGAACCTCAAAAATATTTTTGAAGGTAGAAGTCTGCTTACAAACAGGAAGAAATTTGGAATTGAGTGTGTTAAATAAGGGAAACCACTGGAATAAGTTATTAATAAACAAGCTGAGAATTTCCATGGAACTCTTACAGTGTGAATTTGGAAAAGCAGTTATTTTCTGTTAGTTTTCAAGTAAGCCATAAGCATCTTTGAAACGTTTAACTAAGAATTTATTAGTCTTCTCTCTGATAATTTAATGAAGTATGTCAGGGGAGTGAGTGAACTGCCATAGGGATTTAGTCCTTGGTGATATAAAGACAACTGACCAGCTTCCGCTCTTGACACAGTTTGCTGAAGTCGATCAAGTTCTGCGAGGGTTTAGTCCGGCCGCAGGCCTGGTGGGCTGGAAGAGGAGGGCAGCGAAGAGGAAGTGGTGCGTTCTTACTGTGGCAGGGTTGGGGCACTGTGTTTGTTAGCTGAGGCCAAAATGACCTTTGCTACAAAAATGTGTCATTTTAACTAAAATAAATCTAAAATGGTTCTAATTCAATTGCTATCAATCCCTGATATGAACCAATTTAATTTCAAATGCTAAGACCAAAAACAATCCCTAAGAAGACTGCACAGGTCAGGATTCTTTATGAATGTCGTAATTTACTTAAGATGGTACTGAACATATATTTGAAATCCAGGCACTTTGCTGCCATCAGAATGATGACCTGGGTCATCTTTTCTTTCTAACCTGAAATGTCCAACCCAATGCTATGTCCTGGATATTCAAGGAAGCACCAATTATTCAGTAGCAGTTGCTTTTTCATTGTTTTTTGGCTTTGGTGGGCAAAGTCAGAAGTCCTATAAAGAGAAGTTAAAAGTGTAACAGAGAGAGCAATGTCAATTGAAGCAGCCACCATCTCATTCCCACCTGCTCAGTTACATTGCTTGGGCATTGCTTGGACTGCTTGGGCAGCCCAGAACCCTGGCTGGGGAAGTCATTTGAGTTAGAAACAATGTATCAGGAAATAAGGTTTCTTTCAACCGGGCTCAATTCTTAAGTCTGGTGGACTGCACCATCACAGAGAGAAGTACTACCACCACTGAGGAGGGTAATATATGAGCAGGGAGTTGGAGCCACTTCAGCTGGCACTGACACCAAAAGAAACACGATGCTCTTTGCAGAGAACATAAATACTTCACTGATGTGTATTAAATCAATCTGAATGCCATCTCTGTAATCTTCAGACAACTGATTTTACATCTTGGGTCTTCACAGCTATCTTTTAAATAGATTTTTTTAAGGAATAAGGTTAAAAGAACTTGGTGCATGTCAATTATAATCTTATGAAACACCTATGTAGTTTTTTTGTAAAAAAGATCATAGATTGTCATGGCATAAGTAAAGACAGAAAAAGGGATATGCTACTTACATTGTAGATTTCTTTTTAATTAGGATTCAGACATTTGAAGATAATATAGGTTAGACTGACAGAAAAACAGACTGGCATTCTGTTTGAAATAGTACTGATATTTAATAATTTCACTTTCATTATGCGTTAAAGAAATGATCCCAATATTGCCATCTTGACGGATGTTTAAATGTCTGTTCTGTGATTTTTTTTCATCCTAGAGTCGTTTGGTGTGGTACATATCTCTCTTTTCAGCCCATTCCACACCTACACTTCCTAAACATGATGAAATATAACTTCTAGGTTAAAGAAAGGCTAAAGAAAAACCTTTATTGAAATTATGTCTGAAATGCCCTAAATGTTATTTAAATAAAGAAAATGATAATTTATAGGTAGTTTATTATGCCAGAAATAATTCCCACTGAATGCTTAGCTAAAAGATGTCCAGTAAATGTATTCTCACCTAACACTTAATGAAGTTCGCTGTTAGGCTTTTCTAACAGTGTTCTGGTTTTCTTCACTTACACAGTCTGATATTTGATGTCTACATCTTTGTCTTCTTAAAGATTGCATGTTTATAATTATTGTCCTATGTCATAAATTAATTCCTTGTTGGGTATATGAACCGCGAAGAGACTCAATTACCTGGAAATGATTGCACCACAGATCTCTTTACAGACCACTCAGATTTTAGCTGGTCATTAAATAACCCCACTTCTGCTCTTTCATTGCCTCTAAAGTAATAGAAGGACAAGTGCAGAACTTGTAGAGTGGTCACAGGGAAGTGCAGTCAACACACAGCCACTGTTTTCACAACTTATTTTGTAAGTGTGGTGAAAGTCAGAAGTAACCGATACTCTCATGCTGCAACAGACTCCTGATCTGTCTGAAACAGAGAACAGAGTAGGCAAGTACACTGTAATGAGTATAAAATATAAAATACTGTAATGAATATAAAATATAAGACTAATCATTTATTGTACCTATTCTTTTTTGATAAACTGCTAGCAGTGCAAGAAAAATATGCGTTTCAGTTGGCTTACAAATAGAAACGCCACACCCTTAAAAAGGCAGCTGTTAACAATATTGTAAAAGGTAAAAGCTTTGTAAATTGTTTTTTTTCCCTAATGTATATAGGTTTTAAAATGTTACACATCTGTAGGATTGTAAGTATTTAGTTATGTTTCCTTTCCTAAACTACGTTAAGATGGAAGTAAGACTGAGTGACTGTATGAGTAGTGTAAGAGCAAATTAGCGATCCTTTTATTTTTCACCACTGCCCATCACTGGAACATCTGAAAATTGATACTGCCTGAATTAGTGCTGTGCTAAGGTACCGCCTTAACTTTTGAGGGTTGCAGAAGCCAGAAGTGCAGGAAGGAGTAGCCTTGAGGAGTCCCAGGTACGGCTTAGTGAGACGTCTGGCCTAACAGCTGTGAGGCTTTGCAGTACCTCTGCTAGCTCAACACTGCCTTGTGTCATGTAAATAACAGGAGTTCTTTATTTGGAAGGCTTGGAGGTTATTGTTGTCGAAGGGGGTATCAAGTACTAATCTAGTTCATTTTTTTAAAATAGCATTACTTTGATTTTCTTGGATTTGTAATGATTCGATTTTGGATGATAACTTGCAGTAATGCAACAATATTTTACACCCAGATGTACAGTCTGAAATACAACATTTCAATGTGGTTTGTGGTTTGTTTTTTTTTTTTACTTTTTAGGATTTGTAATCAGAAATCTAATTTTATAAATAAACAGGGATCACAAGGGATATGCTACTATGTAGTTTGAAAGGAGAGGTACTTACTGATGCACACATACATACATGCCAAAGTAAACCAGAGTACACTAGCAGCTCAACAGCAGTCACATTATTAATCATTGCTTGCACAATATCACAAACAACTAAAATTATTTGTGAATGTGTAGTTAGATATTTGGTGCGGTGTTTGTAAGAAAAGCTTTATGAGAAGGAGAATTGACACAATTCACAGTGTCTGTTTTCTCATCTACCATTCCTAGGTCAGATCTCCAGCACTGTTGTCTCTCTGCACACTGGAGCCAGAACAAAGGAAAAAATTGGGAAACCCATAGTTTGGCAAATAACTTGACATTCTATGAATTGCTGTGTACTCATTTGTCACTTACTGATTTCATGAGAGAAATTACTATAGTGGAAAAATAATATTCTGACTAGGTAGCAGTGTAAGGTGGATGAAATGTTTAAAGAATTGACTGGTGAGTTCAAGATATACGAATGATGGTATTTCTGCTGCAGCAGGAAAAAGGAATGGCAATTGAGACCTATTAGATGAAATTTTCTCATTTCCTCTGCTGAATAATGAACTTCCCCTATATAATAATTTCCTTAGAACATGGTGTTACGGTTTGAAGAACCCACAACAATTTATTGTCATTTAGACAATTATTCTATCACCCAATGACCTCTCCCCACCTGGGAAGGGGAATTGGGAAAAAACAAGGAAACCTGAGGGTTGAAATATAAACAGATTTAATAGAATAATACTAAATAATTAACATTAATAGTACTAAAGAATCATTATTGATCCCGATACCAATATAAAATATACTAGGATTATACTCAGCCCATTCTATCCGTGGGAAGCTGTGCACTCCCAGCAGTGGACACCAAATGTCGGACACTGCCAGCACTAAGGCTTTGGGAGGAAGGGAAGGGCTCAGGGGTCTGGCACCAGGGCAAAAAGTTCTCAGGATCACAGCCATCATAGAAGAGAGAAAACTCATCAGCAAACTTCCTAATTTATATTGAATGTGACATTCATGGTCACGTGGCTGTTGGCCAGCTTGGGTCAAGTGCCCTGGTCTCGCTCCTCCTCATCCCTGCACCTAGCGAGCTCGAAAACATGGAGACCTTGAAACCCACACGCCATAGCTGGCTATAAAGAAAATATTTTCACAAATTCAGACACCAGAGTCTTCTAAAAATGCAGTTTTCCCAAGCATTAAAGAGACCTTACTAAAATGTAAAATTACTGAAAGAGAAATTAATCCTGTGTCACTCAAACCAGGACACATGAGCATAACATGTACTTCGCACTATTCTTAACCATTTACAATTTATTACTGTTTGTAGAGATCTTTGAACTTCTTTGGTAAAAAGTGTAGGATTTGTATAAAACATTATTTTGTACTTACAACATGAATATTAACTGATGTCACTTTCGAAACAACTGCTTGAGTTCTATTTAAAATTTAAATACATAAAACTTTACTATTAGAAGTCTTTTGAATAGGCGGTGTTAAAAGAAGTATACAGAAAACAAAGTTTGCCAGTATGAAAAGGTTCCTGAAGGGTTTGAAAAGTCTTAAAAAAGCTTAATGTGAATCTACTGTACCACAGAAATGTGCATACCACAAACTATTTGCTGTTGTATGATCATGCTTTGCAAAAGATTTATCCTGTGAATCAAGGGTGCAATTGTGAATGCGATAATGGAGCAGGCACTAATACAGACATGGAGAAACTACCTCACACAAAGGTGAATTACATCAACCACTCAGATAATGCAGCAAAAGACAAACGCTTACGAAGATCTAATATTCATTCAAAAATATGCAATAAAAATATGAAAAAAATACTAAGAAGAATTTGCATTTGGTTAACAGTCTCACTGCAGACCAGATTTTCTAGCACCTGTAGGGTGTTTTCGATGGAGGAGCAGATTTTTTTGTTGTTGTTGGTAAATGGCTGTAAATCACAGTGAAGAGCAAGAATGAAGAATAAAAAATGAAAAGCGAAAACAACAGAAGAAACGGAGCTCACTAGCCACAAAGTAGAGGTATCTGGGAGCTATAAAGAGAAGGCAGAGATACAAATCAAAAATAATTAAATGGAATAGTATTCAGGAGATTGTCAGACTATTCACAGTGTAGTTTATGTGATTGAGCTTTTGTATTTCTTTCATGTCGAGTTGTTAGTTCTTAATCTACCAGTAATACACATAAATGGCTAAAGCAAGGTATTTTTCTTGAAGAGGGAGTCTCTTTTATCAAATGCTAGCTCAACTAATCTATCTCCTTGATGATGCTATTTTGCCAGCTGGCTTATTTATGAACTGTTTTTTCTCATTCTATTTATCTGCCACTTTTGCACATTACACAAGTTTCAGTCTCCATTAGTATGAAAAATGTGTTTTACTGAACTATTTAAGAGACAAATAGATATATTTAAAAAATCGTTTCTAAAAAAACCAAAAATCCAAGAAAAATATCAGTGGAATGATACCTAGTTTAATTTGGAATATGATGTTTTAGAAATGAGCACTATGTTTCCTATTTATCATATTTTAGTGAAGACGGATATTACTTGCTCTTTTTTCCTTTTTTTGTCCTGGAAACAACAGCTCTGAAAATTCAACCTTGTCTCAAAGTTCAGTTTTATTGTCCAAGATTCATCATCACTATGGGTTGTACAGTCACCCAGTTCAAATGTTTTTCTTAAATCTGTGTGTATTTATACATACCCCACACACAGATGCCAAAAAGCAGTATGCTGGGGTTTACATTTTTAGTGTAGTGGTAGAACTGCTCAAGATTTACATGACTATTTTCTCCAAAAGTTTGTGGCTAGCAAACAAGAACCACACTTCTTCCTCTCACATTATCTGTTGAGCAATACTTTTTCATTGTGTTAAAAGCATCTCCTTGAGAGGATTATTTTAATAGGATTTTAAATAGGATTTTACTATGGTGCACATGATCTGTGCTTCTTTTATAAAAAGTAGTCATTCTGCTAAAAAGGGGGGTTGAATTGCTATCTGAAGGCAATTACACAATTTCTGAATTAAAGGGGGAGAGGAGTTTAGAATAATATTGGACTGGTTGTAGTGTTTTGTTTGGTTCACTGCTGATAGTGTAAACAAATGTATTTCTTAATCATGAGTGGGTAGAGGTAAAAAAACTTTCCTGGAACTTGCCAACTTTCCTTCCATTGCGTACAGTGCCCTCACGTGGCTCTTTCATTTTCCTAATGCAGCCGACAGAGATGATATATAATGTTTTAACAGTTTTGTGTGCTCAACTCCATTACCGCAATTTTGTAACACATACTGTCTTTGGGATTTTATGCATGTAAGATAAAGCATGAAAACTAGAAACAATAGCTTACTTACTATAGTAAGCTTCAGGGGTACTTTTATATTCAAATTAAAACCGTGAAAGCAAAATAATAATGAATTCAAACCCAGCCAGGTAATGACCCAGCCAGAACTCCTCCATTCTCAGCAAGCCAGAAAAAGAGCTTCATTAGAAGCTCTTTTATTCCTTTTCCAAGTTTGCTTAGATTAGCAATGTGATAAATAAGAACACTGAAACCTCTTAAATGCCAGATTACTTGCTTCTTAGTAAATTATTATATCAAATTCCACCCAGCTCGTTAGAAGTAAGTACCTGAGCTGTCTGCATTTGATACACTCACTGAACAGGAAGGATATACAATCTTGGAACAAATGAATGCTCCAAAAGCTTTTACTATTTTAATACTTCACATATAAAGCTATTTTATATCTGATAAGTCCTCTAAGTAGAATCATTTAGACTCAGAGTTACTGCATTAGTAAAGTTTTACAACTCATCGATCTTTAAATACAAGTTCTAAATACACAGTTTTACTCGTCAATAATATTACAGAACAGGGGTTTTTTTAGCAATAATTTTTTGGGAAAAAATATAGGAAAGGAAAATTATCTAGGGTTGCTTATACATACAGATAATTTAACTGCTTAGCTACAATAACATGAAAATTAGTTGGTGCCGCTTTGTAACAATCAAGGAAAAAATTACATTTGTGAATTTTTTTCAAGCAATCTCAGGTCCTAGGGAAGGACAGAACAAATCTGGGATTTGAACTAAGGAGTTGATGGCTAACTAATAAATGTTGTTTGGGGAAGCTCAGCTCCTGTTTATTTTCCTACTTCATGAACAAAAAGATGTAGATTTTGTTAGTGTAGGTTGTGCAAGTTTAAACTCTTGAACTGCTGGGTTTTATGTATTCGGCACTGCCATCTAGTGGACATAATTGCAGTGAGCTTCCATTTCTTATCAAGAATTAAAGGGGTTTAAGCAGATAAAATAGTCACACATTTAAAATTCTTCATAAACTTAAAAAAATGACAGCTACAAGAATAATACTTTATTACTGTGGATTTTTATAATCACAAAAGGTATGCTCAATTTATAATCATATTTTGTACATCACCATGTGAAAGACAAACAGCCACAATAAAAGTCTACATTAAAAATAGTTGTAATGAAATGAAGGTTCATTCCTGCTTTCATTTATCTTGGTTTTAGAAAAAAAAAATCTTTTAGAATTATTTAATATTATCTGCACCAATAATGCAAACTGTGTAAATTCAGTGAAAATTTAATGTAACATGAATATAAAATGAATAATCCAGCATAAATCTTGTGCACAAACTAAAGAATGTGGCTGCAAGGGAAGGAGAGACAGGTAACTTGCTCAGAATTTAGCAAATATTCTATTTTCCTACATGAAAAAGGCTAAAGGATCTGTTATGGTAAAAATGGTATTTGAAATCAGAGGCAAAAAGAGCAGATAGTAACAGGGAAGGCATCTGCAAATGAAACGGTGGTGGTGAAGAATGTGGACTATTTACTGTCAGTTCAGATTGCGGTCTGTAAAACAGCTTTGAAATAAAGCAGTATGTCATATAGTGGCATATTTCATATAGTGTTTGCATTATCAGAGGCCTGTGGGACTCGTAATTTTGGACCAGAATAATAGTGTGTTAGATGTAGCATAAACATAAACAAAATAAACAGCTCCTGCCAAAAGAATTTATTATACAAGAGAAAAGAAAACAAGTTAATACAAACAGACAGAGAAACAGAAGTATCAGATAAGAGAAAACCAATGCATATAAACAACAGTGGAATTTCAGGAATACTGGTTAGCATGATGAACAGACTTGATAGCAGATGTAATCATAGAAATGTTAAATTTGTGTGTGTGTTGTGGTAAAGTTTTAAGGTGGCATATACATATACTACAAATTAATCTGTGTACATCACTACTGTAATCAAGAATTGATACAGAATTGATAGGAATTTACTGAGAAGTTGATTTCTCTATAGGACCATCCTACGAAAACTTCCAGAGTGTCACCCATCTGTGACTCCACTAGGTACAGCTGCCAAAAAATACCACTGAGCCCAGGTTAAGCTGGATTTAAAGTAGGTTTGGACATTTGCTGTCATCAAGAAATGTGACAGGACAGGGCTAAGGGTGCTGAACACTCCATTAACTGATTAAGCTTTGTCAAATGGCAACTTTCTTAGCTGGTGTTCTTGGGCATGTCTGCCCAGCAGGCTTAATCCAGCCCATCAACATCTGGGTTTCAGACAGTAGGAGCAGCCCCGCTGCAGAGTTAACACGGAATTAAACTCACTGATGCATAAATCATGTATCCACTTGTAAAGCACTGGTGCATACACACAAGTTTTAGTCTGGTTCCAAGTGGATACATTAAAATTATTTCTTAATGGACTGTAGGAGAACCTCTCTGTTCTTCTGGATATGCAGGCAGCACTGTGGGAGTGACGGGATGAGTTTAGCAGCACAGGCAGTAGAGCTCACTGCACGCTCGTCTCAGGCTCCTGCAATACCCCACTGTGTATTTTCAGGTGGTAATTCTCTGGCCAGCCTTGACAAAGAAACTTGATGAAAAGAATATCCAGATTTTACAAAGTTTTGGGACACAGAAATTGTTACTTCCTAGACACATTTAAGTCTGAGAACAATTTTTAAATACCTTACATAAAAAGCAGTAACGGATGTTAATGTTCTTCCTCCTAATTGTGTTTGCCTAATCATCATTCCCCCGACTGCAGTTTTCCAGAACAGAGTTCGCAGAAGAGGTATGGATTTGGTACCTAACTTAAAGCCTGTGGAAACTGTGAATATTCATCACCTCAGAAAATCAGCATATGATTCTCCCATGCTGAACACCCAAAATAATTAGATTTGAAAATACCTTCCTTCCCGTATCTGTGTTTCCAGTTCACAACAGTTAACGTGGGACAACACTTCCTCATATAACAGAAATTTAGAAAACGTGTGCTGTGTAAAGTTTGGGTAGTGTACAGATAAGGATGCTTTTCATTAACTGCCATCTAACTTGTGATATCTAATATGATCTTGTACAATTAATACATTCACACAGCGTCATTAAATAGCATTATTTAATTGTGCCAGCATGTATCTTCACTCCTAACAGTTTAAATTTACCAGCCTGTTGCTAATGCTACTACTAGAAAGGAGACTTGAGCCCTGCAAAATGGAGAGTGTGCCACAGGTACAATGTAACACTTGCAGAAATAACAAGCAATCAAAAGCTGAAAGTTACAACCCCCCTCCTCACAGTAAGCAGAAGAGAGCTAAACCAGCAAAATCGAAAAAGAACAGGTTTTAGGTTGATAATAGAGAAAGCTGAAATGGTGTTTAAAACATCTAGAAAGAGTTAATAAAAGTTAATAAAACTAACTAAAACTAGAGAAAATTATTAAGGCTTAATGAAAAAGTTGTAAGCACTGCAAATGAAATGGACAAGGGCTTGATTTGACAACAGGAAAAGGAATTATTTTTATATGAGTTTTGAGTGATTTGAACAATGGAGAGCTTTCCGAAATAAATGTCTGTTTTCCAGAAAACCATGTCTCTGTAGATCCTTATATTGTATACTCTAAATGGATTCTTTTTTTAGCCTCAATAAAACATAAATATTGATGCAGAGACATTTTTGGAGAACCTCCTTAACATGCGTAGGTTTTATGTAACACCTTTCATATTAACATGTTTTTAATTTTTCAGTGAATTGCTGTAGAAGCCTGTGTATCCTTGACATTCCAGTCACCCTGGTGAATTTTTCTATGTCACTTAGCCACTTCTAGAAAACCTGCCCCCAATACTTTTTAAATTCGAAATTTAAATTTTAAAAGATGAAACATAAGATTCTATTCCACTTTGACAGGAACAAGGTTGGATCAGCTATATTTAGCAGCAGGTACTAGAGGGTCCTAAAGTCTGGCCAGTATTAAGAAATATATTCAAAGCAGCAATCTGTAATCATATTTAATACTATAGACGTTTTAAAACAAGACACTTAAGGTGCAGTTTATCTGAACCGGTCTCACTAGGTTTCCTTTATAATGGAGCCCTGGATGCTATTTATCCCATCCTAATGTAGAAATCTAAAAGGAGGTAAATGACTTGCCTGCTCTCTCAATATAAAAGGGGGATCTGAAATGACTAGCTCAGCTCTAGAAATCTGCTTTGTAGATGCAGAATTGGCCTCTTTTAGAATCTCCTTAACTGCATCTTAAAAAAAAGTCACCATAATATTGCTCAGTACTTGAAGGCAAGTGTACTAAATAACCTCTGCAGGGAATAGATGGAAAGATTTCCAGAAAATATTCTGGGTGTTTATCCCATCATAAACATTTTCGTATTTTGATGCTCTTTGGCTGTATCTACACTCACAAATATGACACAACATATCTGAGGAAAAGAACGGTTGGTGCCAAGGCCTTGATATCCACACTGTATGATTTTCAGAGATTTTACTTCAGACTTTTGATCCCATGAACATTAACAGTTGATTGGCTGGACTATCTGCTGATGTAATTGCCTGATTATTACATAATTTCAATTTTATTTGGTTTTTTTTTACAGCTGTCCCTGTGAAGACCACTGCCAAACTGAAAGCCTAAAATATTCATACTTTTTAAAAATTAAGGTCAATTAGATGTGATACTTTTTTAATATACATGGAGTTAAGATACTTTGGAGTACCATAATTACGTAAACCTGATACCTACATACAGTTTTACAAAGATACAGAAATATGCACTATGACAATCTCTTCTTCAATGTAGACTACAGAGCACTTTTATCATATGTCTTTAGAACATGATTTTCTGTTTTCTAACAAAGTGCCTCTTTATTCAAGGCATATTTAAGCTTGCTTCTGCAGAACTGGGGAACTGGACTTTACTTTTAATAAAAAAGCAGCCTAAGCAATATTTTCAACAATGAAGGAAAAAAAAGATACTTAAGAATTTTAAGTTAGTGGTTTTATACATGCACATGTGGCAATACATCTCTGGCTATCATCCAGGCCTGAAGAAGTTTGTTCTAAAAGTTATGAGGAAAAGTGTAAAAGAATCTTCATTCACTTTTCAGAACACAATCTCACTGTACCAGCTGTGTATTCCTAGTGTTGCTATTTTCAGTTGGAAAGGAAAAAACAGGAGTACTTGAATAGCATGTAAAGGAGGACACAGGTATAAAACCTCTCTTGCATAATAAGAGCAGCTGTGTGGCATTTCCATAATTAAACAAGCATGTGGGCTGAAATCAAACACAGATTTCCTCTAGCAGGAAACATACTCCAAATAACAGAAAAAAGAAATTAGAATTATAAATGTGTTATATTTTGACTGATGCAGCAATTATATTAGTAATTACTATACTGAATTTGGTATATTTTCTGAGTGACAGTTAATTTTCTTATTGTCCTCCTATCCCTCACATACCTGAACTTCGTAAGAGAAAAGAAAACCAAATCGAATTAGCTATTTATTGTGAGCTGTTTTTAAGATTTTTCTGAACATGGATACCTTTTACAAAAGAAATAAAAAGCATGTACTTAAAAGTATTTTGTCTGATATGGTACACATGCACCTAAGGGAAAAACAGTAAGGAGTTTATATAATAGCCTAAGGAGATACTACTTATTTCTTTGTAATCTAGTAATTGTCTGTTAAAGTACCTCTTGAGAGCAATCTTTACCCAGAGAAGGGATACAGCTACTAAAAACAAAACAAAACAAAAAAAACAACTTTGAAGTTTTTCAAATATGTAAGAATGGATGGGTTCAGGAGCATTAGAAAATGGAAAACAGATTTCCAGAGGGAACATGCAAGATACTGCCACAGGAAAATTCAAGTGTGAGTTTCTGTAGCATTGCACGTTAAACTAACCCACAGTTCGTCTGGAGATGAGGAGGAGAAACAGGCTTCAGGAATCAGATGTCTTTCTCCTGCTCTTAGGAATTACAATAGCTATCCCTCTGCCACACAGCCTGCAGAGCCATGGTAAATCGAAAAAAAAGTTACATTTTTGCACATAACTTTTTATGGGTTTACGTTTTCTGACGTACTTCAGAACCATTCCCTTGTCTGTCAGTCCCATAGCCTTTCTTCCATGAATACCGGAGACGGCTTTACAGCATGTGCTGTTTATGTCTCTGGGACAAGCCTCAGGAAACAGGCCCACGTTTTCCTGCAAAACGGAAGGAAGCAGACTTTAGTTACTGCGAGGAAGCAGCGAGAAGAGAGGGAGCTGCGAGCGCTGCCCGAGCAGCGGATGCCGTTCAGCCCTGGCTCAGTGCAAGTCCCCCGGGTGTCTGCACCATCAGATACAGCCCAACCCTCACACAGAAAGGCCGTGCCCGGAGCACGCGAAGGCTTCAAACTACTTCGTCTCCACCGTGATTTTACTTAGTTATTTCGACTTAAAAACTTTTTTGTTGCTGTTTTCCGCCAAAGAGCCGGCAAAGCAGCCGGCGGGCGCCCTGCGGAGGCAGCAGCCGCAGGCGGGCGGCCAGGGCCGCGGGTCCGGTCCCGGGGTGGGGTGGGGGGGGTGGTCGGCACGGCGCCCCCGCCGCCGCACGGAGGCTCCTTCACTCCAGCAGGTGCTGGCAGCGGTTTATTCGTGGTCGGGAGTCGCCGCTTGGGAGCCAGGGGCAGGCGGCCGCCTGTTCCCTCCGCAGCGGGACGCGGACACCTCCATCTTCTAGGGGAACGGGAATCTCCTCACGCGAACCCCTGGGGACCAAGACACCCCACACAGGAGGTCGGAAGGGCGGCGCTGCCCGCCCGCCGCGACTCCATTTCGGGCCGCGCGGTGGCCGGGCCTCCCCGCCCCAAGGGGGAGGGCGGCGCGCATGCGCGGAAGGGGAACCGTCACCAATGGAGGAGCAACGCGTGCGCGGGGGCCCAAGGGGACATGCGCCGTGCGGCCCCGCGCCGACCCGCTGCGGGGAATTGCGGCCGCCCGCGCTTGCCGTAGAGTGGGCTGTACCAAGGCCTTTTCCTCAGGCGGGGGGAGGCGGTGTCGGAAAGTGACGGTGCGCCGGGGCCCGTCGGCCTCCGCCCATCCTGTCGCCGGCGGGGAGAGCCCAGGAGCGGCGGGGCGCGGCGCGCAGCGCGGCGGGGTGAGGAAGCGGGGCGGCGGCAGCGCGGAGGGTGCGGGGTCGCGCCGCGCCCCGTCCCCGGCAGTGGCGGCGCCGGCGGAGGGGCGGGGCGCGAGGGGCGAGCGGCTTGGGTAATGGCAGCGCTGTGAGGACGGAGCGGGGCAGGGACCGCGGCCGCAGGGCAGGGAGCGAGGGAGGCCGGCGGGTGGGCGTCGCTGACTCGAGGCCCCTTGCCGCCAGGTAACCACCCTCGCCCGGCCCGGCCGGGAGCGCCGCTGGGCTGAGGGGAGGGAGCCCCTCTCTGGAGG
Source organism: Burhinus oedicnemus (assembly GCA_008921705.1). Lineage (NCBI taxonomy): Eukaryota > Metazoa > Chordata > Aves > Charadriiformes > Burhinidae > Burhinus > Burhinus oedicnemus. The sequence goes on along the minus strand of VFFE01008902.1, from coordinate 218,807 downwards.
GGGAGGCGGCGATCCCCGTCCCTGCGCGCTGTGGGCGGCGGGGCCGGGTGCGTGTGGGGGCGCTGAGGCCCTGCCTCCCGCCCGGGCGGGAGCGCCGCCGGGCTCCCTGCCCGCCGCCCCGCCGGCTCGTCCCCTCCGGCGTCTGCCGCTCCGCTGGGCCCGCCCCGAGCGCGGTGTTTGTGTGGCGGCGCCTTCCCCCCGCGGGGGGCCGGGTGCTGCCCCCGTTCCTGCCCGTGCCCGCGGGGAGGGTGTGGTGCGGGTTCTCCGGCGGGGCCGGTCATCTCTCCCCGCCGCGTCCGCGGCCGGTTTCGCTTTTGTTTTGGTGGGGAGGGAAGGCGGGGAGAGCTCGTCCCCTGCCCGCGGCCTGCCGTGGGGAGGGGGCCGTGGGGAGCGGGGTCCTCCCGCCGCTGCCGGGCGGAGCGGGGGTGTCGGGGGCAGGGGGGCGGTAGCAGGCAACGCTGGTCCCGCTTTTGACGCGGGTACTCCTGCCCTTGGCTGTTCACCCACCGCTAGCTTTTAGTGTTGTTTCTGGAGATGGTTAAATAGGTTGGAAACTTGGGGAATGTTTTGACGCTGGCCAAAACCCTACGTTTATTCGTGTGACCAAATATATTCAGTATGACAGCAGTATGTTTTAAAGAATAAGGCGATGGAAGCATCATCCTTCCATTATTGTCATGTGTAAATATGTTTCAACGATATCTGCTTACCTTAGGGCTTGTCAAACAGGTATGGTTTCCCACCCCCTGAATCATATAAACCCTAGGAGTAGATATTCTGCTGTGCTGTAATTTTTACCATGGAGGTTACTTGCATCAGTACAAGCAGTTTAATACTCTAAGCCGGTGAGCTGGCGCGCTGCAGGCAGTGAAGCACAGCAAACCCCCAAAACCCCAGCGTCTTACAGAAAAAGTTATACTGCACTTGTTAACATGTCTGTAAAACAAGTTTAAATTCATATTGACGTGAAAGCTGTAAGAGAATGCTAAATAACAGTCAGCTTTGTCTTAAACTATTTAACCTCAGAATACCTTTTTGAGTATGTGGATGCATAGTGCTTTACATATTACTAGGTTTTGGTAACACAGTGTTAGCGATTCTGTGTGATGTATTCTGGGGAGGACTTTTTCTTCACCCTTCCTCCCCTCAGTTTTACTTATCTGTGAAGGAATGGTTCTTTTACCTTGGAGATACTGTGTGTGCTTCAGAGAGAGCAACCTATAACGTAACACTCAACTAAGTATGACTTCATTACCACAAGAACTTCTTAGCATTCTTAAAGTGTTTGTGGACCATAATTACTTTTTCTTGGGGTCAGATGGAAATACTCTTGTGTTTTCCAGAAGAAGAATAATATTAGAGCTTTTGGAAGACTGCTGGGTTTTGGTTTTGTTTTCCTGGAAGTAAGCTCTACTGCTATTTACTTCTACTGATGTTCATGTTTCTCTGAAACATACATCAGTTTGTGTTTTTCAACTTACTTTCTTTGATGGGTATCTGTTTCTTTTGTCAGTTCTCACTGATTTTTCTGTATAGTAAGTGCTACTGACATACATGGATTGAAGTTTTTTTTTTTATCTCCAAAAGTGGTAATAGCCACGTTGCAAATACAACAACTTAAATGTTTCTACTGAACTGAAAGTATTTATGCACCATTTACTGAGCTTTTAGTTATTAAAAAAGTTTCCTGTTCATAAAGCCTAGGATAATACCACTTCCTCGGTATTACTTAGTTTGCTACTCAGTTTGTTTATGAAATCAAAGCAAATGTGGGTTGGGTAATACATTGGTTACATTTTAAACAGAAGCTTTTGTGTTGCAGGTAGAGGAGAACAGCCCTCTGCGGTTCCGTAATTATCAGTTAAGGAGCTTGGTTAGTTAGTCAGGGTGGCATTTTGCATGCATACAGTGTAAAAGTTGCATCTGGGGTGTTTTTTGTTTTTTGGGGTTTTTTTTGTGGGTGTTTTTTTGTTTTGGTTTGTGTTTTTTTTTTTTTTCTTTAAACTGAGAAGCTATATATCCTGCAGTTTGAGAGGACTAATCTGCCTGAGAAAAATTAAGAGTCAGTAGTGGTTAAGGTAGTAAGCTGGTTGCTAAATATTTTTTTTAGCATGACATTTGATTTTTTTCTCTTATAGAGATGTGCCTCATGCTAAAAGTCTGTCACTAGTTTCTTTTTTCCCTTCTGACCTTGAAAATTTGAGGATACAAGTAAGAGTCACTTGTCAATCTATTTAAAATGAAAATAGAAGTATTCTTTCCACTTTTTGTTTTAGTCTTACAATGTTGTGTTTCTGAACAAGAACTAGACTTGCTTTGTGCATGAAATGTCACACATCAGGTCCTTTCTAGATTAGGTGCATAGGACAGAGAAAAATAGAAACAAAGAAGAGGCCTTCACATTTGTGTCTCTCAGGACCTCTTTTTTTAAATTACCTGACTTTTTTCCTAGTTTTATTTCAGTAATTTGTTTTTAGTTCAATAAATGTCTTCCAGTATTTTTGATATGAAATTACTAACACAGCTTCTGTATTTTCAATCCATCTTATTTGAAAGAATTCACTATTTGTCCTGCTGCACAGTGCAATAAGCTGCACAAGCTCTGCATAATGCTCTGTGTTTAGATGTGTTTTCTTTTTGTCATCCTGATCAAAGCTTTTGGGTTTTGTGGCTTTTTAAATATAACAACAAAAATGTCTCGTGAAAGCTTGAGGTGAATGTAGGCTACAAACTGACAGTAGTAATTTCAAATACTCTGGTAATACGTTCAGTGTGTTCTTGCCCAAAATTCTCTCAGATATAGCTGAAACAGTCTTTGCATAAAAGTGAACAAGCAAAAATTTACAGGAAAGTTGTTTTCTTCATATGACACTGTTAAATAGGCAGCTTGGTAAGGTGATGAACTTCATGAGGCATGATGTTGTTAGATTAATTGGTGTTATGTTATGGGCTATTCATGCAACATTAATGTTCCATTCTGTAATGTTAAAAATGAGGACTTGTGAGCTTGATTTTGGAAGGTGGGGAAGTGAGGGTGGGTGTTCTTTGTGTTGCTGTATCATGGTGGTACAACAGTTTATACTGAAAGTTTATATTGAAAAATTCAAAGGAAATGTATTTTTTTTTTAAATGATTGTGCAATGTTGTCTGACATGTTTAATTCTTCTACAGATTAACACTAAAGTCCCACAATGTCCTTGAAACCACGAGTAGTTGACTTTGATGAAACATGGAACAAACTTCTAACAACAATTAAAGCTGTTGTTATGTTGGATTATGTTGAAAGAGCAACATGGAATGATCGCTTCTCGTATCCTTTAAATGAAAATCTGACTTAACGTGTTTAGCATGGAGTAGGCCTGTGTTATAGAACAATTTCAGTGGTCTTGATCAGAAACTCGTCGTAAGGTTGTATCTGTTACAAGCCCGTGGGTCAGTGAGTATGTCGAAAGGGATGGGGAATTCTGCGTATTTGAGAAGTATTCTATATGGAAATCACCACAGTAATAAAAAGTAAACTGGACTGAGTTTTACTCACTTTTAGTAGCTCTAATACGTAGTTTATGCTATAGCTGTTTGCAAAAATACATGCGTTAAATTTCCCTGTTCTGGTAATGAGTTTTGGTTGTGTGCTTAAGTGTGTTTGTAGCAGGGGAAACACCTAAGACAAAGAATGCACATCTTTAAATTTGGGGGTATGGGGGTGGTGAGGTTGTTCTGTTTAAAGATGTCTTCCTCTTCTTTGCACTTCTAAGAGTACTGATAACTACCATATCAGACATTTCTGTAGCAAGGGTTTATAAGAAGGCCTTCTTTCTTTCCCTCCAGTGTTATTGCCTCTCTATTCCAGACAGTTAAGCTGTGTTTAATAATAATTACTCTTTCTAGCTGTGATTATATGGTCTTGCTGTTCAAGTCACAGCTGTACATATATTGTTGTAGTGAAAGATTTGCTCTTTACATGTAAAATGAACTTGTAATTTTTTACAAGATTTAAGTTTCAGTGAACTTCTTTTAAAAGAAGTGTAACTGTTCTAATCAGTTATACTGTGCCCTGTGTCTGGGCATTCATTAGCCATTACAGTGTGGTGAATAATTAGAGAATTTTAGGAGGCTTTGCAGCTGTTCTGCAGCAATTTGACTGAGTTTGGTTTAATTATAGAGGAGAAGAATTGCTTAGACTTATTTATTGATTTGTTAATTGTTCTACGTGGAAAAACAAACTCCTGATAAGATTCTTATGTTGTAAAAAAAAAATTGATGTATAAGCTTATTCTGTGTGCAGGAGATACTCTAAAGTCTCTTTCTGGACATGTTACCATTTCTCAGAATTGCTTTCTCCTGTGCCTGTGTTTTGAATGTGTGCATGTGTATAAATACATAAAAGAAAAATATAGTTGCTCATAGTCCTTGTGGAGCCTTTCTCTATGGTGCAGTAATCTTTAAGGAGCTCTTTCATTTTAAAACTTTGTAGCTAATTTCCAGGGCATGACTCTTCACCTTGTCTTGGAATCAAGTTGAAATGTCTCCAAAATTCACAGACTTTTTGAATTAATTAGTTGTGCACTTATGTGCTGACAAATTGTGCTGTAATCATTCTTTCTAAGCAGCTTTTGAGAATTGTGTATTTCAGTCTTCAACAAGTGGTTAACTTCTGTAGCTTAAAGCTCTAAACATTTAAAGAAAAGCACCTAAAATAGCTTTAAATCTAAAATAATAATTGAATGAGATGTTGGATTGATTCTTCTTGTAACACTATTTCACTTAGAACTTCTTATGTGGAGGCCTTGTACACAAGTCTGCTGTTGATCCTCTTTTGGGATTTACTTCAGTTGATTGAACATCAGAAAGGGAATGCTTATGAATAGCAGACTCTGGAAGCAGTCTTGGAAGAATCATTTGGCATGTAATTCTTAAGACCTTACTTGCTGTCATCTGTTAATTACGTTCCTTGGAAAGTGGCACTGTTAGGGCCTAATTTGGCACAGGCAAGAGCCTTTTGGCTTATTCAGTATGACTGAATGGCCTGAGGAGCTTGTGTGACTTGTAACTTCCTGCTTAAATGTTGATTGTTTAGTACTTCTGCTACCTTTAACCAAGCTCTGTTTTAACACAAACTGCTCACTGAGTATTTAACAACTTGGTGAAACTGCTAGTTCTATACAACTGGTGAGTAAGCTTTTTCCAGGTTTTAAATATATGAAAAAAACTAATGATATATTTTAGGAAGGTGTGGCATTTAAAAAATACATCTTGTTCTTTTTTAGCTGTTTATTCTCTGTTAAATTAAATTGAATTTAATTTAAATGTTTCTAAACATCTACAGGGATTTTGAAGATGTCACATTAACTATTTTTCTTGCTGCTTAATAAGAACAATAAAAAGGTGACAAATTATTTAATTAGTCAAAACATGATGTGGAAACAAAGGATAAGATACAGCAAAGAATCATGACTTCAGTCTGCAGCAGTGTATTCTAAGAAGTGTTTGCTTTCTCTTGTGCTGCTTGAGACAGCTGAGATCAAATGGTATGCAGACTAATAGTATTTTAGAGGTGAGAGGCTTGTACTATGCATATTCCACTTGTAGAACTAATTTTTGCCTCACTACTTCCCTAGAGCTTGTTTGTCTTGAATATAGTGTTTTCTTTGTAACTCTCATGTTAATTTTATTATTAAATGTAGCTTATCTTTAAATATACCTTATATCTCAAACTTGGAATGCTAGAATGGCAATGAGCTCGGAACCACAACCGTGTAAGAGTTAAAATCATCTGGAAAAGATCACTTGAAAGACCGTATGTCACTTTATTTAAACTGTGAGTCATCTTGAGCCACCTTTGACCTTGAGATTTCCTTTAAGGTTCTCTGCAGAAAGGAATGCTTCTGGAGTTGTTTCATTGTCTGCTAAATGAGTGACAGTTATGCTTCTCTATTTGAGATGTTATTTACAATAATTTGGTTATTATGAATGCTTTGTATAACTTTCAATACTTTGTTTCTAACTCTTCAGTAGGCTAGGGAGTGCTCTTTAAGTTAAGAGGCTGATCGAGTTTGTTTAGAGAGTAGTAGTTCATCTGTACTTTGATAATACCTTTTAGCAGTAGAAATTTTTCGAACAGGTAGAACATCGGGATCTTGCTGCTGTTGTCTCGGGTTTTCCACCAGCCAAGTAAATAGGGTGAGCAGTACCCAGGGAGGAAGTAGCTGTACTGCAAACAGAATTATTTTTAAAGTATGCAACATGGCCACTTGCTTTTTTCCATTTTTCTACATGTTTGGCCTCCCTCCTCTAATCCCCCATTTTACAAAGATCCTATGATGAGCCAGAAACTTACAAACACATATCTTCAAGAACTAGCCCGAAGAGAAGGAAGAGTAAATAAAGTTCATATGGTCATGATTCTTCTGACTGTGAATCCTCAGGTGCTTTATGAATTTTGATTCCAGTATAGAGGAAGACAATCACAGAAATCTTCGAAAAGCTCTGTTTTGGTCTTCTAGAGAAAATCTGTTCAAAACCTTTTGTTAATATATGGTCTTAACTAGATTCTTTTTTAACCCTGAGGACAATATTTGTGAGCTTTTACGGCCTTGGATACAGTATTTTCTTGTTGATGATAATTTATTTTTTTTCCTTAGTTTGGCATTGCTTCAATTTCCCATTACTGGGTAATGCCCCTCAAATAGCAACTACTGGAGCTCTTAAATCGCGTAAGGCTTTTGATGTTCTTGTTCTCAATGGAGAGTGAAGGCCCCTAAGCTGCAGTTTGGCTTTACCTTCCTTTGACCTTTCTCACCCTGCAAAACTACGTGCTGTACTGGAAGGACAGATGGCTTTCACCATTAGAGGTAAATTACTGAATAGTAAAGGCTTCTTCCTGATCTTCTAAGGGACAGCAGCAGAGAAAAAATGTGCTTTAAGTTTATGGAGTAAAATACCAGTGATGATTAATGATTCATCTACTGTGAAAGGTTTTCTGTTTTTCTAAGAGATTCACAACGTTTTGAACACTACACTTCAATTTGGATGCTGGAGTGAAAGATATAGTTAGATGGATATAGTTAGATGAATAAACTAATGCAAATTGAGCAAGAATGTGAACTTTCTGTAGCAAAGCTGCTCTGTAATGTGTTTTTGAAACTCATGGTAGCTCTTCTCTGTAGAAATCCAGAGAAACTTAGTATCCAACAAGTAGAATTTAGTGTTGATTTTTATCATTTGGTTGATATAGGAAAACATGTGAGGTGGCCGTGGACGTACTTCTGTGATTAAGCCATTACTTTAATTTCAGCAGGTATGCAAACTGAGTGTGATATGTCAAGGAAGAAGACTAGATTCAGCTTTCTTCATTTGCAAGAAAATTTAACTGTTCTCTGGAATAAGGAAAGGCATGTTTGGAAGATGTGTATTTTCATGAAGAAGCACAGATACTTTTTTCGTTCTTAAATAGGTTTGTTATAACTAAGAAACTTGTTTACAACAGTCAGGTCATCTGGACTCCTAACTGAAGCCTAGGGCACAGATGCTAGATAAATGCAGAGATATTTGTGTGCTGCCTTTGTCAGATAAGCTGCCATTATTATTTTCTTGCACTGTTGTGGTGAAGACTGCCTCTTTCCTCTAACTTCAAAGTTGTTTTGTAGCAGAGATCCATAACAGTTTTGGTGATTCAGATAGTGTAATTGTGGATCTAAAGAGGGGGGGGAAAAAAAAAGTGTGTCCCCTGTGCTTGTGAGTAGCTTACAAAGATTTCTAATTCTGGAATTTACTTTCTCAGAAATACCATATTTCCATAGTGAAGACCCTTGCTATCTGAATGATATTGAGGATGCATTCAACTACAGACCATCCTTAAACTGACAAAATTTGTTTGGGGGGGGAACGTGTTTAAAAAAAACAAAACAAAACCCAATTGTTCTTTCCAATCTGTTTAAGAAAACCTTTTGTTCTTCACTACTAATTTAATAGTTTGTTTTGGTATTTTCTTGGTCATAATTTTGTAAGGTGGTGTAATCTAATGCTAGCTACTGTTACGAAGCAGTGAATATTGCCTGTTTTGTTTGTTGGGGTTTCCATTTAATGTTTCTTGCCATTCTGAGGAAAATTTTAGTAAAGATGGTTTATATGGATTAAATAACTGTACTCGAGATGAGACTCTGGTTAGGCTCTCCGAGATTCCAGTTGCCAAATAAAAGCTTTTTTCCATTTGGTGGTCCTACCTCAGGGTCTCCTCTGTTTTGAGTAGCATCGATATGAAAAATGAAACATACTTTTGGGAAAAACTGTGTGAGGAAAGCTTGACATTGTTCTGGTAGACTAAGCAGGTAGCGTGTCAACTGTCCTTATGTCTTCTACCTCCTTTTACACAGGCATGTGCTTTTTTTAAGGTAGACTAGAGGAAAACAGATCTTATGTCTTCTCTTAATTAAAGAGCTTACCTTAAAAAGTAATCTATAAATCATTACTTCTAGCATGGCTGGTTTTATAAAGTGCCTAGACTTAGTAGGTAAGCATGATGTTTTAAATAATTTTTGCAGAACTAGTTTATTTCCTACAGTTGTTCACCTGAAGCCTGACTTAATCCTTGCTTGTCTTTTCTGAAAGCAAAGTTATTAATCATAAATTCTTTTCCTGACAAAGTATCAAATGTCTTTTTAAAAACTTGATATCAACCTTACAAACCAAAAGTGTAGCTCTGCAGGATGCTTCAGGGACAAAACCACCTTAAAGGGTTTAACTGTTTGCTACTGCCTGTTTAAGTGAGCAAGTATAACTGTTCTGTGTGGCTGTGATCTAAATACAATTACTGAAATGATAATAATGGTTAAAAATAAAAGAAAGTTTTTGTATCCACACCACTGTTAGCTGACTTAATTTCCAGTGTCCCACAAAATTGTTTTACCTGTGGAGCTGGGGGGAATATGCAGGGATAGTAAGTTGTTTTGGACGTGGGGGAAGAAATCTTGAAGTCATCTTCACTTCATGTTTGCTCTGCTCTATACTTGGCTAATCACATTCTTAACCTAATTAGTGCTTCTTTCCATTATCTGAAAAGAGTCTCAGTTTCACACTGACTGCAGATACAGAGGAAGAATATTGGATGCAAGCTGTTTTTTCACTTTGAGATAATCATATATTACTCCTAGATGGCAAATAAGTGGTAGAATCCCTGTCAACATGGGGCTATCAGAAGTTCCGGGATCTTAGCTCTAACATGCCCTTACCTTCCACTACTTGAAATTTATTATTGATGCTGGAAACTTAGATTCTTCACACATCAGGACTTACACTGATTTCAGAAAATGATCCATTTTATCTTTTGTGCTCGACTGGGGGGGGGAAGTTAAAAAAAATTCTAAAATGTGTTTCTGGGAGAAAAAAAGGTTCTGTAAATCTTAAATTTTGTTGATAAGTTTTCACACTTCAAGCAGATACAAACCTTGACTCTGAGCCCAGAGACATTTATGCTTTGTGTGTGGCCTATCCTGAACCTCTTGGAGAGAGACTTTATACTGAGACTAAAATTTTTTTGGAAAATCATGTACGCCATTTGCACAAGGTAACCTATACAGTTACTGATGTACATGTAGGTATGGTTTGTCCTTTTTTGACTTTAGGGAGGTTTTTTTTTTTTGTGTGTGTATGAAGGTATGTAGATTTTATAAGTCTAAATCACAGGTGACAGAGTTCCAGAGACAGAATGTGTATCTGTATATCTGATATACACAACACGTATCACACAACACAATGTAGACAGATACATAGATACCACACAACACAATGTAGACAGATACATAGATCTCTGTCTGTATGCAACCCAAAAGAAAGAACTTTCTTTTAAGCCAACATTATGGTTTATATAAAACATTGGCTTGAAAAATAAGTTCTTGTCTGTTGAGTGCTTATAATGAAACAAATTACAGCAATGTCTTCATTTTCCAGATGTGCTATAGTTTGTCATTAGCCTTATGTTACAATGTAAAAGTATCTACTCTGTTGTTTTGAAAACTGATTGTATATGCTCTACTAAAGAGCATGTATGAAATATGTGGGAAATAAAATAAAAAAAATGCCTGGGAGGGGAGGAAGTAACGACAAATTATTTGTTATGACAAATAACAATACTTATATACCTATTTAGCTGTGAATTAACTTTCTCATCAGCTAAGATGGCTAATTTCAACAGAATCATGATTCATTATGTTGAGTATATAGGATGGATGAACAGTGTCTCCTTGTATTTCAGTAAAAAGAGAAGTAGATTTAAATCTAAGATGTTTGCCTGTCTTTAGTATCTGTATAGGGAATGAAGAATTGTGAGTTCTGGATGGTACTGCTAAATGGCTTGATGCTATTTTTTGAGCCTAGGTACCTGTGTATTTGACAAGATAGGCTGCCTGTCTTAATGGGTAGTTCCACTGGTTGCAGAGGGGATACCTCTGACACTTTGGTAGACTAAATCAGTTCACTAAACTGGCAGACAACTCAGCCAAAAAAGTTCTTCCTCATTTATTTAGTGAGCTGATTGAGCTCACTTACGATCATCAGACAGGTGGCAGCACAGTAGAAGCTGTGGGAAGTAGTGGAAAGCATGTATTTTTTTTTTTTTAAGTTGGCTATCCACTATTTGTCTTTGAAGTAATGTTGGAAAACTCTTGCAAAATTCATACTGTGGAAGAAAGCACTCTCCATTCTGTTTTGTCTACTAGCTTTCCTCTTTTACGTTATTTTTGCATAGGCTTCTTTGCTGCTTGAGCCAAACTTTAAAATTACACACTCTAGAGAGAATTATAGTTGAATTCCTAGGATCTCATCCTCCTTCATAAATCATGCTAATTTGTTTAAATTGTTGAACTTATTCCTTTGAAGTATGAATGTATTTTGAGAAGTTCAGTACATCAGTAACTTTGCAGATAAATTCTCTTGAATTCCAAAAGATTTGGGCCTAGATTTACAGAATTTAAGATGTGTTTAAGTTTGCACATATCTGCAGTTCGTTAAACTTTTTTTGTTCCACGATTCTTGGTAAGTGTAAGAGCTTGTCTAACTAGTAAGGCATACTGATTTTAAGTGGTTATAATTAGGCAGCTCCTCCACTGTGCATGTGGCTGCATGAATTTAAAATTGATCTGTGTCAGTGAGGGAATAGTTCTGTGAGTTATCCCACCAGTACGATGTGAGAATATGAACCATGCTTATTCAAGCAAGTACTTCTGTTAAGACAAATAGAAAATAGTATGTTATAGAGATTGTTCTTTTAAAATGCAAAATAAAACAACTTCAGGTGGTGTGGCTGGCTTACCAAAACTTCATAGTATGAAGATTTGTTAGTTTTTTGGTCATTGCAACAATGTTATTTTTAGACTGGTTAAAGTTTAGGTGTAGTCTTAATTTCGAATCTGTGATTGTTATTCCAAAATTATAATGTTGTTATAACTTTCTATGTATGTATGCTATTTTCATACTAATTTTAGTGTGGGGGGTATGTGGGGGTGTGTGTGTGTGTGTGTCTTCCTTCACAGAGAGTTCTGGAAGCTGAAGAACAAGTACTGGTTATGTATCACAGATACTGGGAAGAGTACAGCAAAGGGGCAGACTATATGGACTGTTTATACAGGTAAGCTTTGCAAATGAGGGGTTAAACTTTTGAAATGTTTACGATGATCTGCCACTTAAGTCTAAGAATGTTGCTTAAAGGGAGCAATAGCTGAGTATGCCCCAGGTCAGTCTTGGAGAGAATATAGTTATGGTACCAGAACATGAGAAAAAAGAAATAATGCTCCAACAGGTTTTTCTGTGCACTGCTCCTTACCGCTGAAGTAATTATCTAAGATGATTCCTACTGTTCCTTCATTACTAATATATTCTACCTCCATTGTTTCTGATGTTGCAGTGCCAAATATGTTGGTGCCAATCAACCCTGCAGTGAAGTAGCTCATAATCCTAGGTGTTCTCCTACAAGGATGGCATTGTACTGAAGTGTCCAGTTGAACCAGCATGGTTTCTTTCAAAGCTTAGCTACGTACCTTGGCAAAAACACATCTTTCCTTTCTAGAAGAACCTTTCAGACAAGGCTATGAGCTCTTTGGGTGTTTTCACGTGAACGTTTGAACTGCAGTGATTGGAGAGGGAGTGAAAATCTCTCCTTGTTTCTTTTCTGAGAACTTCAGAAACTAATAGACTGTATACAGGCAATCAATTTTACAGGGTTTTTTTCAGTAGATTACAGCCAAGTCTATAAATAAAACACAACTAATGCCTGTTATTTTTCTAGTTCTACTGTTTCTTGAATTGTGAGTGTGCTTCATTGCTACTAGTGATAGCTTAAGCATATAAAACTCACCGATTGCTAGAATTATAACTATATTGAGATGGCTTTGGATTTATTAGGATTTGGATTTTAATTCCACTCTTGACTGTAGGTTGAACATTCTAGTGTCCATTATACATGTGATACCTGGCAGGTAAATGTAACTTATGAGGCACTGTTAATATTTTACTTATTTGATGGTATGATGTGAGGATTTACAAAGGATTTCAAGACATTTACTATTATGTTAAGAGATGTATGTGTGCTCTTTTAGAATCTATTAAATTATTGCTAGCAGACTGGGAACAAATGTGATGGAGTCCATCCTGGGCTTGCAAACTTTAGTTCCATAATGTGTCACTAACTTAAGTGGAGACTAGATACAGGGGGGCAAAGAAATCCTATTTAATGTGTATGAATCTCACTGATTCTGCTTTGTGTAACAGTTTTTCTGAGCATTTGAGTACTTCTGGTCATAAACCAAAAAATTAAAATACTTCTCCAGCAGTGTAAACCTGATTTTTTTTGTTTTATTTTTAAACAAACTAGGGCCTTTTTTCCCCCGACAGTTGTTATGCACACAAACCAACCTGCAAATACATATAAATTCAGTAGAGTGGTATTCATACATCGGTGAAGCTAAGTTCTTAGACTCTGAAGTTATTTATTTCATGCCAGCTCAGCCCATTCTAACTCTTCTTCCTGCTTTGCGTATGGTGTTTTGTTCCAGAAAATGTACTTTTGAGGTATTGTGTTGGAAATAATTTTACCTCAAAGTTGTATCTTCTTTGTGTTGGAATTGTGAATTTTGTCATATACTATATTTTAATAGTCTCTAAAGGATATGACTTCAATAATAAAACGTACATTGTAGTGGGAACTAAAAGACCCTCTCACATGAAGGCAAAAATAATTCAGTGCTTGATTAGTAGAGTCATAATGACTTTCATGCATTGAAAACACTTCATTACATATTATGTCACTTTTTTGGTTTTTGAGAGAATGTTTTGGGTGAAAGTACTTCTGAAGACCGTAAGAAGGTATTTTGGTTTTTATAAAGCTGTTGGAGTTCTTTTCTTACTTGCACAACTGCTCTCAAAAAAGTACCATAAGTTAGTTGACTCTGTTGTATCCCAGGATCTAATTTGTGTAATTCTTTCAGCAATGAAAACTGTTTAATCTTTACAGTTAGTAATCTTAATGCTATTTTTAAATAGGTTCCTTTAAAATTTAAGTAGGCTCGCATCTCTGCTTCTTGATCTGATAGGTAATATTTGAAATACTACTAAAATATGGATACTGTACTTCTGAACAAAATTTATAAAACGCAAGAGCAATCATGTGACTGGCAATGCAGTCAAATGTTTTCTTTCTTTGTTGTTGGTTTTGGTTTGTTTTTTTTTCACCCAACTCCCTGGATGTGCTTTACTACGAAAACAAATTTGGATTCAATTTGAAAACTAAAAACTCATAATGTGCTTGACTAAACCAAGGTAATAAAACTGATGGAATAAGGAACACCTAATGTTAAATAAACTTCTTCAGTTGTTGTTTTTCTGAGTTCTGATGATAAACATAATAGATATAAACAATGCTGGACATTGGGGCTTACCAGTGCCTTGGTGCTGTAACTGTTTTCATACGTAATCGTACTTGTAAAAAAATCTGTTTTGTGTACCTTTATTTCAAGTAACTGGAGAGTTTTCTTATCCAGCAAATTGAAATTAATTTAAATAATTTTTTTAAAAACAGCTGAAGTTTTAAAATCTGCTCATAATAAAATCCTGAAAAATAAACAGACATAATGCAGCTTTTGCTTTGTTCAGTTTTGTCTTTTTTTAAAACGCTTGTAACAACACCAGCATATTAATGTATAGTAATTTTTAGTTCATTAGCCTAATCTTAGTTCTTTTTCTTTTTGTGCTTTTATGTGAGAGACGTTCCTTCCCTTTCAGGATTAAACCTCAGTTTTGTCATGATAGGAGTAATTTGTATTCTGATTCTAAACTTAATATCACAGTAACCTTTAACACAGTTCAAGCTGATATTAGTTCTAGTCCCCTTCTCATTTTTTAAGCCTTAAGAAGCTGCTGCTTTTAATCTTGCTCATTAATTATGTAACTTAATAAATGTGGGGAAGATTTAAACAAACAAGAAGTTCCATCAACAGTCGAAACCTAACGTTAACGGTATTTTTTTATTGAAACTTCTTCCACTGAAGGAACTGGCTTCATTTTAGACTATAGTGATAGCATTTGGTAGCCCTGGGAGGTTTACTTCCACATCAGATATTTATTATTGGTCTCATAATTTTGATAAGGCTGATGGATTCATAAAATTTCAGTGTGTGCAGTGCTTTGTTGTAATGAAAAGGCTTTCATGGATTAGCTAATCCTCAAGTTGTGGTAGATGACTTTAACCCTATTTTACAGATCTGTAAACCAGTGAATATTTCATCTGTGGTTAAGAGTGAATCAGAACAGGTAGTAGATTATGAAAACTTCTGGTGCCGAGCACTTGTATGTGTACACTGCTAAACACATTATGGCATTCTGCTTGTATAAAGCACAGTGGTTCTGCTGCTTCTAGTATAGCTCTTGTGAAGTCGCCATTGCATGTTTTCATTGAAACATTTAAAAATAAAAAATGTAGGTCTGAACAAACCTCTGAAGGTCATCCATTTCAACCTTATGCTCAGAGTAGGGCTAGCTTCAAAGCTAAACCAGGTTGCTTAAGGTTTTGTTAAGTCAGATTCTGAGCTCCTTCAAGGACAGAGATTTTTGCCGCCTTTATGAGCAGCCTGTTTTAGTGCTTGATTACTCTCATTCTAAAACAATTTCCTGTATGTCCGTTCAGAATTTGTCATGCTGCAACTTGTGTCCATTGCTTCTTGTCTTGGTGCTCCTCTGAGAACTCGAGTTCTTTGTCTTATGTATGTCTCATGCTCTGCACCCTAACTATTTAGTGAGCTTTCTCTGGACTCTCTTCCATTTGTCCAGATCTGTTGTATTTGGGTACTCAAAACTGGTTGTAATATTCCAGATATGTCCTCACAAGTGCTGAGGGAACAATCACCTCCCTCGACTTGCTGGTACACTCTTGCTAACGCAGCCAAGGAAGTGGTTGGTTCACTGTCAGCTCCCCAAGGCAAACTGCTAACTTGGTACCCACCCATGAGGAATGTGTTCATAACTGGTCTCTGGATAGACTTAGCACCGCTGACCATATCAATGGACGTGGAAGTTACTGAGAACACTAATACAACTGCTAATTCCTATTATACTGTAATGTACCCGTTTATAACTTTGTCATGTTGTTTCGTATGCATTATGTAGCTTGCAAAGCAATTTAATTGTGCAAGTGGTACATTCCAGAAAATCTTGAAAAACAAACTGAATGCTTCTGAAAACTAACTGTCATAATTAGTCCTAGCTAATTAGTTACTTTTTTAATTGCCTCCTATATATTGGAACAGTGAACGATATTGCCACATAGGGTCTTTATCCATTTCTCTGTCCATGAGCACTTACAGTGGCCTGTGAAAATCATTAGCAGGGTACTCTCGCTGCCAATTTCTGAAAGTTATTTCCTTAGCACTTGGTCAGGTTTATTCCTGTACACTGTTCTTCTCGACTCACGTGCCATTTTGGGGATTGGCATAGCAGTCTGCCTATGTCTGTAGAAGGGAGGAGGAAGGGAGGGAAAAGTACTTACTCAAAAGTTTGTTGTTTTTTTTTTTTATCTTTGGAGAGCTTTCAGAGGAGTAAAAAATCTGAATAGAGGGCATCTACCCTTTTTGTTTAAAAAAAAGTTTGGTACTTGTAGAAATATATATGATCGTGTGGTGTTTTGTGGTGTCATATCATGGATGGACAAAGACTTAAAGGAGGTGAATTCTTTTCGCTTTATCATGGAGTACACAAGAAAATAACGAGGAACTGACTTGAGACAGGTGTGCTCTTAGGTTCATTACATTCAAGCTAAATTTCACAATGTTTATTTTGCCACCACTAATATTTGTTTCTTATCCAGGAATGTGTAATTCAAACTACTAAAATCAAATAAAATATTAAAAGGACAAAAAAAATATATATCCAGTCCTTCTGACAAGGCTTTGCAAAATCTGTCCCCCAAGGACGCTGTGGGCTGTACATGGAACCACGGCTTTGGAACTGCGGTCACTGTGTCTAGAATAGTAATCTCTGGTTAGACTATTGTCCTTGATTGATCTAAAAGTACCAAATACATGAAAATTACCAGGTAACCTGTCCCAATAATTAGCTACTCTTCTAATTGTTAAATTAGTTTTTGCAGTTGTTTTTTTCTAAATTCCTTGTAAACCAACTTATCTTTTATTTTGCTGAATTACCAAGTTCTTTATATCTGAAAAGATTTGCCCACAAAAATATTCATGTACCAGACATTTTCCTGATATTGTTAATTTAGATGGAACACTGTCTTTCACTGTTCCACTGTAAAGTAGGTATTTGTTTTGAACAAGTCTTATAATGCTCTTCTAAATTCCAAACTTTTTAACCTCTTTCTGGAGTGGAAGCTTGGTGAGTGTGTTTTCAGGTTTGGGTACCAAAAGGTATATTGCCTTGCTAATACCATGAAAGGAAACAAACGTCAATTTTCTCATCTTGTTTGCCATTTTCCTCATCAGACAGTAAACCATAAGCCTGCACAGTTACACTCTCAAGTAATTGGGTGTGAGCTGTGTGATCAGGTATTTAAAATTTTCACCTGAAAGCTTTATCTCAATAGTAACAAGACTCTGTGGGTAGTTTCTGGTATTATCGATTCATGCTGGATCCTTGTCTCTGCAGTAAGTTACAGATGAACCTTATGGATGTCTGCTAAAAGTGAGAAATACAGATGAAGTATTTGAAGTAGTTATTCAAGGTGAAAAATGGTTTATGACTTCAGTGGAGAAGTTGATTTGAGATGATACTGTTTGCACATCCTTTGCAGTTACTTGCTTGTGCTTGCGCTTGGATCTGGAAGTTGATGGTAAAAGTAGGGGAAGGGAAGAGGAAATGTGGGCAAATTTAGTTTTGGTTTTGAGGCAGAGCGTGGTGAAGCTCTTGCCATGAGTGGTTCTGCCTACCTGCTTCTTGCCGCCCCCTTTTTGCTCGAATCAGGTAGGTTTTTGCAGGGGTACCTGATCTAGGTTAAACTTGTTTATTTACTTGTGGCTACATTGGTCTTAAGGTGGATCAGTTGCCCAATCTGGATTTGTTGAGAAGGCATGTACTGATGGAAGAGAGAAGGTGTGAATGAGAGCATAGGGCTTTCCTTTTTAGCAAGCTTAACAGGAAAAAACAGAATGTCAGCTGCTGGCTTTGTTCACGTGAGGAGGGTGGGAAATATCATCAAGGAGCATGCCTGCTTAAGGCTTGTGTTTGAACTGTTCTGGATGTCCACACAAGTTTTATATGAAATGGTGGGCCTGTAGCCTTCTAAACAGACTTGCATTTGCAATTTATGATGGTTATTGACGGTAGCAGAGCAGTTTACAGTGCTCTGTAAGACTCTGGCGTCTGAAAGTAGGTTAGGCTGCTGTATTCCAGTTTGTCACCACTGCAGTATCACAAGTCTTCCTTCTTTGGACTCTGTGATGTCCTAAATTCTTTCAAGTTCACAGGTTTCCATAGTGTGTTGCGCCTTTTCTTCTTTGCTTGTCATTTGCCTTCCTACCCAAAGTGTTCAGACATCACTAGTCTGGTGCAGCCTCTGAAGCCTGAATCTCTTAAAGAGCTGCAGTAATTTGGCTGCCTTCAGTGTTTGAAACTGGACATCTCGAAACTGCTAGTTGGATCGGAATTTAAAAAAATTTTAAAAATTAGTAATCTCATTTAAGTACTAACATAACAAATATTACAAGTGTAGTTATGAAAGGTATTAGAAATATTTTTCCCAGTTTTCTGGGAAAGAGGAGGAGAATGGTTCCGTTTAAAAATGTTATTGTATGAATAACATTCATGGAATGCTGAGAATTGAGAGGAATGTTTTATCAGGTCTTGTGCAGAAACCATTTTCTGTTCTTTATAAAAACTATGCATACAATACTAAATACTAAAAATTATTTATAACATTTCTTCTTTATAACTTAATTAAAATAAATTCTGCAAATTCTTCTCTTATCTTTAAAATTTGTAATACAGCTGTTTGCTAGTTATCATGACCTGAGTAGGGGGTCATAACTGACAAAATTGGCCTTGTAAAAATTGACACTATTTTGTATTTTAGTCTGCGACAAATGCAAAATAATAAACAGTACAGGTAGAAGAAAATACATTTTACTTAAAAATGTCTAATACTTAGGAATACTTTTCTATCATTAAAAACAAATAAACTAATATCACTCTAATACTAGTTAACTGCTCAGAATTTAGCAGTTATTTTGCATATACATGCATGAGTAATATGGCAATGTATGTCGAAAGGTTGGATACTTAAACAAGTGTATTGCACACCAAGAAAATACTGACAGTGATGTATCAGGCTACTGTTTGATATCTCAATTGCTAACACTGTGCTGTTCTAATATGGTGTAAGGTCTTTTAAATGGAAGTAATTTATATTTTAAGAATTTCCTTCAATGGCAATGGCATTGGTTAAAAGAGGTTATCTTTTGTGATATAGAAGACATTCCACAATTCCAAATGCATTTAAAAAAAAAAAAAGCTCAACTTTTGCCTGTTTTGATTAGAATATCTTTATTTCTATAGGTACCTCAACACACAGTTTATTAAGAAGAACAAATTGACTGAAGCTGATCTTCAGTATGGTTATGGAGGGGTGGATATGAATGAACCATTGATGGAAATAGGAGAGGTAGGTATCTTTGAAAGTGGGAGTGGATATAAACTGTATTCAGAAGTGCTACAAGTTCAGCTTTGTCCTTTTAAATTTTGACTTTTCTGTGTCACAGAATCTGAATAGTTAAATACAGTAGAAGATGTAAGCACTGAACCCTTTGTAAAATGAGATTACAGTTTTGATGTAGAAAAATATTGTGACCTGGGGGGGGGGCGGGAAGCAAATATGAAAGCTATTGGAGAACTTCAGTTTTAAATATGATAATAGATACAACTTTGTAAAAAAACTTTGGTTTATTAAATGACACTACTATCTAGAAAATATTTTGAAGAAGCAGTACTTTTGTTTTTGGCAACCCTTGAAATACTACTCCTAGGTTTCTATGTCTTGATGTCACAAAGTGTAACAGCTTTTTTTGAGATTAGTCTTCTGTACATCTTATTCTCTAAAGCAAGCTGTTTTGTACTTCTATTTTAGCAACTCAGATATAGATTTTGAAAGAAAAGTAGACATTCTGTGCACAAAAGTATCATGTAGGGACGGCTTCTCTTTAAAAAAAAAAAGTAATTTGGGGCAAGCACAAGAGTGTTGACACAGTTACTAATGTAAGTTGGAGAGGCTGAGAGTAATTTTTAAGTACCTGTAAAATGAAAAAAAATTATCAGCAGTTAGGACTACATTCTGAGATGCCACCCTGTGCACTTCAGCTATGCAGAAGTGAAGTATAGTATGTGTTACTTCATGGCTACTCTTACCAGGAAATATAAGAAAGTAAAATGAAAGGACAATTTTACAGTTAAAAAAAGACTTTCAAATTTTTCAAAACAAAATGTTTCAGTATGTCTTTAAGAAGATTTTGAAACCACCTTTTCAGTTTGAATCGGAACAAAACCACAATCCTGAATACAGTTGAGTAGAAACTTTTCTTTTGAATGCTCATCTGTGTATCTGTTCGCGTTGTGTCTGTATATACACACTGCTAGCTGGAGAATTCATTTTATTGTCATTATCTGTAGTGGTATATTGTTTTTTTTCTTTCCTGTCTACATTTGCCTTTTTCTCTAACAGGGAAGTGAATACTTCTTCTCTTTTGGTTTGGAAAGCTAGAGAAAACACTTTTTTCTTAATGTCAGAACTTGACCTGTCAATGATTACTGTTCTATCTCTTTGATTTCATTAAGTAGGAGATCTCTGCTGCCTTTAGTTAAGAGTAAGGAGAGATTGTGATGCATGAAGAAGCACCTTCTGTGCTTCTGACCCAGCTACCCAGCTGATGAAGATGGCACTGCCAGCTGAAATTGCTAATCCTCTGACAGGTTGGGGGTGGGCTGAAAAAAAACCATGAGAAAAGTGATGTACTTTAAGTCAGGGCAATTCGGGAAAGGAAATTCTTCTCTTGTTTACCTGTACTGCCTCCAAGGCTTGCTAATCAGTGGCATTTGTAAAGGCTTATCAGAGCTTGGAAGTGCATATCACTATACTGTTTGTGGTATCTTCAAAATGGCATACAAGGTATTCCTCATTTCCTCAGACTGAGATTTGGCTGAGTCTGTTCCCATGATTGTTGAGGTAGTCCTTAGCTCTGTGTGAATGACTGTTAGTTCAGCTGCTTTTGGGGCTGGGAATAGGTCTGGGCTTGTTCTTGGGGCTGGATGATGATGCTGAGGTATTAATGAATTCTTCCCCTGTTTCAGTGTGCCTATTCCATTCTGAGGTATCACCCAAAGGATGGTAGTGGCCTCTTTTGTCCATAACTTTCTGCCAAAGAGCAACAAACAGCAGACCTGATAATTCAGCTTTTTTTGAGTATTCTGTTTTCCTCATGTTTACAGAATCACATGCGAGGTGGAATGACAATGACATGCTTTTCTTCAAGCTTCCTAGCAGTTGTTCTTACGCTGGTACATCCCTAGCTCATCATTTGGGCAAGTTATGGGGAGGGTCAAGATTCTTAAACTACAGCTGGCAGCCTTTGGTTTTTGATGAACATGTTTGTATGATGATGTCTGGAATTCTACTAATGAGTTTGACGTTATCTCACTCCCCAAGACTCCTTCCATTTCTATTATGAAATACTGTCTTTGTAATCTGTGGTATTGGGAGGTAAATTTTGGATCTTGAGGCAATAAAGTTAGTCTCTGTTTGTTACTGGTGTAGGATTAGGTTTATGGCAGTTGCTCCTTTGCTCTGAAAAGGACTGGAGGCTTGAGTCCTACACTTAAGTAGTTTAGTGCATTAAATTGCAGCACTGCTTTTTGGTAAATTCATTGCCCCAGAAATAAAAGTAGTTCACATTTCTTGACCTACAAGGCACTCGCCAAGTTTATCAAGTCTTTGTTCTGAAAGCATTTTCTCTTTTGTTATGATTCCAGTTTAGGAATCTATCTTTTATTCTTTGGATTACACTAGGGGCTTTGACAGGAGTCTATTTCAGTTGTTCATCACTTTAGAATGGAAGGAATTACCATTTATCCCTTTTTAGATGACTGAGATGATCTGTCCTTTATCCAAGAGCAAACATGCTCATTTATACATAGTTCTCTTCAGTCTCAGCGTGAAGTTAGCGAAATAATGCCCAGTATTTGTAGCAGCGGAACTGTATTCTTCATGTACTAAAGTTTCTGTCTCAGCATCACTCCTGTGCGCTAATGCAACTTGGGGAGCTTTTCAGTAATCTTAAACGAGTACATGCTTTCTTAGTTCTTCTGCGGTGTGTAACAGTAGGTGCATACAAGGCACCGGACATACGTATGTGACGTGTTTGGGCATGGCTTCAAACAGTTACCATCTCGATAAGCGTTCCAGACATTCAGTAATTGTTGTACTAGGAAAAATACAGGATGAGATCAGTTGATGAAAGTAGTCTGTCAGTGCTTGCAAGAGATTTTTTTTATTTTTTTTTTCTGTCCCTATGTTATGAATGCACGGTGAAGGATACTGCTTTTCTGAGGTGAGCTCCTGTCACCAATTTCAGACTTCTGAGTTTTCAATGACTATGTGGGAGCCCTGAGCTAGAAGGTAGTTAAGATGTGCCTTCTGGATTTTTTTCCCCCACCACAGGACAACAGATCCTAGAAAAGGGAGGAAACTGCCATGTTCTGTATTGTCAATCTAGGTGGAGAAGTAAGATCAGTCTCTCCCTTCAAGGAAAAAAAAGTCTGTGTATCTGTTTGCTTTGTGTCTGTACGTATACACACTGCTAGATGGAGAATTCCAACATCAAGTTGCTGGATTGACCTGTTTGTAGTTTACTTGACAAGAAAATTCCAACAGGCAACGTGAAGCTGTTTCAGATTGGTAGATCATGTGTGAGAGGGACAATGTTAGAGACCACATTTCAGAGACCACATTTCAGAATAGAGTCACCTGAGGTCATCCCCTTCACCTCATAGTCACAAAATGACAGGTTCCCCCCCCCCCTCTTTTTTTGTCTCCAGAACTAGCTTTTTTCAGCATTCTCTACTGGATGATTTCCTGATGTCTTAGGGAAACACTTCCTCTAACTGTTCTACTCTCCCCAAGGGAAGACAGTGAAAATCACTCCTAAGATAACTTTGATTTCAAAATGTTATCTGTCTTTTTATTTATAAGCAAACCTTTACTTCTTTTTTTGAACCTGTTTATGATGCAGTTGGGTCAGCATTACCTCCCGGACTTCTGTACCCTTTCTGCCAGAGCAGGTTCACCTACAGCAGGTTGCACAGGATGGTGTCCAGGCGGGTTTTGAATGTCTCCAGGGTCAGAGACTCCTCCACCTCTCTGGGCAGCCTGTTCCAGTGCTCTGCCACCCTCAAAGGAAAGAAGTTCCTCCTCATGTTTAGATGGAACTTCCTACGTTCAAGTTTGTGCCCCTTACCTCTTGTCGTATCACTGGGCACCACTGAAAAAAGACTGGTCCCATCCTCCCGGCACCCTCCCTTTGAGTATTTGTAAGCATTGATGAGATCCCCCCTCAGTCTTCTCTTCTCCAGACTAAAAAGACCCAAGTCCCTCAGCCTTTCCTCGTAAGAAAGATGTTCCAGCTCCCTAATCATCTCTGTAGCCCTCTGCTGTACCCTCTCCAGCAGTTCCCTGTCCTTCTTGAACCGGGGAGGCCAGAACCGGACACAGTACTCCAGGTGCAGCCTCACCAGGGCAGAGTAGAGGGGGAGGATAACCTCCCTTGACCTGCTTGCCGCACTCTTCTTGATGCACCCCAGGATGCCATTGGCCTCATGGTCATCCTGTTGTCCACCAGGACTCCCAGGTCCCTTTCCACAGAGCTGCTTTCCAGCAGGTCAGCCCCTAACCTGTACTGGTGCATGGGGTTATTCCTCCCCAGTTGCAGTACCCTACACTTGCCTTTGTTGAACTTCATTAGGAGTCCATTTGACTGATCCCTCTAATGATATATTAAGAATAGGGTGACCCTATTTGAATTCGATTTAAGTCAAATATTAGCTTGCCAGTGCCTTTGCTTAAGCTGTATGCATCTTAGCTCTCTGTGGGTGGATACAAGGGTTCTGTCAGAGACATTCCCTTGTGTCAGTTGAGGCTTATTTTGCTATCATTTTAGAAATACTGGTGTCTGTACACATTCAAACACTTCAGGTAGAAAGGCATGTTACCCACCTATTACTGTGCAGATGTTTTGTTCATATGTACTAAAAAATTTTCCTCATAACCCACTTGCTTAGGGTCCTTACATGCGTTTGAGGATCCTTGATGGAGTGGAACCAAGGAACAAATCAGTCCTGTTAGATGTGCAGGGAACATGCAGACTGGGAAGCATTCAGACACTGCCTTTCTAGAAATTCTGTCTGACACTGCTAGTATACAGATCTGTGTGATCTTCATCTGAATGCAATCAGATGTTCTAGAAGAAAAATGACAGAATAATATATTGATAAATGGGGGGGTGAACAAAAGAATGTAAAAAGGAGAAAGAAGAAGGTATCTAACAATTCTTAAAATCCTGAATGAGGAATTGTGTCATCTTTGGCTTTGTTTTGTTGTGGGGTTTTTTTACATTTTTTTTTATTGATGTAAACTTGTGTTGTGTCCTGACAGCTAGCTCTTGATATGTGGAGAAAATTAATGATTGAGCCACTGCAGGCCATCCTTATTCGGATGCTCCTCCGAGAAATAAAAAAGTGAGTGCTTGATTATTTTCTGCTTTTACACAATGTGGGGGTATTGCACTTTTAACTTTTCGAAGTCTGGGGACTTTGACTGGCAGCTTCTGACTTGGTAATGTTCTATCAGCTTTTCTCATTGTAGCTACATACTTGTGGTTTGCAGGTGTAGAAAAAGACTCTGAAAAGAAAATAGGTAATTCACTGTAACCCAAGGGTAATGATATTTTCTATTTCAGCAATTCTTTTTATCAATGGGATTGAGGAGTAATTAGAATAATTCTCCAGGTCCCATAGGATGCCTTTTGCCTTTTTCTCCACCTGATACTGACTGCTTATGGCTTCTGTGGTGTCAGTAAACATAAGGACCAGGACTTACGCAAAGATTTGCCGAAGCCAGAAAAACTATGGTGCTTTGTATAGGACCCAAAACAATTCTTGGTTATCTGCCAGGAATACTAAGATTCTGTGTTTCTGTTGTTCAGATGAGTGACTTCACTTAACGTTCTTGGTGCTTGACTTGAATGAAATGGAAGTAATTACTTTTTTGCACTTTGAGTGAATTTATTGTTTTATTTTTTAATACCTTTGTTACTTTTAAACAAAGACTGTGGTAGTTACAGGGCTTGGGGCTTTTTAAGTTTTAGTTTAAAACCTTTATACTATTTAACTCCTAAAGAATCTTTTTATTTGTGAATAAACAGAAATTTTGAAATATACTACAGAGCTTGTGTTTAGTTGTAAGTTCCATCAGTTTCTACACTTCTGCTGCTGTTTAGGGTAGCTCTGGAGTTGCCTAATGACTGCATTTTTTTAAAGTGATTGCATGCTTGAGTTGGGTGACTAGACTAGTATAGGTAAATTGAGAGAGTGAGGTAATTTGGCTGATTGAGGTTCCTGGGACATGCACTTGTTCAGAAAAAAGCTGTATTTATAAGGCATTAAAAAACTGATTTTAATATTATAATTTTATTTTTCCTTCCTGAATTGCATTTTTGACAACTAAGTAACTGACATGATGTTCCTCTCAGATGGTATTTTTGAAACCAGGAAGTATTTATTTGCTTTCAGTTGTTGAACCATGCTTCCTTTGTAACCAGTGCTAATACTGCTTTATCCATATGTTTACTATAACAATTTATTTTTACTAAATGAAGATTCCCTGATTTATGGTGAAGAAGATTCTGCTTTGTTACATTAAGCACAGGGACACTGAAGACTTGTTTTAGTCAATCTGTATATTTCAGTGGTGGGTGGGAGTGGAAATCTGTGTTAAAACCTCTTTCAACAGACATCTGATGCCTCTTAAAAGTAATGGTATGTATATGCCTTGAGGCTGACTGCAGACCTTAGAAGGGTATTTAGATCAAGATTATCACTGGCTCCGTGGGGCATTAGATCTTGAGACTGTAACAAGGTGATGTTATTTGTTATTAAACCATTTGGAGAGTTTTAAATAAAACTGGAGTCACTACCTGTAATGGTTGGGTCCATATTTTTTTTTCCCCTCTGTTATCCAGGTTTTTTTCTGTGTGATCTCAAAGAAGTTAACTCAGTTTCTCAAAATGCACATCTAATAATTCACATTAAGTTTGTTCTAGCCACTTTGTGATCCTGCCTATCATGTAATGAACTGTATGAGAGGAAAGAACTTCTTATATCTGTTCTTCCTGGTATCATGAAATGTTGGGCTTGCTATGGGTATTCTGAGGATGGCCTTTGCATGTAGCTACAGGCTTGTTGCTGTTCTTTGCTATGATTCCAGTGGTCAATATGGTTTTTAAAAGGTAATTTTAAAGACTTTGCTGCAAACAGCTGTTAAATGTCTTTTAGCATTGATTTCAGGAAATCGGGGATTAAACAATGTCTTTGAAGAAAGGGATATCAATAAGTTACGTCTATCAGAGGTGTAAGAATATGCATGGGAAGTTTATTACCTAAAAAATTTAATAAAATTACTAATACATGTATATACTTAGAAACCTCTCAATTAGATGCCTTCTTAAGTGTATACTTAAGTGTGCGGATGCTTCAATTCATTAAAATGTCTTACAAAATAATTAAATTTTGAATAGATGGGACAGTTGAACCTCCTGTAACCAGAAGATTTTGTATAGCATACAACGATATGCAGAGTTGATAACCAACATTGCAGGCAACTAGTTGCATATAAAAATGTTTATTACTGTACTGGAAAAGGTAGGGGGAGCAGAGCCACAAATTTTGCTTTCAGGTTTCATTTTATCAATGTATTTAACTGGAATTTTAAAAAGGCTTTTGACTAAACTCTTGAGCACATCTGCTTTTTAGAAGCTATAAACTTGTGCAATACACTATACATGAAAATTAACAATAAGCTTTTTTGACACATGAAAAATAAAGAAGTACAAGTAGTGACTTGTGGTTCAGCTGAACAAGATAACTAAACTGATCTAAGAGTTTGCTGATGCCAAAAAGGAGCAAGCTGTGTTCTGCTACCTTTTTTGTGTTGAGTTTGGTGCTCATCTAGTCCCTTAGTGAACCAACTCAACTGCTAATATGACAGAAAACCATCTTGGCTAATATTTCCCCAGACTGGCACGATGAGTCAGTTCAGCTAAGAATTAGATGAGTGCCAAAACAATGCAAGAGAGATAGAGGCCTGTGACTGAGCAAAAGGGAGCAGGGTTAGCCTCCTTAAACAGCAGAGAATTGTTAAATCACTTAAGTCTGTCTTGTCTGACTACACGCCTCTTAATATAGAGTTCTGAATATAACACACTTTCTTCCCCCTCCCTCTAGCCCAAGCACTCCTACTACAAGGCAAGCTGAATATCAACTTACGCATTTTTGTTTCAACACAACAGGAAGCCGACAAGATCTCGAATTGTGAGAAAACTCATCTATGAAATTCTTAAACAGAAATAATTTGGAAATTATTCAGGTGCTATCTCAAATGACAGTGTGATTAGTACAGACTAACCAGGAGAGGCTTCTCTACTAAAGATAACTAACACTTTCTAACTAACTGAACCTATTCCTGTCTAAGCTAATAAATTATTTATACCATTTGTTTGGAAGGAAAGCTATTGGAAGTTAGTAACTTTAAGTGTTCGAAACAGGCTCTTCTAGTTCATCATGAATTCTGTAGTTAATTGGTCTTGACAGAGCATTGGTCTGACACAGCAGAGCACTTCTTTTGAACGATGGACTCAATGAATACAGTATTTATTATTGTACCTTAAACTTTAAATTAATGTTCTGTGGGGCTATAGTAGTACACTGTACGATACATGTTAAACTTCCACTGTTAGCTTTAGTCTTAAGATAGGAACAAGATGGAGTTAATATAAAACAGCACAATGTCCTTCAGCTTGTGTTTTGTAGTTTTCTCCACTTCTTTTGAAAAAAGAAACTCATCATTGGAATTAGTGAAACTTGTGTTTCTAGTGCTTTATCTTTTTGTCCAGATTGCCCACCAAACATCACTATTCCCTTCTATCCTCCCAAGATGTCCTGTGATATCCCTGCTTCCAACCATGTGGCAGCTGCTCTGTAGCTGTATGCATTCATATTGCTTGCTGACTACTGCCAAGAAGGAAAACATGCACTTAATAGAATTCCACCTTGGTGGGGTCACCAATTTCTCTTATTTTAGTTTGGCAGATATTCTTACTACTGCAACTTTCATGAAAATCATCCTTGAAACTTCTGTAACTTCTGAAACTTCTGACAAATTTTGTTGAAACTAGCCATTTGCGTTACAAATTCTTGGGAGCAGAGTGCCATCGGTGTAAATAAAAACCTGAAGGTGCTCCCAAAGTGGAAGGAATAATTTTGTGATGTGCTATTCATTTTTTAAATAGTGTAGCTTTTTACATAGGTTCGTGATGAAGTTTGTAACAGAGTTCTATCAATAAATTTTGTGACAACTTTGCTGTAAATGTATAATACCTCTCCTATGAGGACAGGCTGAGAGAGTTGGGGTTGTTCAGCCTGGAGAGGAGAAGACTCTGGGGAGACCTTATATAGCAGCCTTCCAGTACCTAAAGGGGGCCTACAGCAAAGATGGGGAGGACTCTTACCAGGGAATGTAGGGATAGGATGAGCAGTAACAATTTTGAACTGAAAGATGGTAGATTTCTATTAGATATTAGCAAGAAATTCTTTACTGTGAGAGTGGTGAGATACTGGAACATGTTGCCCAGAGAAGTTGTGGAGGCCCCATCCCTGGAATTGTTCAGGCCAGGTTGCATGGTGCTTTGAGCAACCTGGTCTAGTGGAAGGTGTCCCTGCCTATGGCAGGTGGGTTGGAACAAGATGATCTTTAAGGTCCCTCCCAACCCAAACCATTCTATGAATACTCGCCCACTGAGGAAACCTATGTTAAGCTGCTAAAAATTCTGCAAGTATGGGAGGGGGGAAAAGTGGGAAGTGTGAGCATCTTTTTTTTTTTTTTAAAAAAAAAAAAGGGAGAAAAGAAGAGGGGGCGGGGGGGAAAGCTTGCATGATCCTGGTAGTTGTTCCAAACTTGTCATTTGGTTGGCAACTGCATCCTCACTACCTCTTGTTATGGTTTGAGAAACCCACAACAATTTATTGTCGTTTAGACAATTATTCTATCACCTGATGACCCCTCCTCACCCAGGAAGGTCAATTGGCAAGAAAATGAGGAAACCTGGGGGTTGAAATATAAATAGATTTAATAGAATAAGACTTAGATAATTAACAGTAATAACACTAAAGAACCAATATTGATCCTGATACCGCTATAAAATATATAAGGATTATACTCAGCCAACTATAACAGTAGGAAGCCCTCAGTAAGTTTGCAGGTGACAACGAATTAAGCGGCAGTGTTGATCTGCTTGAGGGTAGAAGGCTCTACAGAGATCTGGACAGGCTGGATCGATGGGCTGAAGCCAACTGCATGAGGTTTAACAAGGCCAAGTGCCAGGTCCTGCACTTGGGTCACAACAACCCCATGCAGCGCTACAGGCTTGGGGAGGAGTGGCTGGAAAGCTGCCAGGCAGAAAAGGATCTGGGGGTCCTCGTGGACAGCCGGCTAAACATGAGCCAGCAGTGCGCCCAGGTAGCCAAGAAGGCCAATGGCATCTTGGCCTGTATCAAGAACAGTGTGGCCAGCAGGAGTAGGGAAGTGATCGTGCCCCTGTACTCAGCGCTGGTGAGGCCGCAGCTTGAGTACTGTGTTTAGTTTTGGGCGCCACAGTATAGGAGGGACCTTGAGGTGCTGGAGCGTGTGCAGAGAAGGGCAACAAAGCTGGTGAGGGGTCTGGAGAACATGTCTTATGGGGAGCGGCTGAAGGAATTAGGATTGTTTAGTTTGGAGAAGAGAAGGCTGAGGGGAGACCTTATTGCTCTCTACAACTACCTGAAAGGAGGTTGTAGTGAGATGGGAGCTGGTCTCTTCTCCCAAGTAATTAGCAATAGGACAAGAGGAAATGGGTTCGAGTTGTGCCAGGGGAGGTTTAGGCTAGACATTAGGAAAAAATTTTTCACTGAAAGAGTTATCAACCATTGGAACAGGCTGCCCAGGGAGGTGGTTGAGTCACCATCCCTAGATGTGTTTAGAAGTTGTGTAGATGTGGTGCTTAGAGACATGGTTTAGTGGCAGACTTGGTGGAGTAAGGTCAACGGTTGGACTGGATGATCTTGAAGATCTTTTCCAACCTAAATGATTCTATGATTCTATGAAGCTGTGCACTCCCAGCATTGGACAGTAAATGTTGGACACTGCGAGCACTACAGCTTCTGGAGGAAGGGAAGGGCTCGGGGGTCCGTCACCGGCACAAGAAGTTCTCTGGATCACTGCCATCAAGGGAGAGAAAACTTCGCAGAAGACTTTCTAATTCATATTGAATGAGACATTCATGGTATGAAATAATCCTGTTGGCCAGCTTGGGTCAAGTGCCCAGGTCTTGCTTCTCCTTATCCCTGCACCTGGCAAGCTCAAAAACATGGAGATCTTGAAACCCACACACCATAGGTGCCTATAAAGTAAATATATTCACAAATTCAGACACTAGAGTCTTGTAAAAGTACAGTTTTCCCAAGCACTAGAAATTAGTCCTGTGTTGCTCAAACCAGGACACCTCTGTATTCAGAAGTGAATTTAAAGTCTTTCTCTTCATTATGTACTACCAGCTACCCAAAAGGTAGGCAAGGCTGGTTCCATGTTGCATTCCTTTTCATCTACCACCTTCATGCCCTCTGGCCTCTGCTTCAAAAGCCTACCTCCTCCCTTGCAGCTCTTCCATGGAGCATCTGCCTCCTGTACTTCTAAAGCTTTTTCCTAATGATACATTGATCTTTGAATCCCCTGGGCCTGACCTTTGCTGCCTCCTCTCTTCCTGCATCTGCGTGGGCTTAAGGTCTGTGAAGTGGCGTGTGAACCGAGCAGAGGGGAGCTGGGACTTCATATGTTATTACAGTAATGTTTCTTATGTTTGTGTCACGAGTATCTTTCCATGTCCAGAACCTTGTGTGCTAGAGGTGGACTGGACTATCTTAACAGAGCCCTGTTTTGTAATATGCTTAACTTTTAGTTACGTAGCTTCTTGCACTCCATGACATGGTGCTATGTTCACAGGCTGTGTGCATCCTGTAGCTTACCATGGTCCTGGGCCCCTCCAGGATGGAGCTGGGTCCAGGCCCTGGTCTGGTGTAACCCTTCTTCCTTTCTGTGACATGCTGCTGCCACTGCCATCATATAACCAGACACAGCAAAGAGATGTTGGCGGGAATGCAGGGTGTGGTTACGTATACCTAAACTCAGATTTATTCCATTGGTTCAGCTACCAGAACCAGAGGAAACCTTCCTGTCCCCCAGGGGAAAAAAAATAAAAAAACCCAGACCTTCCCTGCTGCAGCAGTCACCCATTAGGTCAGCTCATTTGTAACAGATGACCGATCTGCATAAACCATACAGTGACTGCTTGTAATCTGTTAGAGAACTAGTTCTTTCCACCTATCATGGGCTTAAATTTTCAGATCTTAGGACACAGTAGTATTTAAAAGCAATACACAACATTAGAAGTGTTGTGAACATATTAATATGATCCGATGTATGTAATACAACCTCTGATGAGGCTGTCCTGGTAAACCTCCGGAGCTCATGGGCGTCCTCTGGAGTTTTTATCAACTCCAAACCAAAATGAATTAAATTAGCAAAATTATTTCTCCCCGATTCCACCCCAGCCTAGATGGGTATATGGTAATGTTTGGGTTTTAAGTGTTTTTTGCTGGCTTTACTGTTTTCTTTTTCCTTTTAATATTTTTTAAATCACTCATGTAAATGACTCTCCTATACCAACAGAAGTTTCTATCAGAGAGCTCATTTTGTCTTTTCAGTGCAGTAAAGTAAAAGTTCTTGTTCTATATACACGTATAGATGTGTACACATATATTTAAAAAAGCTAGTCCTTTGAAATTACAACTGCTGATGCTTAAGTGTAAATATACTTTTATAAATCATATTTGAGTCCTATTTAACACCTTAGGAGCTAAGGAGTATTTTTTACTTCTTTGTGAATTGTATGTGAAAGGTGGTCTTTTTTAGAACAGTTAATGTTTTAAGAAAGTCTCTGCTGCTCTGAGTGTGGGTCTGTTACTTCCAGTCTTTGCAAAGGAGTGAACATTAATGTCTTTAGCATGCAAAAGACTTGTTTTAATTACTTTTGTGTTCAAATGAATGGGATTAAAGATAATATTTTCTTCACTTGAACTCAGTCATTTGAAGCTAAGAACTTGACTGGAAAACATGAGATTTTCCTTTTCCAATGTATGATTAAAAATTGTGATGATGCGTTAAGTATGTTATTTGTTCCACTTGACATCTACATGTTTAAAAGTAGATATTCAGAAAAGAAAATAGCATGCCTCTTAGTGTGGTGTTGGCAAAAATGATTTTTTGGGGGGCAGGAGTGTGAATGTAGTCTGTTTGATAAAGGCTACAGATGCAAGATGGAACTTACCGTAACTTCAAAAGTACTTGCTTAGAGTATGTACTTTGGAATACTTATATCCTTAGCAAATACTTGGAAATTTCATGACCTGCAAATGCTTTTGAATAGTTTATGAATTGCTATTTCAACAATTTATATGTATAGGAGAGAAAGAAGAGTGCATTTTTATTTTAAGATTAATCTTCTTTAATTTTGCCAATGTAAGCAGAGGAATTTACTGGAAAACGTTTTCATCCAATATTATTTCATTCGACTATCAGATGGGTTACACTAGATACCTACATTCTCATGAACGTTTGCTTTGCCTGTTTCAGTGATCGCTGTGGAGAAGACCCAAACCAGAAAGTAATCCATGGGGTTATTAACTCCTTTGTTCATGTTGAACAGTATAAGAAAAAATTCCCCCTAAAGGTATATACACATTTCTGATTTATGTTTTTACTTTTGAATGTTAGTCTAGTATATGTATTATTTGTCGTTTAAAAAAAAATTCTCCCTTTTAGTTTTATCAGGAAATTTTTGAGTGTCCTTTTCTGAATGAAACAGGGGAGTACTATAAACAAGAAGCTTCAAATTTATTGCAAGAGTCAAATTGCTCACAGTACATGGAGAAGGTAAGAGATTCTTCTGTACACATGTAATAAGGAAAATCTAATATTATCAATTTACTGATGATATATGTTTTTCTGTACAGTTCCCATAGTTGTTCTTTGTTGTATGCTTTCCTGCAGTTTAAAGTATGCTTTTTTGGTGGCATGATTAATCTGCATATAAACTACAAACCTCATCTATAGATGGACTGTCAGCTTCAAAATATTTCATAATAAATGATAAATCAATCACACGAAAAGAAAAAAAAAAAAAAAAAAAAAAAAAAAAAAAAAAAAAA
>VFFE01008902.1:162887-184997 GCA_008921705.1 Burhinus oedicnemus | reverse complement strand
AGAAAAAAAGACAAAACCCAAAACACGTATCGGGTTGATAGGTATTGCTTCCTCACTTCCTTATTTTCCTTCTGTTTGTAGTAGCATGAGATGAGAGTTTTCGCAATATTACTGAGGTGGATTTTCTTTTGTTTTGCTTTGTGCTGTATGAAGTCAGGTTGTGGTTAAATTACTTGTAATTCGTAGACCTTGCTTGAGAAAGCAAAGATTAATACAAGACTAAGAGTCAGCCCTCAGTGCTATACTGTCCACACTAACAAGACAGAAGAGTTGAGGAGAATGTTGTGAGATTGCTGTTAACCATAAGGAGCATAAGCTAATGGTTGCACACCTGAGGTGAACTCCAAGGACAGGCTAAGACTTCAATTAAACCAAAAGAAGTGCAGATTCATTTTGTCTATCACTAGCAGTCTGCAGCTGCGCTACTGTCCCTATGCTCCCCTCATATTCACTGGATACAAGTACTTTTACGTGAGTATTCACATGACCTTTTTTATGATAATGCCTATTTCCTTCTTTGAAGGTGTAAAGAGAGTTTTTATTAATAGAGCAGACGTACACCTATACCTATTGAGCAGATGTTTATGTACGAGCAGATGGGTTTGAAACAGTAAAGTGATTCTTATAGTCATATAATTAGGTATTGTAAAACTTTCTCGGAAGAACCAAGAAGTGTGGTAGGAGAAATTGGGGAAAACTGGTCACAAAGTTGACAGGAGGAAGAAATTTTGAGAACTACTGTTATTGCGATTAGACATCTAGTAGTGACTGAGCGTAATCAGTACTTGGAGTAGAAGACTATACTAATTCAGCAAGGAAAAGGTTCAAAAGAGCAAATATAATTTTTCAGCATCCCAGACGAGCTCATTTTCAACTTTGTTACTTATTCCTGTCTCTCATTCTACGTATGCCATTGTATATTCATGGTTCTATATTGGTTGCTAGTATTTCATCAGCTCTCAGTTTAAAAACTTGTCTGTAGGTTTTAGGTAGATTAAAAGATGAAGAAATGCGATGTCGGAAATACTTGCATCCCAGCTCATATGGCAAAGTGATTCATGAATGCCAGCAGAGAATGGTAGCTGATCACTTGCAGTTTCTACATGCAGAATGTCACAATATTATCAGACAAGAGAAAAGAAGCGGTAAGTCTTAATGGTCACAAAATGTGTGAAGTGGTTTTTGTTTTATTCATTTAGCATTGCAATTTACTGTCTTTAGTGACCTTCTCTGTGCCTAAGCATTTTCAAATAATAAATGTAACTTATCTAAAAAGCCCAATTAAACCCTGAATGACAGTTCTCTTTCACCATGCAATTCATTTTCATCCCTTCAAATATATAGTCAAAACCTTCTTTTTACTGTTAACAACCCTTCTTTTGGCCAATACTCTTTCTCTTTCCTTGTCTTAGTCAGCTTAAAAACACACTCAAGTCCTGTGTCCTGTAGAATTGATCATATTTTATGCTTGTGTTTTCATTTGTAAACCAATGGCTCTGTCTTCACAGATTTCTTCATCATCATTTGACAGGTCAGGATTATAAAATATTTTGGCTTCTTTTCATAGCCACTTTTTATTGTCCTGAATCTTTTGTGACCTCTCTTCCCAAATCCTTTTTACAGAAGCAGATGCTCTTATAGTTATATTCCCTTCCTGACTAAAAAAACCCATATGCTTCCTGATGACTACATGCCTCTTATCCTTGAAAGAATGCATATTCTTGCACGAAGATGGTATCTATTATGTGAAACAAATTATTTTTCACAGTCAAACTCAAATTGTGTCTAATAACAGTGTTCAGTTTCCAGAGAGTTTTGCACATTTGATCAGAGCTTGGATCCCTTTTCGCAAAAAAACCCCACCTCATAAAAATAGCAGTTGTTTATTTCTGTTCTAACCTGAGAAAAATTTCAAGCCACCACTGGAGGATAACAAAAAGTCAAGAAGATACCTAAACTGATTTTAGTCAGCTGCTGCTAAGGGAGATTTAGGGAGGCCAAGGATTAAAATAAACTGGCACAATACTTTTCCATACTAGCCCGCCTCTCCTCCTGGGGTCTCTCCTAAATAAGCAGCATTGGAGGAGTGAGGTAGTCACAATGGCAGTACTCAATAAATACTGGTATTAGCCCTGCTCTCTCCTTTTTTTCTTTTGTCAGTGATCCAGTATATGTTAAAATTTTTTTTTGAAAACAGTTGGTCTTGTTTCAGTCTTTGAAAAGTTCTGTGTGAAATTATGATACTATATTAAGTGTTTACTTTTAGTGTTTCTAAGCATATTCTATAAAAATGTATCTCTGTTACAGACATGGCAAATATGTATACTCTACTTCGTGCTGTGTCAAGTGGTTTACCTCATATGATTCAGGAACTACAAAACCATATCCATGATGAGGGCCTTAGAGCAACCAGCAATCTTTCTCAGGAAAATGTGAGTTTCCTCAGGCAGCTGAAACTACCTATTTGATTAACATTCCTGATGAAATGTTTACCCTTTTCTTTTTAGTCTATTCTGTTTTTTTTTAATTTTGTCTATTTGAAATTGGTTTGGAACATTATGGATAAATTGTAACTTCTAATCAGCACGCTTAGCTGTGCAACACATATCTATCCTGAGAGTTGATTGTTGTGATCTGACTAGAAACAACTACAGCTAGATATTTCTCATTGTTGTTTGTTTAATGCTGTCATGGCAAATAGGTCCTTTTGTTCCATGTATGTATTTTTTTCCTAAATTTCTCTAAGTCAGTGGCATTTGCTGGTCTGGTACATTAGGAACAAACGATTCCATTTAGTTTAATTATATGTTATTTGTAAAGACTTGACATCCTGTCCTGATTTCAGTGTACTGTTTTTCACTAATAGCTTTGTAGTCTCATATTTTCATGTAACTTCTGAAAATACTGTAGCTTAATTATTTTACTAAAGTGTGTTAAACTTTTTTCAGTTCATATGTATTTAAATTACTCAATTCCATTTTTGTTCCTCTAGCATTGCTGTTCAGAAACAACCAACCAACCAACCAAGCTTTCATTTGGCAATATATTTGTACATGTATACATCTTGCTGTCTAGATCTGTGCTCACTTTAGGATGGTGACTTTAGCCATCCAGTGTTTCTGTCTATAATAATACGTAGATACAAACTGTTGTAAATTCGCTCTTTTATTGACTGCGCAGGAGTGCTTACTCTTCCGTAACTCCCATGTGCATACTGAAAATGGACTGAAGTCTTTAGTAGTATAGTTTGCTTTCAAATTATTTGTAAGTTTATTGAGCTTATTCTTTCAAACTAATAGTGTCTACATGGGGAAATGAATGCAGAGCCATGAGGCTGATGAATATTCACAACCTTATGCAGATAAACACAAAATGTGAAATACTTGCTCCATTGTGTGGATTAAGTACTTTGTCATCAAAACATTTTTAATGTGTGACCCGAGAATGCACTTGGGGAGTCACGTGATGCAGCCGGTGCATTGCACACTCTTGCATTGGTGCCTGTCAGCTTGTCTGTGTAGGGACTCCTCTCATTCATATTAGTCATTTCCATACAAAATGTTATGCTGAAATGTGGCACATTAAATTTGAGCAGTAACTGTCCCTACATAGGAAAATTCAAAGGGTTCATCAGGATTTTCTGTCTCTGAAGTCAGTGTATAGGAGAAGCAGCAGTTTATTTTTCAGTAGCTTTTTGGCTTGATTGCTGTAGTTGCATATTAGTGTTAATGATTTTTGAAAGGGCTAATAAAGTATTTTAGGGTACGATGGAAAAGATTACACAGCATGAGCAGTACAAACACAAATCTGTGTTTGATAGCAGGACTGTAAATGTCGCCATAGACCTTTTTATTTCCAAAACATGCTCAAGCACAGTAGTGTAAGAGTACAACAATGCAGAATCAATAATCCTCTCAAAGACTAAATCACTATGATTTCAACTTTTATAAAAAAGAATAATTAGGAAAAAGTGTACAACGAATGTAGCTATGTTAGTGTGTAGATAATACTACTTTTCTCATTAACTTGCTTTCTGTTTTATATACCTTTTTTAGATGCCAACTCAGTTTGTGGAATCAGTTTTGGAAGTCCATAGTAAATTTGTTCAACTCATCAACACTGTTTTGAATGGTGATCAACACTTTATGAGTGCCCTTGACAAGGTAGCTTTTACTTATGTAAAAAAAGCATTGGAAAACAAAATGTGGGACCCTGTTTCAGGCTTACCAAAGTTCTTCAGGGCGTCAACACGTGTTCAAAGATAGAGTTCTTACTCAGTTTTTCTAGTTTATAAATGCAATGGAACAAAAGACAATCCAGTGTTAGGGGAAAAGATATGTACAAAGAAAACCACTTTAATACTTAAATGCTTTCTGAAAGAAAGACCTTTCTTTTAATCGTAATTCAAAACACAAAAATGGAGCTGACCCATTTAATGTAAATTTAAGTGCAGATAATAAATAGACAAATTGTGTGGTTTGGGAAGTTTGGTAACTCTTATGTGCATTTGAACTTCAATTTGCTTGCTGCCATAATGTTTAAACTCTGAATGTGGTAGTATTACTTACATAGAAGCCTTGTTTAGAATTTTCAAGCCGACTGTAAAGAATATCTGGAAACTTACATTACTTCAATCACTGTCACAATAGCTAACTTTTTCCAGGAGAGAACTTCCCTTGAAGTTAAATAAGCCTGTTTAGGTAAAGAGGCTTGCTGCTCTTTTATTTGAAATGCGTGGCCGTGAAGGTATTTAAGATAACAGTTCTAATTGTTATAAATTTTAATAATAACAATGATAATAATAAAATTTATAGCTGACTTATTGTTATTGTCATTATTATTATTAAATTCTGCAAAACATGCAGGGATTGAGTGGCTCCTTCTCAAAAAAGAAGTATGTTTTATTTAATGCATTTGTTAATTTCCTGCTCTTTCCCATGTATCCTTGTATCTTTTTCCTAGAGAGCGCACTTAACTACTTTCCTGTCTATAATTTTCTGTCATAGGATGTATGCATATGTTTTGTTTGTGGTGTTTACAGTATTTGCGGTTTGTAGTTAGGGTCATAGTCTAAGCCTTGATAATTTTCAGCCAAGGCTAATCTGGAAAGACATAGTGATGAAGAGACCAGTAATAATATCAATAGTAGTTAACCATCTGTGTTTGTGATACTGAGAAAATAATTATTTAGTATTTTAAAACAAATGCTTATTTCAGTACCCTAATACATTTCTGTCTCAGTTGCAATTAATGTCATGTACCGGAAGGTGTAGTAATATGAGATTGACAACTACATTTGCTGGCACATAGGCAATGTACTTTTTCCTTAAATACATCAATTCTTCACTTCAGTGATCTTTATTACAATAAATATTTAAAATCTTAATCTGCTGTCAGTTTTTCATGGTGGATATCAAAACTGCTATTGTTGCCTCCAATATTATTGCAAAAGAGTGCTCAAAGCTTCAAAGAGTTTCATATTTCTTGTCAAGTCGTGAATTCCTTTCTCACAGGGATTCTAGGGACCTATATCATTGTACAAAAGAGTTGCTTGTCAGTTCTTCTTCATAATAATAACAATAATAATGTTTTCCTTCCATAGAAAGAACTGTAATTCCTAGCAACTATGGTCGTGCAATATTTTTGGTTCAGTATTAGTTTAAAATGTTAATTTAAATGTGATATCTAGTTTAATCTTGATGATTCTGGTATCTTTGTTTACAGTGTCCAATACTAAACTGCCATTATCTCCTTCCTTTTCTTTTTCTTCGTATTCAGGTTTTCCTCAGCTACTGTATTTTTTGTACTGCACTGCTTTGAATTTTCACTTTCAACAATATTTTTTGTCCTCTTTAGTCTATCAAAATATCCAACAACCAAAAGATCTTTCCTTTCTTACTGTTGTAAGCACAGCATGTGTGTTTTTCAGCTCAAGATACATGCTGTTGATGTAAGCTGATGTTGATATGCTGCTGTTCACATCTGCTTTATGTGCAGTTATTCCTCAGTTTCTTTCCATTCATACTTTTGCACCATACATATTTCTGTATACCAAAATCTTCATACTTTTATGTTTAAGTTTCTGATAAAAACTTAATTTGTTCTCCTGTTTTCTGCAATTAACGTCTATTCCTCTACTCTTTCTGCTTTTACTTAAATCTCAACTTAAATGTTCAACATGCAAATTCTCACAGACCAGTAATTCAAACCCTTTTATTCATTGTTTCTTTTTTGATTCCCTTTGGTGTAGTTCAGTTCTATAGGGTCTCAGATGGTCTTTGCCCTGAACAGTTTTTGATTTCTTCAAATTTCATAAAGAAAAAGTTTTAAGTCATTTACATTTTTTCTCTTTGCTCTATGTTCCTATATAGGCTTTGACATCAGTAGTTAACTATAGGGAGCCCAAGTCGATCTGCAAAGCACCTGAGTTGGTAAGTGATATGTATTATTGTAGAAAGTAATAATACATTTTTATAACTGTCAAATGAATTGGCATAGGGTCCGTCACATGAATATCTATCCAGTAATAAATAACTTAACCTGCACACACATTTTGTAGGTATGCAAAATTGGTGCGGTTGTAATTTTTGATACAGAATTTGTTTTTTCTGTGCATGTATTATGTATTATTTACTTATGAATACAACCCTTGTAATAGAACATGAGACTGTAGACTGTGACTTATTTAATGCTTTAACTTTTGTGTAGAAGTTTGGAAAACCTTGGCGTACATTTGTTCTCAAGCTTGACAAGTAGGTTTGTGTTTGTTTTTTTCTTTTTTTAACTTGAGCTGGCCAAGTACTGTGACAACTTGTTGAAGAAATCAGCAAAAGGAATGACAGAAAATGAAGTAGAAGACAAACTTACAAGTTTCATTACTGTTTTCAAATACATTGATGACAAAGATGTATTCCAAAAGGTAACTTTTGATATTCAGTAGATGTTAAAATGTTACATTTAAAGTATACTTGAAGAATGTGGTTATGCTTTTAAAAATCCTCGTATCTGATTTTTTTTATGCAGTTCTATGCCAGAATGTTGGCAAAAAGATTAATTCATGGTTTGTCTATGTCTATGGATTCTGAAGAAGCCATGATTAATAAACTAAAGGTACTGTAATATTCTTCTAATGCAGAATAAACTAACATAGGAGTATGTAATGTTGAGAGGGAGCAGCAGAGGGTGCCAGAGGTAACTTAGCAATCAGTAGATCCTGTTTCCGGTAGCTGAAAGGAAAAAACTAATTTCTTGGTAGTCTATGAAAGATATATGGCCAAATACTACCTGAGCGTTTGAGATTTTTTATGAGTTTTTGGGTTGTTTTATTAAGCGTGTTCAAACAATTCATATTTACATTCTAAAAGTACTGAGGACTTTCATAAACTAGCTCTGTCTTTCAATTTTATAAAATAACATTGTTCATATAAATCAATGTATAGAAAGTGAAACTAAGATAAATCTGATCACTGCGTTTGTTTTCTATTGTAACTAGTGTTCTCTGTAAATACTATAACAACACTTTTGCTGACTAGTTTTTCATATTTTAGTAGTGAATATGCATAAGTTATATAATAAGAACTGTTTTCACTGTGAAACCTGTTACAATATTTCTTCACAGCAAGCCTGTGGTTATGAATTTACAAGCAAGCTCCATCGAATGTATACAGACATGAGTGTTAGTGCTGATCTCAACAATAAATTCAACAACTTTATCAAAAACCAGGACACGATTATAGATTTGGGAATTAGTTTTCAGATATATGTTCTACAGGTACTAATGTATGTTTATTACTATTGAATTATTTGTACTTAATTTTTATGTTTCAATAATAAGCGAACAATTTTTCTAACTATGAATACTTCTCGTATGGAAACTGACACCTTGTGATGATTGTGGAATAATTTATTTTCCTGGTGTTTCTTTTTAAAATTAACCCACTAGCACACTAAACAGTAGCGATGTAAAATGCCTTGTGTTCTTGTCTTGAATAAATACCTCTGTGGGGCATGTGTAATGAGCAGTAAAAACTGAGCAGTAAACCTTATGTTGTAAACTGAATGTCTTACAGCATAATATTCACTATAGATCTGTTTAGTAGAATTATTCTTTCTTAATGTATATGTTATATGAAAATGTTAATGCTTTATTTTTTCCCTGATACCTTTAGGCAGGTGCATGGCCTCTAACTCAGGCTCCTTCTTCTACATTTGCAATTCCTCAGGAACTGGAAAAAAGTGTACAGATGGTAGGTTAGTAGGAGGCTTCTTGTAAACATGTGGAAAATGTAAATAACTCCAAATAAAAGATCATCACTCTAACAGAGAAAAACCTGAGCTGCTTCATTTCGTTTGTAAATCATGACTATCCTGTTTCCAGTCCATATGAAATTTGGAAGGGTAACCCAAATGACATACTGAATTTATGTATGTATTTGCATAGCTTTTGTTTATTTTCCACATCTCTCTTCTACACTTTGTGATTGATGAGGGAGATACTAATAAATACAATCAAATTTACTGGGTTGATTCTTAC
Organism: Burhinus oedicnemus; assembly: GCA_008921705.1. Classification (NCBI taxonomy): domain Eukaryota; kingdom Metazoa; phylum Chordata; class Aves; order Charadriiformes; family Burhinidae; genus Burhinus; species Burhinus oedicnemus. The sequence goes on along the minus strand of VFFE01008902.1, from coordinate 176,464 downwards.
CTTTAAAACCAATTCCTAATATTTGGATAAAAGAAGATTTTGTTTCGAATATGAAATCTGAACAGATTTAATAGGAGATTAAAATGCAGATACATGTTTCTTGTCCTGTATTTCATAGGAGCCATTCAAAATCCAACTTCGTGCAAACTTCTTTAAAGCTAATTTTACAAATTCTCAAAGCAGTAAAGGTTTTACTTTGGCCAAATAATCTCTTTTTATGTGATTATTTCTGCTTCGTAGAGGTGGAATATTTTATTACTTTTGATTATATTATTATGTTCTAAATGTTACCTGTACAATGTTTGTGTTAAGATACAGAATATGTGTTGATCTTTGCTAAAGTGTATTTAATGGTGAAGTACATTTTAGGCAATAAAAATTTCATATTATTGGACATAACAGATTTTTAAAGCAGTTTTTATACATTAAATTGCTATCGGATGTAAATTATAATGGCAAATGTCTGTTTCTGCGGTGAAGGAGCTTTTTCATGTATTGGTACTGAGTGTTAGAACTATTTATTCTTCTTTTAATTACACTGCATTAAGTGGCAATTAGTTTTAGCAGTGTAACAGTTTCCAACCCATAGTATGGGATCCACAGAAAGTGGGTGATCGACATTTTCCTGTTCTTTGTGGGCTTAAAATAGGAGTATTGTTAGTTGTGCCTCAGTTGGAAAATTGTTACAGACTTGCGCATCAGAAGCAGCTCAGAGTCTAGGTTGCTGGCCTAACTTCACTGTTTTGCCAGTTTAAAGAAGCAAACTTATTCATGTGTCACCTAGGTAGAATTAATGCTCTGAATTGTAATTCCCTGAGGAAACAGAACATGACTTTGGGGAGTCTTTGAAAAATTGACAATGTCTGTCTTCAGTGTCAAATTTGATCATTTGACCCATGAAGAGAGAGTTCTCTCAGGACTCTGGCCAGGATTTAGGAAGAATAAAACATTTGCAGTTGCACTCCAAAGTATGGGAGTACCTCTGTAACTGGGCAAATTGTTTAGCAACTTTTTCAGGCTTCGAGACTGCTGGAGCTTTGTATAAATATGTATTTATTTGAATGGTATACAAATACTGGTTTTCATACTATGTAAGCTTCTGGGTGGAGAAACACCTGATTCTTAAAGAGGTCGCAAGTCCCCCTTTTTGTATTTTCCTTTGATGTTGATCAGAGTTGCCAGACCAAATCAAGGTAAGCCAAATTGACATGTACACAGTGTTGGCTATGTGGCGTTTAGGGAGGTTTGATCCTGTTTTAAGGAAAGGTTCTTTGAATCTGCTTAAGTTTTTCTCATTACCAGAAAGTAGTTAGACCTTAAATTAGGATTAGTCTGCAAGCCACACTTTCTTGTTTCTTTCAGATAGGAAGTATGAGAGCAAAATTTCTGATTTTTTTTTTTTTCTTAAAAAAAAAACCAAAACAGCTTAAATACTAAAGCTTAAGGTTTAGCAGGCACTTGCCAATATATGCAGTCTGATTTGTTCCTTTTGGCTATAGGGCTAATACATAGGATTAAGGTCAGATTTATATTTTAATTTTTCCATTGTATTTTCAACCACATTTCAGTTATTTTTCAGAGGACATCCAAGAGAATACCATAGCTACTAAAACTCCCCACTTTTATGTTTCTGCTTACAAGCAAAATGATCAGACTCTTATTACATGTGTTAAACTAAAATCTTGATTTTTTTAGAAGCCTTACCATAAACTTCCACTTCAGTCTTTGGAGAATTTCTTCTTTTCCTTCCTGTCAGAGTAACTTTTCTGCATCATTTTAGCCCACAGAATAAGTAAGCTGGAAGCTGTGTCCTCAAAAGGTTTTTTAAACGTTCTGGAGTGTCTTTAATTGTTCTTCAAAATCCAGTGCTTCCTTTCATTTCCTAGGGCTTTTTCTTATTCTCTCTCTGTTGCTTGCTAGTTTCCAGGAATGGCAGGATTGATGGATTACATATAATACGGGAGTAAGATGATTTTGCTGCATCTCTGTTGATTTGATTTTTCTTATTGCAGTCCACAGTTCATTTATGCCCTTCCTTCTCTTATTCTGTGTTGGTGAAAATGACGTTTAAATGTACATAGGTACAGCTTTGAAAGAATATTCCAGGAATTGCATTCCTAGAGTCTTCTGGAAGATGGTCTCATTTACAGTAGCCAGACTTGTGCGCTTTAGTGCCCGATTTCAAACTGCATAGCTAATTTTCACTTGCTTGAAACAAAGAGCTTTGTTTCGGAAAAAAAGAGGAATTTTTAAGATGTTTTTAAGTCCTTTTCTTGTTTAGAGGTAATTTTTTTTCATATTCCTGTTCTGCTATATATTTGTGTGTCTTTGTAGAATTTAAATATCAGGGGGAAATGCTTTTCAGAATGATTGATGTAGCACTTCTCATAATGACAACAAATTCATGTAAAAATCAGAAAAATTAAGGAAGAAATTAGCATTACTAATAATGCTAGTTTTGCGTATAAGATTTTTAAAATACTGATTTTGAGGGGATACTTCACTTTTTGGGTGTCAGCACAACTTTGAAATGTTAATTCCTAAACCATAAATGTGTGCTGCTTTGTTAAAATAGGTTTTGGAAGGTTTCAACAGAAATTCAAGGATCTGTAGTCAATTCTTGATTCTGAGATGTTTGTAAACTGTGTAGCTGTGTCGAGCCTGAAACCCAAATTGGAAGGTGGCAAAAACTGTGCCCGCTTTCAAGCTTGCTCTTTTGAAATTCCCCCTAAAAATATGTTCAGGAATGTAAGATGAGATTCGTCACGAAAGTCAATATGTAGCTGACTGTGGGAAATACCTGTAACTAAAAGTTTATATTTTTTGAAGGATATTGTTTTAAAAAAAAAAAATCAGTAAAATGGATTTTCTGAATTGATTTTAAATAGGATGGCAAAGAGGTGGAATATAGAATGATTTCACCAAGGTGAAAAAATAAAAATAAACTTGTTTTTATGTGAAATTGGAAGGAACAGAATAATAAAACCTAGCAACATTGATAGTTAAAACCTCCTAGAAGTTCTTTTAAATTTGATAGAGTTGATACTTTGGAACACTGTTTAACTACAGTATTTTATGCTTTGAGAGTATGAATGTGTCAACAACTTTTTTTGATGTAGTCATCAAGTGATGTTCAAGTAGTTCAGTAAATGACTGATGTTCAGTCATCACCCATCTTCCAAAGGAAGATGATTAATCTGCAATGTTTGCATCCAATATGGTGAACGTAAAACCAGTATTTCTTCACTGGGGTGGTAGTGTGATAATAAACTATTGTAAGTAGTTATATGTGTGACTAATTGCAGTTCATTTTGTTTTGCAGTTCGAATTATTTTACAGTCAGCATTTTAGTGGAAGGAAGCTTACTTGGTTACATTATCTTTGTACAGGTAAAAATAAGTGCTTTGCTAAACTTACGCTCTATACAACTGACAATTATTTGTTAGAGGTCCGGTTCAAATGGCAACAGACTTTGGAGTTGGAACATTATGTTGCATATAAAGTCAACTGACTTATTTTGCATTATAAATTAATTTAATTAGTATTTCCAAAAGTTATGTTTTGTAAACTTGCATATGTTATCTGTGATTTATTAAATCCAAGTAAAACTAGAGTTGTACATTCTTAACTACAAAACGGCACTGCAGAACTGCTGAGTTAATAACAATTGCCCTAGAATTGTTTCTGTAGCATCAGATGTCCCTTAGGTGAATATTAAGTATTGTTAAGAATGCACATTATACTGTCTTACTCAGACATATAAGTATCTAAGTAAATACACATATATATACTTATGTTTATATTTACTATATAGAAATATATGTGTAAAAAAACATCCTAGAAGACATATATAAAATTGTAGCTTAGTTTAATAAGTATCAGTCAATTGCACTATATTTCAAGTGCTTTCAGTATCAGGCTTTAACAACTGAGCAGTGCAACATATTACATGGAGGTGAAAACTAGACTAGCATACAACAATATAATGTAATGAAAATTTAGTTCTGATAATAGCAGGTTGCCATTAACTCACACTCGCTTTCACAGAGAAACGCTAAATCTACTTTCAGGCATATTTCTTCAGTGCTTTGTTTCTTTTTTCTTTTTATATCTTTTTTTTTTTTAAAATGTCAGTGGAATTTAAAGAGTATAAGGATATTACAAAAAAATTTTAATGGTCAAGTCTTTTATTTTGTTTTTAAATCTTTCCTTGGAACAACTTTACTGTAATCACTAGTCTGTGATCCTGTGTAAGCTATTACTAATTGAAGTTTATGCATTGCAATGTGTTGAGGCTATTTGGAATTTCCTTTTTTTAATACTATAAATTATATTACATTATTCAACTTCAACACTGTATGTTTCCTTTTTTCTTGAAAACACTATTGTTCTAGTGTTCATAGTTAATCAGAGAGGGTTTTGTGGCAGACCACATTCTGTATGTGTGAATTCACAACATCAGTTTTCATCTTCCCATTCCAAGGGTTAAATGCACACTTAGGCGTGAACTGAATGTCTGGAAATGTGTGAGGGGCTCTAGTAGTTAGAATTCAGATAACTTTTCAGCGCATGCCATCAGTTTATAAAATACTGCTTGTATCATTACAGGTGAAGTAAAAATGAATTATTTGTGCAAACCTTACGTAGCCATGGTCACAACATACCAAATGGCAGTGTTGCTTGCCTTCAACAACAGTGAAACTGTCAGTTACAAGGAGCTTCAGGATAGTACACAAATGAATGAGAAGGAACTGACAAAAACCATCAAATCCTTACTTGATGTCAAAATGATCAACCATGACTCAGACAAGGTATGCAGTAATGATATAAAAAACTTCCATATTTTCAGTGATTCTAATACTTGTTGAGGGCTTTTTTAATATAAAAGGATCCACAGTTTGCCGCTTTTTTTTTCCCTAAACTATTATTGACCCTTGTGAACAATTATAAATCTGTATTTATAAGGAAAGAGACAGGAGGAAGTAGACTGTGTGTGTCATATAGGCTCTCTATGCCTATAACATCATGGTATGCTGAAAAGGTAATAATGTTCATTGTTTCTGTTGCATTTCATCCATATGGCTTTAGACTTGCTGCTGTTGGAGGGCAATACTCTTTAAATACACCACTTTCAAAGTTGTACTGAATCACGGGAAGGAGCCCAAGTAGTAAACCAAAGAGTCTTACAGAGATCCTAAAAAAAAATTTGTGGGATTAAGAGACTGGAAGTAACAGCAACCATGTTCTTCCTTGCTGACAGATAACAGGAGGAGGAAGGAGGAGGAAAGGGAGTAAGGAGAGCTTGTGTGAGAGGATTTTTGCTGCAATTTGCCAAACTCCATCATTCCATAAGTTTCATGGAATTCCAGTAATAGCTGAGCTTTGTTTGTGGTTAAGGCAGTGGTTGATTCAGGTTCTGTTTCTGACTGCCTGATACTTCTGTACGACCTACGTGAAGCCAGTTACCCTTTTTTCCTATACAGCGAAGGGCACAGATGTCTGTTGTGTAAGAAACACTACCGAAATGCCTGTGCATACCAGGTAGACTTTAGCATGTGCTTCCAGCTAGCCCAGAAAGCCTGTTATTTAGACAGTATCAGGCAGAAGAAACTGAAATAAGCTGTTCGCTTCACTTACAAGAAGAAATTCAAAGCTGTTGTGATAGCTGCTTTTTTTTTTAAAACCAGGAAAATATTAGGAAATGGAAAGTTAGATCACAAGGAAGATCTGATGCTTGGCTGACGCATAGGACATGCTTCCAATATCTAGAAATGAGTTCAGGTTGGAACAGTGGCTGGGAAGATGTCTGTTAAACCATGGCTGAAATATAACACTGGGAGCTATTACAGAAAACAGTGAGATTTTTCATAATCTTAAGAAGTTGCCCGTTATTTAAAGGATTTACATTTTTTTATGTCTGTTCTATAAGGTTTGCCCAGTTTCTTTAAGCATATGTCACTGAAGAGTGAATGATACAGCTTTCCAACCCTTCTAGCTTTTAATGTTTATCACTGTATTTTCTGGTTCTTTAACTTCCAGGCTATTGTATTCAAACATCTCTGATAAATCTGTTTTCTTTGCACTCCATCCAGCAACGTGAAAGCAGATCTGTAGTCTATCAGCTTACTTATTGAATAAGCTGGTGAACTTTAGTGGCTTAAGCAGTGAAACTAAATACACTAACTTCTCTTTACCTGGATCTGAGCCACATGGAAAAGTACAGTGTATTAAATGTTTTAGTTTGCTTTTGTTTGTTTGTTCTTTTTTGAAAGAGGAAAGAGAAAGAGAAACTTTTGGCAAAATCTTTATTGGTTCATTAGAATCATGCTTTTTGAGTTCATGCACAACACACAATTTATTTTGCTTTATACTCAGCCATGTAAGCAGAAGAATGCTAAAATTGAATGTTAGCTTATCTTTTTTAAAGCTGTTGATCTTTGCCCTTTCATGTTAAATTTTCTTTACTATGCCTGGATACTATGAAATATTATAATAAAGAATATTTTTTGCGGAATGTAAAATTAGAATTAATATTGTTTTGAGTATATATTTAGATAAGTATTGACTGTGTTTACTGAAGTATTTGCATTTGAGGCAACCATGGCTCGGCAAGATTCCAAAGTCTAAGAAGCCCAGTAACTTTATTCTGCTGGAAATTGGTGATACTTGTACAGACTCTTGCCTGGATACTGCAGATATCGGTCAGGTTATCCTGTTAGTTGAATGTAAAAGTATTTGGACTGCAGGGAATAGTTACCATTTATTGAAAGAAATGGACTTTTACGTGTGGAAAAGAATTGAGATTCTGACCGGAAAAAATTAGGAACATACAGATAGATGTGGAACTGTAGAAGTTGCACTTTGTCAGCTGTTTCTGCTGTAACATAACAAAATGCTTAGATGTTTTTCCTTACGTTCTGGGAGGCAACATTAGTAATAGTTGTGAAAGCAAAAGCTCACTCTCTCTGGAGATTCTGCCATAAATAAATGCAAATCCTACTTTCTTTGCAGGGAAAAAAGGACTTTAAATGGAAAGTGTTTGCAACCTGTCCAAGTATTAGAACAGAAATTGCTTTAATTGTATTGACTTGTTAACAATATTCATGTATGTCAGAGTTCTTTTCTAAAATTGACTTGGTTTGCAGGTTAGTTAAACTGTAGCTTAAAAAATTGACCTGGTTCAAGTGCATTTTAGAATTTCCAACTACAAATCTGCTGAAATTGTTTGTATGTGTGCAAACCTCTGTGATTTTTCAAAGTAAATTTTTGGTTTTTTTCTGGTTCCATTTCTGATTTTTTAAAAAGATCCTTTATTGCAGGAAGATGTAGAGGCAGAGTCTACGTTTTCATTAAATATGAACTTCAGCAGTAAACGAACAAAATTTAAAATTACTACATCAATGCAGAAAGACACGCCACAGGCAAGTATTCCTTGGTGTTTCCTGCTTGAACAGCTTAGGAAGCTTATTTTTCTAAAATGAAATCTGTTGTATTAGTTTGGTGTAAGCAGATGTAAGAGTCCCTGTGTAAGATTTACATCACCGTAAAGAAATTGTTTAATTTTAAAGCTTAAGCACTGCAATTTTTTTTGTACTTAAAATATAGGCAGGAGAAGATGGAATAGAGAATAAGAAAAAAAGAAGAAAAAGATGAACAAGAGCTATTTGTCTTGTACAAAATGGGATTGACATTTAGCTTGTCTTATCTAATGAGACTTTTGTGTTGGTGGTGTTTCAATAAAAGCAACTTATTCCAGGAACAGCAGAACCAATCAACTCTGTTTCCTATGATTTTGTGTCCTTTGTCAACTAAAATTAACTCCAGTGTTGATAATCTATGTTCCCTCTGTAACTCCTAAGACATAGGATTTTGTACAAGAGATGTATGTGCTGCCAAACTCAATACATTATGGTAAATTCTGCCTGCCTTTCTCCCTAGCAAAAACACTGGTTTGGATATCTCTATCCTACCTTCCTGCTGACTTTAATGAAACCTGGTATTCTTGATTTACAGATGTACTTTGCCTGGAATTGAACTTCACCAAGATATTTGTATTAATTGACCAATTTTAATGCAGTAAAAAGTATAGATGCAGGATAATTTTATGAAGTGTTTATTGATCTTACTATATTTTAAGCATTACTGTTCTTCCTATTTTGCAGGAGATGGAGCAGACCAGAAGTGCTGTAGATGAAGACAGAAAAATGTATCTTCAAGCTGCTATAGTCCGTATCATGAAAGCACGTAAAGTGTTGCGACATAATGCTCTTATTCAGGAGGTAAGATAAAGTCCTCTCCTTAAGCATGATTTGATGAAAATCTTCAGGATAGTTGGGTAAAACATCTGGCCACAGAACTCTCCTATGTCAAAACTAATACTCCAGTGAAATTAGTGAGAATTTCATTGGAGTCTACTTTGAACTGCAGTACTGGAGCACTAGCTGTGATCCCTCAAACTTGTAAATATGTCTTAGCACTAAAGCATTAAGTGCCTCTGTGCTTGCTCTTTCCTGTTGGCTGGTTCTATGCCAACAGATGTCATATCCTGTAAGAGTCATTGCCAGAGCTATAGATTCAATTGAAAACCTGAATATGGATATTGTAGGTGTAGAATTTCCACAGAAGCACCTAGCCAATTTTGGGCTCTAATTGTACAGTTGGATTTTATTCTAATTCATGGCTTAAACTTTTAAAATTGTCTGCGTATGATGACATGTAGTTCTTAGTCTCCCTTTTCTGTTAAGCGATACAGTTGTCTGGATTTTTTAGATTCTAGATTAATGATCTGTGAACTGTCACAGACTGGATGGGAAGGAAGTGCCATTTCTTTCATTTTTTCTCCCACTTTCCCATCTGTGCTAGTTGCCTGCCTAATTGTATTTCTTATTCCAACCCAACCTTTGCTCCTGCCAACCAGTTCCCAGTTTTTGTTTTCTTAGCCTTCAAAGGCTAGTAATTCTTCAGCCTAATTCATTCTTGTGTCTCCTGAGCCTTGCTGGATAGCCTCAGAGTGGATTGGTGGGAGAGGGAATAAAGATTCCTGCTATATTGGACCATTTTGAGCATGGAGGTGGAGAAGCATTCGGTCATTTTGAGATCTGCTGTATGTTTTCTGTCTTGTGGTAATGCAGGAAACATTACCTACCATTTAATTTTTATTTCCTAAAAAAAATAAGCAGAGAGCTTGTAAGCCCAGAACTTGCAACGTGAGACATATTAAAGGTTTTGGATATTGTAACAGTGCTTGTACACAAATACTCTTAAAGCGTATTTGAATACCCAAAAGATGAGGCAGCGTAGGTCCTAATTACTTCTCAGAATCTTTGGCTATTTGATTTCCCATTACTTAAATCATCTGTGCAGTTATGATGAAATCCTTAAGAATTTATAGTTCAAACTAGAAAATAGTAGGCAAGCCCTGTTTCATCTTTAAAAATACTTTTTTCTCCCTGCTCTCAAATTCTTAGAGGAAGTCTTCAAAGTGTTCTTTGCTTGAGACCGGTTCATAAGAGTGGAATAGATTACAAATTTTTGTGTTCTGGAAACAAATAATCCTTTCTGGTTGCTTCTTCCTTTGTTTAACTTGGGAGGCACGAACTGACATGCCTGTGCTCTACTTTGCTATTGTAGTACTCTTGCAGAATAGTCCAGTCTATTAGCATCGGGAACTTTTTCACGTTTTGCAAGAAAGGTGGATATTTTGATTGTTACTCTTAAAAACTAAGTAAGGTGGATATTTTGATTGTTACTCTTAAAAACTAAGTAGAGGATAAAGTTGGTGCTCTGTTTATATAACACCAGCCACATCTACCTGTATTGTTTTTTTACCTTAGCTTTTAACTAAATTTATGACACTTCTGAAAATTGTATCCTTTATCATTTAGTCTTTATTTCTCAGTTTTGAATACTACTTATATCTTAAGTGGATTAGAGGATTTAAAACTGAAGGCTAGGCTTATAAATAATTGATATCTATGCTGCAGTATGGTGTGGGGACCTCATGTAGCCTTAAATGAGCAATTATGAAACCTCAAGCAATAAGATGAAGCAGTACAAAAGTTCTTTAGGGTTAATTTTTCCTTCTTTTTTGCACTCTGAATTGATTTGTGCCAATCTCCATGCTGCCTCAGCTAAACTGTTACTGTGACCCGAGCTTGATTCTTTAAAACATTAGGTGTCTTCTCTATAGTTTGTGATGTAGATGTACTCATAGGCACTTCAGAAATTGCCAGGTTTTAGAGCAAATTGTGGGGAGAGAGGTTTTTTATATACTTAATGCTTAAACACAAATATGAAAATCTTATGTTAAGTGGAAATTTTACCTAGTTATGTCTACGTTGAGCTCAGTAGCTTGTTTTACTTCATGTTGTATGAATAAGGCCAAACTGCCAGGTAGTTCTGAGTTGAATGTGCTCAGCTTTCTCACTAGACTGACCTTTATTAAAAAATTAATAACCATCACTCTATTAAACTTTTAGAGTATGCATAACTACTTGGCTGTCCACCTTCCTTTTTTTTCCCTGCTAACCTTGTAGTAAGACTTGATTTACTGTCAAGAGCCTTTTTATTTCCTAAAACATTCATTTCTGATATTGTTACTAATTATGGTGACATATATACATAGTTCTTGTTACTTTTACCATGATGCTTATATACTTACAAATAGGGCATTCACTTAAAATTTCTAGCCTGACTTCTTGAGGACTAAGAATGAATCTTTTGAAAGAAAGTCTGTTTACTATGAATGCTTAATACTTTCTTACCTCATTAATATTTTTTTCTGAGATATAAGGGCAGGATTATACTGTTGTTAGAAATATGATTGAAAGACTCCTAGCCTTAATGTAGTTAGCTCCGATTCTAGCAGTTAGACTACAGCACCACACATTTCATTTAGGGTGAAGTCTCCAGGAGAATACTCAAGGCCCTTGCTAGACCTGTGTATGTCAGCATGTGGTCTTTGCTGAATTGTTAATTGTGTTAGATATCCCCTGATAGCTCCATGCTGCCATTGGTTGTAGGATGAGGTAGTTTTTCCCTTAAAATAAATAAGGTCAGTGGGAGCAGTGGAGGGGAAAGGTCAATGCAGTCATTCCCAGAATTTTTTTTTTTATTCTGACCATCAGGGATTTCTATCTGTCCTTCTTATTTGTATTATCTTTGATAAAGCAAAAACAAAACCAAAAAACCCCTACCAACACAAAATTCTATCTTTTGTTTTCTCTGTCCTAAGTAAATATGTGAAGTATGATGATGACAATCAGTTTGAGTGTAGGGCTGAAGTTAGGTGAAATCTGAGCAGATCTGTTAGCTTGTTAGCACCAGGTTTTTTCTCATTTGTATTGCTGTGGAACATACCAGACCCTTGGCTGCTAGCCCAACAAAACTCCCTCTTTTGAGCTTTTTGTTTGCTTTGTTGGGTGAGTTCTTACCTGGTGTGTTCTGTTGGCTCACAGAGGGCTCCAGCAAAAGGGCTCTGGCAAGCTCTAGAGCTGGGACAAAGCCAGCCATGAAAAGTTGTAAAGAAAACAGGAAATCCAGCTGAAATAAAAATAACTTTCTTTACAGAACAAATGAGAAACTACATGCAAAATATATTGTGACACTTGAGTAGTAAGATCTTTTGTTTGCCTCACTTACCATTGCTAGGAAGTGAAGAGGAGAAAGGAGTAGTCATTTTCTTTGCTGCAGGTTGGCCACAAGAGTAAAATGTGGAAAAATTTTGAAATTAATAGGTATGCATATTCCGTTACTACACACCATTTCCTCCTCTCCTCTACAAGAGAATGGGCAAAACTGGGAACTATTGAGAGATATCTAAAGTTTTGCCTACAGCTGCAGTTTCTTCCACAATGCATATATAGATTTGGTTTTACAATACATAATTTTTTACTGTATGTATTACAAAGTTCCAGCATAGCCAGATGGAGCTTGCCAAACCGTACGGCTGCCTTCAGTGACTGAGAGGTTCATCCTGATTGTCTCAAATTGTATAGGAAGGGAGGTCAGTGGTAGGGGGGCTCTATTTACACCTTCCAGGCAGCTGAGCAGTTCAGGTGCCTTCCGGGGCCAGGTATACAGCACTGCATGGGCTGGAACTTGGACAGAACACAACAAATCCAGCTCACATCTCATTGCAACAGCAATAAAGTAATCTAACTTTACAAAATGATTACTACTTGGGCTGTGTCTTTTGTGATGAAAAGTGTCATCATCTAGGGCTTTTCAGCAAATTTCCTGAAAAAGAAGTGTTATTTTTTTCTTGCAAATTTGATTGTCTAGGGCAGTAGAATCTCTGAGGATAGGTTGCATTTTTAATATATTTAAACTGTGCTACTCAAGAATGAAAAGTCTTATTATAACATTATAGTCAGATTTTTTGGTGATTTGCTATGTACCTGTTTACATGTCTTCTAAACATGTCTTTTTAGTGCTATAAAGAACAGGTTTCACAAATCTTTATTAACTGAAAATGTCTTCTCGATCTTTTCATGATAACAAAAGTGGTGATAGATGCGAAGAAAATTGTGTTCAACTTTAGAGGTAGTTCTGAAAAATACAATCAAGTGAAATTTAACCATTCAGAATGGTATAAAGTATTATGAAAACTAAGATTAACGCATTCTTCAGGTACTTAATTTCCAAGTAAGACTGACGTAAGTCAAACAAAATTTGGGAGTCCATAAATTAAATATTCCAGAACAATGAAAGTACGTAAACAGAAGTAAAAGGGACTTAGTCTAGGAAGAAAAGTCAGTTAGCAGAGCCAGCATGGTAAGGCACAGTGTTTTACAAAATTTTCACTTTGCTTAAACTCTGGCAATAATAAAGTGAAGAAATGTGTTAATACTAGATTAATTTTTAACCTGAATGTTTATATTCATTTGTACTGTGACAAATTAAGCAAGCAAGAGAACTGAAAAGATCTGGTTGACACGCAGGCAAACTAACTCATGAGCTGAGCTGACACTAATGTATAGAGGTGCTTTGTTGATTGTTATAAATGAAGTATTCCAGGTTTATTTAATCCTATCTTTAAAATAAAAATATACTGAATTTGCCTTAAAACCCTTAGCAAATACTTCTATAGCATTTATAACTGTCATAAATAAAAATAACACAAAAACCGTGTCTGTCTTTTGCAGGTAATTAGCCAATCAAGAGCTAGATTTAACCCAAGTATCAGCATGATTAAAAAGTGTATTGAAGTTCTGATAGACAAACAGTACATAGAGCGAAGCCAGGCCTCTGCAGACGAATACAGTTATGTAGCATGATGCTGCTACCCTGCAGGTATGATTGTAAGGAGATCATTGCTGTCACTGTTTGGTGTGTTCCTGTGGGAAGAGGCAGTCCTGTGCCTCCATAATTGGTCACTTGGCAGCCCCTGTTTTTCTGCTGTTTACAACATCACCAGTGCCATGTCATGAGCGTCAATGAAAATGCCTATAGATATTTCAAGCTCATGTCATTATGACATTTCTTAAAACTTTACTAAAAGAATGAGTGAAGTATTGCTGAAATGTGGAAAATTGGTTGGGTACCATGCTTTTTTTTTTTTTTCCTCCCTTTTCACG